>JAVSCE010001874.1:0-387046 GCA_032199065.1 Smutsia gigantea | reverse complement strand
GAGAGGGAACTGGAACCTGCTCAAACAATTCTTTTTTATTATAACTTTGATACTTGTTTCCAATATTTTCTCTGCATCCCCCTCCTAACATTCTTTAATAAAATGTTGGAGTAGTAGGTAAAAGTAATAAAGATTACAGTTTCTAATAGAGAGCTGTTTAAATCTTGATGTAAAATAAAGATGGAAAGTAGAGTTCACTGCAGTAGGAAAGCAAGTGCAGACTGTCAGATTCATGCCTATAAACTGGGTGTAGATCCGAGCGAGACAAGGGCAACAAAACAGCCATGGGCGCAGATTTCTCTCAGAACTGGGGGGGTTGAGGTTCTGAGCCTCACCTCTGTTGGCCCTCTATTGTTCACCTGACGGCCCCCCTGTGACTGTGCCTGCCTTAGGTTGTTCCTCCCTTGAGGAATCTTATCCGTCTCTGGCTAACCAGCCGTCTTCCGGGGCCATTCAGGGAGATGTGCAGTTGGTAAGTGAGAGAGAAGCCATGTTCTTTGAGAAGGTGAGCTCTTTTTACTGCTTAGCACATTTATGCCCCGTGGCTTCTATGCCCAGCAGTTGTCTCGAGGTATCTTTACCACCTGGAGGAATTAGGGGGATCTTGCCTCTGGCATTTCTCCCAGGGTATATTAAATTTGGTTTTCTAATTTAGGTGAAAGTTACCAATAACAACATTTCCAAACATCATAATAATAATGAGAGATAGCAGGGATGTTCCTTTCAGAGGTCCGCATTGCGGTTCCTTCTTTCAGGGCATCTGGGCTGTGCCATCAGACGGGCGGTTCCGACTGGCTCCCGACAGTCTTGCCAATGGGTTTCAGCCCCCAGGCAAGTTCACTATAGATTCACTGTGACCAAAGAAATTGACAGCAAAGGGTTCTTGGGGTGAAAGGGTTATACTGAACTTTATTTCCAGGTGGCAGGTCAGTCGCTAAAATCCCATTCACTCAGAGCGAGTCTGCATGCAGCAAGCTGGTCTCTGCTTCTGGGCTGCTCTGTCCACACAGCCGTCCTCTGGGCCTCTGTGTCCTCACAGCTGTCCTCTGTGCTTCTCTGCCTGCACAGTTGTCCCACACAGCCATCCTCTGGGCCTCTGTCCTTGGCACTGCCACCACTTCAGCCTCTGCTCTTCTCACCTGCAGCCTTGTACCCCTGCCACCTTGTGGCCCAGAGCACTGGCTGGAGTTCCTTATATAGAGTCAATAGCAATGTATTGCCCACACGTGTGCAGTGAGCTAGCCAACCAGGGCCAGGTGAGAATCGCCACAGGAACTCTCATTTTTTCCACACATATGTTATTGCATGTAACGGCCACAGCAATGCTCTGAGGTATTTGTGTTACATCTACTTTATGGATGTGGAAATAAGGCTCAGGTTGTTCAAATAACTATCCAACTAAAAGGTGGCAGAGGTTAAACTAAAACCTGGGTTGTCCAGCTTGAAAGCTAGAGCAGTGAGTCTGCCTTTTTGAATCTCAGCCATCTTGAACCAGGAGAGAAGGGCATGGGAGAGGGGCTGGCTTTCCAAGCTGCAAATCATCTACCTGACAGGTAAGTTACTCGTTGTGTCAGTGTGCAGTTGGCCACAAAATCAGAGTTGTCCTTGGGAGTATTATCTGTGGGATTCTCAGCCATGGTAGCAATAGGACCGCCTTTGACCTATTAGGATCCTGTTTACTTTTCCAGCTCCTCTTGTTCACTTGTTCCATCCACCCTGGCCGCCTTCTTATTCCTCAGACATGCCGAACTCCTTTCTGTTGCAGGGATTTTTATCTACTGGATCTTTACACACCCAGCTCCTTTTGGATACCAGAATCTTAGCTTAAATGTCAGCGTCATAGAGACCCTTCTCCTGCCCAACCCATCTAAAGTAACCACTCCTTAGCCCCCAGTCACTCTCTTCCCCAATGCTCAGTGTCTTTCCTAGCTTTCATTACCAGTTGAAAGTATCCTTCCTCTTTCAGGGAGAATGTGAAAGTATCCTCTATCAGGGAGAATGTGGCCAATTTTATTTGCTACTGGAACTCTGGAGCCTGGCATGAGGTAGGCACTAAGGAAGCCTTTGTTGAATGAATCAATTCAGGCATCCATTGCTGATTGCTCCCTACCTGGAGGCTTGTCTCACCATCCCAAGTCCATCACTGATGGTTCCACTTAACCACAAGAACCATCACAGCTGTTGTAATCTGCTTGGCCATCTACTTAGTTAAAGGGGTCCTGCCTTTTGTATTTATAAACCAAGGCTTAACAAAAGTGGTCAGATTTAGTACTGTTTATGAATTAGGCTGAAGTTCAAGGTGATTCATATTTTAAGTAAAACCTGTTTGCTCGATCTTTGTCTGTTTCCTCTGACAAGATTGATTATGCTGAGGAAAGGAAAGAGGTCAGGGAACATGTTTTTAAGCTACCTTTCATAGCAGACCCACAACTCCTCAGTTTTGAAATGGGGCATCTGTTTTAGCTTGGGCTGCTGTAACAAATACTGCAGACTGGTGGCTTAAATAACACACATTTATTTCTCAGTGTTCTGGAAGCTGGGAATTCCGAGGTTCTGGCAGATTTGGGTCCTGGAGAGAGCTGCTTTTGATGCCGGGGTTCTTGTTCACGAAGCTGAAGGATGAGCTTAGCAAGCACCCAAGGTAGGAGAGCAAGGTACAGGCTTTTATTTAGAAATAAAGTGGAAGGACAGAGCTACCAGCTCACGCCAGGAGGGGACAAGAGAGCCCGGGGTGGTGCGTTGTCTAGGGGATTTATAGGCAGTTGAAGATTTTTTTGGAAATTGAGGGCTTAGGGTGTGGACTTGTACCACCTGCCCTGACTGCCTCAAGGTGGACTGGGCTGTTCTTTGCTTGCTAGGGCTGTTTACAGTGAAGGCATGGGGTATGCTGAGATACTCTTCCCTATTTGTGAAACACTCAAACATTCCAGGCCAAGTTGCTCCTGGCCTTTTGACCTTTAACTGATCTCACTGAAGATGTCTATATTCTTAGTCTGGTACCTTTACCCTAGAGAATTAGTGAGTGTGACCTTGACTTTGCATAATGCTTAACAGAGTTTCAGTGGGGACTTCTTTGCCCATTGTTACATTGCTCTGACTGTAAATACCCCATCCTACTTTTTCCGGAGGCCCTCACCCTGCTCTGACTACACCCACCGTCCCTGTCCCACCTTCTTGGCTTCCAGAAGGCCACCTTCCGGCTGTGTCGTCACATGTCAGAGGCACGCTGGACTTCTTCCTCTTCTTTTAAGGTAAAGAATCCCATCATGGGGGTCCCACCCTCATGCCTCATCTAAACCTAATCGACCCCTAAGGCTTCACCTCCGAATACTATCACATTGGGAGTTAAAACTTCAGCATATGAATTTTAAGGGCACACAAACATTCAGTTCTTAAGGGAATCTCTCAAATTCTCCCTTCTTGGTGTGAACATTGAATGCCTCTATGTGAATGAAAATTATGACCAAAAATGGAAGCACCTCGCACATTCTACCAAAGTTGGATGGAAAAAGCTCCTGATAGCTTAGAAAAATGAAATCTGAAGCGTATGGAATTTGCATTAGAGTTAACCAGTGGCTCAGGAGACCGTTCACAGGGCCGTACAGAATATAGTGGTGGAATCGCCTGTATCAGTGTCACCTGAGGGGTTCTTTAAAATGCAGTTTATTGAACGGTGGTCATTCTTGCTGAATCAACATCTTGGAGGGTGTGTGTGTGTGTGTGTGTGTGTGTGTGTGTGTGGTGGACGAGGGGGGAGAGGTTGCTGCTGGTCCACATCTTAATGAGTACCCAGCTGTCTTTGATGCTTTCTAAAGTTTGAGAATCACTGTCACTAAGAAATGTAACTGTCTTTTATCACAGCCTACTTATCCCAAGGAGCCTCAGGTAAGTTGCCACAAAGTGGTCAACACTCACGCATCATCAGCTTTGGGGTCCCTGGGTCCCACCCCAGAGCTTTTGATGTCATCAGTCTTGGTGTGTTGCTAGATGCCTTCTCAGCACAAGAACTTCCTTTGCTCTTTGAGATCTTGCCTTTATTTTAATTTTTTTTACTGGAGAGAAGTCATAGTTTGTCCTCACCTTAATGTAAACAATGTTTAATATTCAAAATATTAGTTGGCCTCAAACATGTCTCGCCTGTGTTTGTTCTTGTCTTTGTGGTTCTTTCTTGAACGCTCCCCCACCGCACTAATTTGTCTTTTTTCTTTTTTTCTGCTGTTCTTCTGAATCCCCCCTCTCCTTCAAGAACAAATTCAAATCTGTCTTCATCCACTAAACACCCTTCCGTCTCAGGCTTTTTTCCTCTCTTGAATCCCCAAAGTAATTGTACCATATCGTTTGGTACTCATGTTTCACTATGGTATAAATATGAAGACAAAGAGCCTGAACGATACTTGTATCGAGTACCTTGTGAATACCTAATAAGTGCAGGTTGACTGATGGTTTGATTGGACTGTTAGGTGAACATTACAGAAGAAGTGGGATGGATGCAGGTGGGTTGATGATAATCCCTGCAATTCATGAAGGAGGGCATTCAAAAAGTAGATATTATGAAGTTTCTAGGATATATTTATACTACTGATGGGGAGTTGGATTTTTTGGCAGC
Organism: Smutsia gigantea; assembly: GCA_032199065.1. Classification (NCBI taxonomy): domain Eukaryota; kingdom Metazoa; phylum Chordata; class Mammalia; order Pholidota; family Manidae; genus Smutsia; species Smutsia gigantea. Next base: position 382,440 of record JAVSCE010001874.1, on the reverse strand, counting down.
TGTAAACTTGTTACTCTGGCCAATATATTTAAAAACGGGTGTGGTCCTGGAAGCATAAATCTTTATTCCTTGATTTCCTCAGGTTTTGTAGAGATACAATACTAGTGTGTATTTATTAAACTCTTTTTTTAGACCCAAAAGAAGCAAAGCATTTTAGAAAACTTTAGAAAGGCAATGAAAATGAATTCCTGGGTTACATATAAGATTATATAAATTTTCTTTGTCCATCTTGAGTTTCAATCAATTTTCTGCAAAATCTGATCCAGATAAGTTTTTTGGGTCTAATAAAGATGAAATCTGATTTTCACCTTATGTTCAATGTTGCTGAGAGATGACTGGCTAATTTACTGGTAACCACTTTGTGTCACTCTGTCGCATGATTGCGGACTGCAGCTTTCCAGTCCATACTCCGGGATCTCAAAGACATGATGCTCTGATATCATTCTAGGCCCTCTCCAAAAACATGAGCTCCTCTGTTCCATTATGTTTCTACAAGGATCACCATGTAATTACTCTGTTAAAAGAAATAGATTTGAAAGTGTTTGTCTCCCACATCTTATCATGTCCTCCACTCCCAGAGAGCTTGCTAGTTTGTGTGCATGCACCATCCTGGAAAACCCCTGGGAGGCCCTGCCAGCACTAGGCACATGGGCGTTTCCTCTGAGAGCCAGCAGGGGTCAGCCGCAATGCCCGTGCTCTGGCTTGACCAGTTTGCCCCCCCTGTCGCCAAGACCAGGACAGCACTAGGAACCGTTTGTCGGTTCCTTCTGCAGGACAGTTGCTAAGCGTTCAGAGATGTTTTATGTCCCTTACCTATTTTTTGCACTGCTCCCTGCTTTGTACAACACACCTCTAAGTATTAGCTCCTGCCTGGGCTTGGTGCCTTTCTTTCCTCCCATCAGCATCTAAGCTAAAACTACAGACCATCTCTTGTCCCCACTGGAGTGGAACTCTCCTGACTATTCTACTGTGAGCTCCATAGTCCTCGATTTTACGATTATATCCACATTAATGTGCTGTAGCCTCTCTCTTGCCAATCACTGCCATTGACCCTGGCTGTGGGGAATTTCAGTTTGTGGCCTGGTGGGAGGGGGAGATGGGAGTGAGAGGGAGCAGAGGAGAGAACTGCTGGGAGCGATCCATGACTCACTGGGGTTTGGCTGTCCCAGGCTGAAGAGAGTGAAAATCCAATGTGCCTCAGGGGCTGCTCTCCCTTCCTTGAATTAGTAGTGATGGACTGGCTGGTGGCTAGGACCTGCCAGAAAGGTCACGCACTGGGAGAACTGATCATCTCTCCATGGATGTTCTAGGTGGGCTGTTTTACTTCCATATTTCTAGCCCTAAGCCCTTAAAACAAGGCCAGCTACATAATTTGTGAGGTCCACTGCAAGATGAAAGTGCAGGCCCCCATATTCAAAAGCTATTAAGGATTTCAAATCAGTGACTGCAGAGCATTAAACCAAGTGCAGGGCCCCTCTGTGCATGGAGCTCTGTGACTGCACAAGGTATATACCCACAAAGCCGGCCTTGCCCCAAGACATACACAGGACAAGCTCTTCTTTGTCCTGGCTCAGGGCATTGATGTCAGGGCTGCTCACATCTGACTTCTTCTCTGACCTCAGGAACCAGGGGATTGCTCTGAGAGAGATAAGCAGGGGAAGTGAGTGCAATTTTATTCAACAAATACAGGATATACACTGTTTTAGGCCCTGGAGATTCTGCAGCAAACAAGTCCCTCATGGAGCTGAGAATGTGGTTGGAAAAGACAATGCAAACAGGTAAATACCTGCCCATAGTAAGTGCTGTGGAGAAGAGAAAAGCAGGGCTCCAAGGGTAAGGGGCACTGGCACGGAGGGGAAGGGAGTTGTGCGGGTATCTGAGGAGAGAGCCTTCGGGCAGAGGGATTAACAGGTACAGAGGCCACAGGCTTGTCAAGGTCCAGGAGAGAGGACGTGTGGCTGGTGTGGAGGGCGGGCTCCCTGGGGATGGAGAGGGAGTGGGGAGGCTATGTCTTCTGTAGTAAGGACTTTGGATTTTACTCTGGATGAGAGGAAAACCAGAGGGTTTAGAGCTGAGCAGGCTCCTCAGATGATTTGGGATTTGAAGGGCTCCCTGTGTACTCGGTTGAGATTGTGGAGGCAGAAGAGCGCAAGGAGGGTGACCAGGGGGGAGGCTCCTGGAATAATCCAGGTGGCTTTGACCAAGGTGTTCATGGTGCACATGATGGAAGGTGGTCAGATTCCAGAAATACTGTAAATTTTAAAAGGACAAGAGGCCAGGTTGGTCTTGCTTACCACTGTAATCCTATTGCCTGACACATGGTCTGGCTCTTGTAGGTGCCCATAAATATGTATATAGTGAATCAGTGAGTGAAAATAAATATTCAACAGATTTCCTGTATTTGAGATGTAAGAAATATATTAAGAGAATGAAGTGAGGCAGAATACCTTGCTAGTGTTTTATAGTTTTAATCCCCACTTTGCTTCCATTAAATCTGTAAAAATGTTAAAGTTCAGTTCACATGAAATAAATTTGCTTATCAGCCTGAATATGCTAACGTGGTCTGTAAGACTGTATTTTAGTGTGTGGTCAGTAGGTGGCACTGTATCTTGTTATGGCTTTATCTCCACTAGGTCATGGGTACTGAGCCTTCCTATCGTAGGTTAAAACGTTAAATGCAGTTTTAGCTGGAGTGTTTACTTGGTCTATTGAGAATTGCATTAGTTTCCCCGGTAATTTGGTGAGACTTTTTTGGAATTATATGTATGAAGCTAACATTTGAAAATGTCATCCTTTCTTAAGTGGAATATTTCGATATTATGTCTCAGTACTGGAAACAGAGGGATGCCCACATGCTGCAGATGCCATCAATGCCAATGCCAATTCAATTTCCTTCTCCATGTAATTTTGGTATATGTATGTAACATGGAATATGTATTTGGCTGCTATTTATGGAAAGGCCACATGAGATATCACTAGATGTATTTTCCTTACTGAATTTGTGCAGGGAGGGGAGGCACAGGAAGGAGCGGCATGCGAGGTGGGTATTCAAGTGGCAAATGAAGCTGCAGTAGGATTTAGCCGCCTGTGAGGTTTTACAGGAAATCCTATGAATGCTTTTCCTGTGGGCCTTCTCCAGCTGCTGGGCCATCTCTCCCTACCCAGGAAGCTTGCCTAAGCAGCACCGCCTTGCAAGGTGCTTCCCCTGGCACCCTGCAGCTGGCTAGTTCTTTCTTGTCCAGTGCCCATGCCCTGCCATTGGAATTGGTCCTTGGAGATTAAAGCTAGCCAAAGCCAGGCATTCCTAGACTCCTGTGCTGTCACAGAGCTACTGATCAGACGATCAAAAATTCTAGTGGATCCATGGTGTTCCTCCAAGTCAGGCTGAGTAAACGTTGTCATGTGAGATGCCTTGTGTCCCTTAAGGAGTCCCTGGTGGGGTTTAGAACTCTGGGCTTTGGAGAATGAGACTCTGTTCTCCTAACGTATCTAGGATTTGGAGCTCCTGAAATGTAAGGTGTGTGCCAATGGAACTGTGAAAAGGCTCCTGGGCCTGTCTGTTGGCTCATATTGTTTTCTCTCCAAGCAATATTTCTCCCTGTCTCTCTATGGAATCTGCAATCTGAAATTGCAGAGAGCACAGTTTGCCTTCCTATCCCTCCTCCCCTTTAGCCAACACCTCCTTCCCACCTCACGGTGACCAGAGCCCTCTGTCCAGGGCACACCTGCTCTAACTGGCCAGCCGCTCCATAGCCCAGCCTGCTCAGCTCTGTGCCTTATGGAAGCCACCTGGCTCTGCCAGCCTTTTTTCAAGCTGTTCCGCTAGGCCATCCACTCCATGCTTATTGATTCAGCAAATGTGTGGTGCGAGCCTACTATACACCCTGTGCTGTGTTTGGTGCTAGGGAAACAGGGCACAGTTTCTATCCTCAGCCTTTCCTTAGAACCCATTTCCCTCCTCTCTGACTCATCTGAAGCCTGATTTTCCTCTGATGACACTGCTTTTCCTTGGTCCGTGCCTCCAAGTTCCGTGTAGCCCAGGGCGGGACAGTGGGGCTTTCTGTTCACCTCATCATCAATAATGGATTGGCCTTGGTTGTCTCATGGGGGACAAGCTGGCCTTGAGAGCCTCTAGGCAGTATTTCCTCATTCAAGGCCGACCTTGTCTGCTCCTCTGAACAGAGGAGCAAGAGTTTTCCCATAGGCGCCCAGCAGAGTTCCCACATCACCCTATTGCCACCTCTAACGAAGAAAGACACTGGGAGGGGCTTTAGGAAGAAGAGACTTGGTGATGGCTCTTGAGTTAGCCAGCTGAAAACACGTGCCCCCGAGGCATACTCCATCCAGCTGGGTCATGCTCTTCCGTACAAGTTGCCAGAACATATCAGCATCCTGGTCACTCCACCACGTTCATTGCCGTCTAAGCCACCATGTCTCTCCTGTTTTCATGCTGGCTGACTTTAACTTCAGCTTTGAAGACTCTTGGCCTTCAGAGTGGCTTGGCCTCCGCTCTCCCCGCTCCATTCCCTCTCTCCCCAGAACTCTTAGGCAACCCACTAAATAGCCAGTGCAGAGCTCACTTGCTCACCCAGGCTTGCGCCTCCTCCTGCATTGGGATCCTGAAAGCCTGACTCATGCGTCACTGTAATTGGAATCTCTGGGTCTCCCTGTGCTCTTCCCCTTCCCTCACCTTTCGCCTCCCCAGGTCCGGTTGATTTTTATCTCTGGCATGGCGCTTGCCTCCTCCCTCCTTTTCCACTTGTGCAGTTCCACTTCCAGTTCTGATTTCCTCCTATTTCAATCCACCCTCCAAACAGCCACAATTATCTTTATATAATTTGATTTGGTGGTTCTTCCTTGATTTAAGAGCATTTGTGGTTCCTTATTGTTTCAGAATAAGCATGGCATTCAAAACCTGTCCCGCCCAACCCGTCATTCCAGCCTCATTTCCTCTCTGCTGTCTCCTTTGTCGTTTTAGGTTTTCAGGCTCCCAGAGCGATCTCGGGGCTTTGCTATGTCTGGAATCCTTTTCTCCCCCTTCTCCAGTGAACTCCTCATTCTGTAAACCCAGCTCAAATATAACCTCTAGAGTGTGGCTTTCCTTAGTCTCTCAGACAGAATGAATCATGCTGGCTCTTTTCTCCCAGTGCACTGTAAGTACTGTACTTGTGACATTGTTTTTACATACACATCCATCTTTAAGAGAGAGCTAGTCTCTGATCTGACTTTATGTCTTTAATAGCTGCTGTGGTGCCTGGCTCTTGGCAGGTGCTCTATAGATGTTTATTCAACGAATATTTTTGAACTCTTATGAATAGCAACAGAGGAAATTTTCTGAACGTTGTACATTGGTACATTCTTAACATGTGGTAAATATGAATCCTAAAAGTTTAGTTAAGAAAACTTCAGCGAACAAATGTTTACTGCAGTGTAGAGTTCTTTAGTTTCCAGGATCGGAGGTGGTGTGTATGCAGTTGGTGTTTTTAGAACAAGGCATGGCTCAGCCCTGTGAGAGCAGATTGCAGGAGACAAGCACCCAGAATGAGTGAGATAATGCCAGCCAATCTGTCAGATTTCATCATCTGCTGGTCTTGGGCTGGTAAGATTCTTAATATATGCCTCTCAGACTACATCTTGTGAGGGTCCGCCTTCAATTTTCATCTTCTGCAGATTGCTTATAAACCCATCTAAAAATAACATTTGAAGAAAGCATATTATTTGCGTCTAGTAGGTGAATCGTGGTGTATTGTATTTATTAAGCAGATTCTGATCATTTCTGCCCTGTGTGGAAATCTACAGGCATGGAGAAGACACAAGTCTCTTTTAGGCGACTTCTTAGTCAACCATGAAGTAACATTTTTTTTCTTTTAATTTGACACTGCTAAAATTGTAATTATATAATCATGAAAAAGCAGTCTGGGGAGTAGTCCATTTATGACTCAAGTATAGAGGGAGCTGCTATGTAGACAAAAAGAAAGGACCAGTATTTTATTTTTTTTAATCTGGGAAACCTACTTGCTGGTGGAGTGTAGGAGTTGGCAAATAAAATGTGTGGATTGGTAAGTTGTTTGCACAATACTTGCTTGACTGTCAGTGAGTGCGTGTGTGTGTGTGTGTGTGTGTGTGTGTGTGTGTGCAGATCAGTAATTACAACAAAATTTCCTAAGTTTGGAAAAACAGTGGGGACGACACAGTGAACTCTTGAAGACATATCCATCATACATAAACAAATATACAGCCTTTCTGTTTTTTTTTCAATACTTAATTTTAAACTTTAATGTGCAAATAAGTAGAAAAGGAAAACTACATTCAAAACAGCTGCAAAGGAAATACAAGCCCGGAACAGATTCTTCAAAAACAGGAGAGAGGCTCCCTAGTGGCATGCAGGGTGGGGGCCCAGTGGGGTCTGGCCTGCACCCCAGGCCCCAGAGGATGGCTGCCTGCCAGGAGGGTCTGGGTCAGGAATGCTGGTGACCAGTTCCCTTCTTATAAAGCAGATAGCTTTCCTTTAACAAATGTGTAATATTTGAAACACTTTGTTTCAAGTGGGTTAAATATCTTTCTGAAACACTATTAATGTTAATCAGTTTTCTTCACAATGTCCTCTTTTCAATCACCCTATAAATATAATCTTCAATGAAGTTGGAATTACTGTTATTTTCAGAGAAGTAGGATTTGAAATAATGAGGTTTTACTGAAAATATTCCTATTTTTTAGCCATAGAAATGAATGATAGTTCTTTCTATAAAATTGAAACAAAACAGAAGGTAAGCATGTAAATATGTCCTAGATACTTTCTCAGGAATATATTTTATCTTTTGGTTTAACTGGGGAAATAAGCAGTCAGAAATTGCTAATGAGTTAGATGGTAGTATTCAGGAATTTTCGAGGCTGATCTTCTATTCTGGAAATAAACAAGAAATTATTCTGATTGGTTTAAGTATATCGTTCTTCTGCCTTCCACATATGGCTTTGTGTGAAAAAGAAAGACAGTTCTAAATGGGTAACTTGGCAGGAATATTGGTGATAGGAGATGATTTTACAGGAGATGAGGTGTTTGATGATAGGGCAAGCTTAGCCTTGAACGTAGAAGTCTCGCCTCTTTGAGCTGAATACTGAGAAAGGACAGTGTGAATTTCCCAATATTATGGTTCCAAAGGTGTACCAATGATATCAAAAGCAAAAATCCATTGTTGGAGCAATGAATCTCAGGTTGAAGAGGAATGTCGCAAGCACCTCTTTCATGTAATGAATTAAGTCCAGGTTTCCTGTGAGTGATGGCTTAATTGCTGGCAGGTGACCTTTTAATTTTTTTTCTTCCACTTAAGAGATTAAACTTTATTCAGGACAGAGCTGAAGAGGGAACAGAGTCAGTAAATCAGCAGGAAAATCTGTCGAGTCATGAGAAAATAAAGGCTTATACACACAGAGGACATTTCTGCTTGGCTTACATACGAGTCTGTCTCTTAAAAGCCAAAGACACTGTCTTCCCTAAATGTTGAATGCCAGGCACTGTGCCCCTTTCCTCTTTTTTCATTGAGGTTTTCCTATCCTATCTGTAGTTAAAAAAAATTCCTTAGTACTCTGAAACTGCTCAGGAAGGCCGCCCACAGCCTTGCCTTGCTAAAGCCAAAGCTCAGGTCTCAGTCTCCATCTTAGCTGACCCTTCAGCAGAGTTGACACAGATGATCCTTCTTTCTTCTAGCAAACAAACTCTCTTCTCTTGACTTTCAAATTCATAATCTCCTGGTTTTCCTCCTCCCTCACTGGCCACTTCTTCCCAGACCCTCACCCTTCCTTCTCTTTTCATTGACGTATCCGGGGGTCAGACCTTACATCTCTTGTTTTTCTTGACTGGACTCACCCCCCTGGATATCTCGTAGCATTACCTGCTGACAGTTCCCATGGGTACATCTCCAGCCCGCATCTGTCCCTGAATTCCAGACTTACAGAGCCAACCATCTATTCTATGTCTCTACATTTCCATCTTCACAGGTCTAAAACTGAATTCCAGATCTTTCCTTCAAGTCATCTTCCCTTGGAGTCTTTTGCATATCAGGTAAGGCAACTTCATTCTTCTAAGTGTAGAAAACATCCCTGACTTCTCTCTTTCCCTCCATTTCTACATCTAACCCTTCAAGAAACCATGATATCCTGAATCTTATTATCACTTCTCACCATCTTACTGTTAACACTCTAGTCTCATTCATTAACTTCCTTGTGTGGATTATTGCCAATTGCCTTCAAACTGGTCCCCAAGTTTCTATCCTCGTTCTCATCAGTCAGTTCTCCATACGGCGGCCAGCTAGGTTCTTTAATACATCGGTCAGATCCTGTCACTTTTTGGCTCCAAACCCTCTGTGACTCCCTATTTCCTTCAGAGTAAAGACCAAAGCCCTTATCAGGGCCTATAAAGCTCTGCAAGATCTGCCCCTTTCCCCTACCCCTTAGCTCTCTGACTTCCTCTCCTATTACTCACTCAGAGCAGGTACAGGGGCCTCTGCTGTTCCTTAAACCTTCCAGAAGGGTTTCCATTTTATGGCCTTTGCACCTGGTGTTCCATCTGCCTGGAATGTTCTTCTTCTGATGCGTGTGTTCTTAACTCTCCCATTTCAAGCCCTTTCTTCAGTGTCACCCTCTTCCTTGTGACCCTAATTCCCACTGCAGTCTTCTCCCCGACCAGCACACCTGATCTCCCTGCCCTATTATCTTTCCATAGCACTTATCTAATAAGACACTATGTATATAATATGCTTATTTATGATGCTTTTTTTGTTGTCAGCCTCTCTCACTGGTAAGTGATCTTCATGAGAGCAGGGGCTTTTGTCAGTTTTATATCCCAGTACCTAGTCTGATACATAGCACAAGTTCTCAGTAAATACACACTGAATGAAAGAAAGCTGTGGGTGCTAAGAGCTGCAGGCTGGCTTCCTCTCACATACTGTGACTTGCCCTCCCTCTAGCCTTTGTTCCTTCAAGACCCCACTTTCTAAAGTGTTTGTTGTAGGGGTAGGGGCAAGACTGAGGTTTCCCTTGGTTTCTGGGAAAGGGAAGAAAAAGAAAGGAAAATCTTTCCTACTAGGGTGATAATTTGACTTGTTCCTACTTGAGTGATAGAACTGGTAATCAGAAGTCCTGGCCTGGTCTGATGTATTTTATATTCTAATATTTTTTACTTAACGTTATATTATGAATACACCCCCCCCCCACTTTTTCTTTTTAGTTTTCATAATGATTATTTTAATGGCTAATATTTAAAATACAGTCTTAGTGACTCAATCCTGAAAGCTGACATGTGTAAACATGGCGATTATTTTGGATTGCTTTTAAGAACCCGAAGGCAAGGTGGTCGTCAAGAGCACAAGCTAGAGTTGGGCTATCCCGTGCAAATCCTGGCCCCTGCCCTGCCCAGCAGCATGACATCCGTTCAGCTGTGACTTACTTTCCTTGTGCATAAAATTGCAATCGTTTGAGTACCTGTATAGTACTTGAATCTCTAATAGTAATAGGCCTCTTTTGGAGAATTAAAGAGTTAACATAAAATAAAAGCACTTGGAACCTTACTACATCAAGTGTGGTCTTCAGATCCGCATGATCAGCAATCCTGGGGGCTGGTTAGAAATGCTGACTCTCAGGCTCCAACCCAGACCTACCGAATAAGAATCTGCATTTTGTCAAGCTCCCGTTATTGCCCATTTATGTGCATTTTTATCTGAGAAGCACTGACTTCAAACAGTGGCTGAGACATAAAATACTCTGTAACGTTGGTTAAATTGGAGAGTAGTTCTGATTTTTTTTCACCAGTCAGATCTCTGAAACTTATTTTTGGTCTGTGGCAGGCTAGTTTTTAAAATAAGTAGCTATGGGAACTCAGGCTAACTACACACATTTTGGGGCTTCCACTTCCTCATCTACAGTGTGCAAGAGTCAGAAATGAATAATTTCAAAAGTATCCTGACAGCTTTGGTCCTCTGGGATTATTTCTTTGTCAACTGGATAAGAGTAAGGCCTTGGAAAAATGTTCACAAATATTCCTTGTGCTGCAAACTAGCCATACCAGAATTATTGTTGTTGTTTTTTTTTAAATCTCACAGGTACATCTTATTCCATCTTAATGTTTGTTGGATGGTACTTTTTAAGAGCTAGCAGAGTCCTGGTACTCTTGGTGGAAGCTGCTATACTTCATCATTAACCCTTTAGAATAAAAAACAATGGCCCTTTAGAGTTATCTATCTTTGACATAATTGCTTCATATTCAGTATATCAGAAGCAGTAAGAAATTCTTCAAGATTCATCTTCCAAAATGCAGCCACTCTATTAGTCTGGAAGGGCTCCTAGGAAATAGCTCTTATTTTACACACTAGGAAAATGAAAAGGATGGTGCTTCTCTTGAAAACATTTTCATAACCACTTTCAAGGTTTTCAGTATCTTCCTACCTGTGACAAAACAGATGTCAAACTTCTTGGTTTAGTAAGTATTCTTGACCCATCTGATTTGGCCCCACATTGTCTGGTATGGACTGCACTGTGTCCCTGCAAATTCACATATAAAAGTACTAACCCTTAATGCAACTGTATTTGGAGATAGGGCTGTTGGGAGGTGATTAAGGTTAAATGAGGTCATAAGGGTGGGGCCCTAATTGGATAGGATTTGTCTTTATAAGAAGAGGAAGAATCACAGAGCTCACTCTCTGTGTGTGCACATGGAGGAAAGGCCATGTGAGGACAGGGATGGGGTGGCTGTCTGTGAGCCAGGAGGAGAGGTCCCACCAGAGACCAGCACTGCTGGCACCTTGATCTCGGACTTACAGCCTCCAGAACTGTGAGAAAATAAATGCCTGTTGTTTAAGCCATTAGTTTGTGGCATTTGCTATGGCAGCCTGATTTGACCAATATATCATCCTTCCAACTTTCTTATAACCCCCCTCAGATGCTTTTTGCCTCCTAGGTGCCCAGGACTTGCTTACTCCCATATCCATTCTGAATCCTCTTTGGATGGCTCCCCTCTGCATCGCTGATGTCAAAAATCTTAGTAGGGTCTTTGCAGATGTAACTACTTAAAGATATTGAGATTAAATCATCCTGGATTTAGGGTGGGCGCTAAATCCAACAACTAGCCCCCTTATAAGAAGAGGAGAGGACACAAAGATGCACAGGAAAGGGCCATGTGAAGATGGAGGCAGGGATTGGAGTCTCACTGTCGTAAACCAGGGAATGCCCGGAGCCACCAGGAGCTTGAACAGGCAAGGAAGTTTCTTCCAGGGCCTTCAGAGGGAACACGGCCCTGCTGACACCAATTTTGGCCTTTTGGCCTCCAGAACTGTGAGGGAATAAATTTCTGCTACTTTAAACCACTGAATATGTTGTAATTTGTTACAGCAGTCCCCAGGAAGCTAATATACCCTCTCTAATCTTCCTAGGACTCCGTTCATCTTCCCTAGACTTTCTACTTTCTGGTGTAACTTATTTAAATGCATTCCATTGTTCCATCAAGACTGATTCCTGGAGGGGATAATCTCTGAGCCAACCAAGGGCTCATCACAGAGCCTTAGAAAATGCAGTGTTTGTGATCCATAAAAATGTCAGTGCTGGACTGTCAGATTCCCTAAGAGAAATAATATTGATTGCCCAAGACAAAAATGTCAGAGCGATGACACTTGCATGTGATCCAGATTAATTTCCATGGAAACATGTAGTAGAGAATGCAAATTTCCTGTAAAATTGATTTAGGGGTGGTTTATTGAAACTTTATGAGCCATATTATTATACAGAAAGGGCACCAGACTGGAAATTTAAAACTCTGGGTTGGGGTTTGAGTCAGGGTCCTGCTTATTCCTGGCTGTGATACCCTGGGAAAGACCCTCTCTCAGGCTTGGAGTCAATATTAGCAAAGTGAGCTTAAAACTGCCAGTGCTGCCTGCCTCACGAGGGTGTTATGAAAATTCTGTGATGTAGGATAATAAGGGGGCTCTGGAAGCTGCAAAGTCTCTAAGTGTCTGCTGGGTTGTCCCTCATCAAGTTGGCCTTGTGGAGTCATAATTACTGTATCACAGAGATACAGGATTTAGACCTATAAAGGAATTAAGGGATCATGTAGTGAACTCCCTAATTTCATGTGGAAACTGATGTCAAAAGAAACCGACTTACCCATTTAGTTTGAATCAAGGAGACCTACAGTGGGAGCCTGTGCCCCTCCTCACCAAGCTGAGATGCTGTGTGTATATAGCAAAGGGCCACAGTGATGAGAAAACTTGCAGTAACTAGCCAAACTGAGCTCAGAATGGATAGTTAGAACAAGTGCAAGACAATTTCCAAGTAATGCAGTTAAGAACTTTGTAAGTAATGTTAAGTTCATTTCATAAAATGATTCCTCAACATTTTGAAGAATGTGATAAAAACTTTAGCATTACAGTCTGGTAAGGGCATAGTTTACAATGACATTTTCTCAGGGCCTAGGTTGTAGGGTAATATTAAGCCTCGGGTTATTTGACAGATAAGAGTATGGATTTTTAAGGCAAATGGATTAGATGGAGATGCCCAGAGAACACATTGTCAAGTCAGCACCTCTCAATGAAAAAGTAAAGTGAATGTTTGTGTTGATGTGATATAGAGATTGATAGCCTAGTTCTTGAGCCTGAAACTATTAAAATGCTAATTCTGGTAATTCCATCGGTTTGCTAGAAAGGAAGGATAGAAACCTGTCATAAGGGACCGTAGCTGCAAGTGACCTGTTAACTGTAAAATATCCTTTACTGTGGGAAGGAAAGATCAGAGTGGAAATAAATGAAATAGAGACTTATAAAGACCATAGAAAAGATTAATGAAATGAAGAGCTAGGTCTCTGAACAGATAAACATAACTGGCAAATATTTAGCTATACTCACCAAGAAAAAAAGGACACAAAATCAGAAATGAAAGAGGAGATGTTACAACAGATACCACAGAAACACAAAAGATCATAAGAGACTACCATGAACAATTATTTGACAATCTAGAAGAAATGGATAAATTCCTAGAAACATAGAGTCTACCAAGACTGAATCATGAAGATGTAGAAAATCTGAACAGACTGATTACTAGTAGGAGATTGTATCAGTTATTGAAAACCTCCCAACAAATGTCCAGTATCAGGTGGTTCCCCTAGAAATTCTATCAAATATTCAAATAAAAGTTAATACCAGTGTTTTTCAAATTATTCCAAAAAAACAGAAGAGGAGGTAACACTTGCAACCTCATTTTATGAGGCTAGCATTACCCTGATATCAAAACCAGACAAGGACACCACAAGAAAAGAAAACTATAGGCCAATATCCCTGATGACTATAGATACAAAAATCCTTAACAAAACATTAGCAAACTGAATTATAAAATACATTAAAAGGATCATATGCTATGATCAAGTTGGGTTTATTCCAGAGATGTAAGGATGATTCAACATATGCAAGTCAATCACTGTGATACACCACATTAACAAAATGAAGGACAAAAATTATATGATTTCAATAGATAGAGAGAGATAAGGCATTTGGCAAATTCAAATCCATTTATGATAAAAACTCTTAATAAAGTGGGTACAGAGGGAATTTAGAAGGAAAATTCCTCAACATAATAAAGGCCATATATGATAACAGCTAACATCACTCAATTGTGAAAATCCTAAAATTTATACATAAAATTTGTATTACCTCACTCCTGTTAGAATGGATATTATCAAAAAAATAACAAGGTTGGCAAGGATGTGGAGAAAAGGGAACTATCATGTACTGTTGGCAGGACTGTAAATTGGTGCAGCCACTATGGAAAATATTGGAGTTTCCTCAAAAATTTAAAAATAGAAATACCATATTATCCAGGAATTCCACTTCTGGGTATTTATCTGAAGAACATGAAAACACTAATTTGAAAAGATATCTGCAGTCCCATGTTCACTGCAGTATTATTTACAATAGCCAAGACATGGAAACCACCTAAGTACCCACTGATAGATGAATGGATAAAGAAGATGTGGGATATATATATATCTAAAATATAAAAAAAATAAAAAATAAAATATATATCTAATAAATATCTATTATATATATAGAAATAATTGAATATTATTCGGCCATAAAAAAGAATGAAATCTTGCCATTTGCAACAACATGGATCGAGACTGAGGGCATTATACTAAGTGAAATAAGTCAGAAAAAGATAAATATCATATGATCTCACTTATATGAGGAATTTAAGTAAATAAAAAAACCAAGCTCATGGATTAGAGAACAGATTCATGGTTACCAGAGATAGGGAGTCAGAGGTGGACAAAATGGGTAAAGAGGATCAAAAGGTACAACTTTCCAGTTATAAATAAGTCATGGGGATGTAATGTACAGAATGGTGATTATAGTTAATACTATATTGCATATTTGAGAGTAGCTAGGACAGTGACTCTTGGAAGTTCTCATCACAAAAAAGCATTTTTGTTAACTGTGTATGGTGATAGATGTTAATTGGACTTCCCGTGGTGACCATTTTGCAATATACACAAATATTGCACCGTATGTCACACACCTGGAACTAATACAATATTATGTCAATTATTCCTCAAAAAATATTTCAGTGAGCAAGATTAAATTGTTGGTTACATGAAAGAATGTTCTATTTGTTAAAGAAATAAACAAAAATATGAAACATGGATAACAACATTTGTAGATGAGAGGTTATTTTATTTTCCAGCAAAGAAAACATTCTGTGGAGAGGTTCTGTGATTGTAGCAAGGTGTATGTCTCAAATTAAGGTTATGCTTTGCTAGGTATATGGAAAGCTATGTCTTTAAATGACTTAATGGGACATTTTCAAGCAACTCAGCACTTGGCAGATTTTATTTTGATGAGCGGGAGCAGGTGGGTGGCTCAGGCTTCTCAGCCTTGCAGAGATGACCCCACATGACTTTGTTTTTTCCTGATAGTTGCAAGATAAAATAAGATGTAATTAAGGAATTCGGGAAAAGTACATTTGTTGTTCAGGTGACAGGGAGAGAAATGGGTGATAGACTAAAAGAAAGAAACAGTGTGCATGCTGGGAAGCCCCGGGTAAAGAGTCTCTGGGGTTGGTAGTAACTTGTGAGAACAGTTTCTGTTTAGTACAAATAAATTAAAGCCAACCACCGACAGCAGTCACCCAAGTGTGCATACCTGGCGACTTCTGAGTGGGAAATCTCTTCCCTGTTTTTCTGTAGTTTGGTGAGACCTGGATGTAGAGGGAAAACACTTCATGCAGGCTTATGCTTTTTCAGAACTTTGAGAGGCTTCAGAGGATTTAGTTTCTGAAATTGTTTCAAATTGTAACCATTTGACGCTATCTTTCACATGTTCTAATGATTCTATTTTCTTCCTTAGCCCCCCTTCCTCTTCTGCCTCCTCTCCTCTCTTTCCTTCCCTGTCTGGGTAAAGTTTCTGGCACCTGGCTTGTTTGCCAGGAAAAAGACAACTGCTTGTGAAGGAGAAAACCCTTTCCTGCTTGCTCGGCTGCACTGGGATCCTGCACTCCTCGCTGGGGCCGGACACTGGGTAGCGCAGGGGATCCTGTCTCTTGGGAAGGGAAATGCCCCATCTTGTGTCCGTCTTTTTGGAGCGTGGGTCAGTCAGTTCAGGGGGCTCATGAAAGACTTTGGAATCTTTGAAGTTGTTGTCTGCCTATCTTTGTAAAAATTCTTTGGTAGGTTAATCACTTAACATTTTGGACTTGGGAGTGTATGATTCTGGGGACAGACCATGCTCTATCGCATGGCTTCCCAGAGAGGAAACCGTAGACTGCAGTTCGGGAACGTACGCCAAAGCCTTACTGTCAGCAAAAGCTGGGAGAGTCCCTACGCTGGGTGGGTTAGGGTTAGAGTGAGGTGTTTGATTGGGGTTTGTTTGTTCAGTATAAACATTCTATCAATTTCTCTTATAATCAAATCTCTCACTGAATTTATAAGTCTTGCAAACCTGGATGAAGGTGTATACATTAATATATGTTCACACCCACATTTCTTTTTAACAAAAATCACCACTCATATTCAGTTTGTACTGTTTTCTTCTTTCATAGTATCACCTTCACCCATTGTTACAAACTTCTTAGTTTTTTCCATGAGTCTGTCTACACCTATGAAAGGGAAAATTATCAGAAATTATTTATATGAGTCCCCAAAAGATTTACATATGAAATAATCGTTTAAAAGTTGTTACTTCTGTCAACCTTTCATTTAATTTTGCTTCTTCCCACCCTCCCCCACCTTATGCACAAATATACACACATATAAAAATGTTACATATAATATTTTTCTAAACCTTGATCACTTGATTAAGGTGGCATTTGCCAGGCTTCTCCACTGTAAAGTACCATTTTTTCTCTTTGCAGTTGGTAAACATTTTGTGATGAGATGCTCTCTGACAATGTAAATATCCTGTTTCTTATTAAATTTTCACCCACTAATGTTAGCACCCACTGATAAATTTTCTAACTCCATCATGACAATAAATGTAGAAGAAATGATGGAGAGAAGACTAACCACATTCCCTTTACTATTCTTCGATGTATTTTATAGATGATAAAACCTATCTACATATAACTTCAACTGTAATATAAGGAGAAATGAAAGAACAATGATATATCCAAAAAGATATGTATTTTAGTATGTAAATGCTTTGGCACTTCCACATGAGAGGACACGTTGAAGGAGTCAGATGCAAGAAATCACAGTGGTGGGGACAGCTGCACAGGTAATAGTGGCTTACTGATGACTCAGAGTCAACCGGTGGCATTTTGGTAGCAACATGATTTTTGAAAACAGTGAACAATTATTGGTAAAGTTTGGAACAATACTGCAAAATATTTCCTTAATTTACCCCATAATGGCAACCCTCCCATCCCCCAAACACATTAAAATAGTGCTAAAATCATTTGAGTTTAAATTCAAAATATATGCATAAGATTTAGACAATTATAAATAGGTTTTTCATCTACATGGATGCTGGCAAGACACTCATAAATAATGTGGTTCTTGGCACATGGCACCACCTTGCTCGTTTAAGGACATCTGCCATCTCTGGTCGGCATCCACTACGTGTCTTTAGCATCTTCTAACCGTTGAGACAGTAAACCCCGGAAATGTCCAAAATGTCCTCTGGCGGTGGTAACATTGGTTTAGAAGCACTGTTTTTAAGATTTCTCATAAGTACAGATTCCTGAGCTCCACCAAAAAAAGAACCCCTTCGTCCACTCCCCAAACCCAACATATACTGATTTTTCTCTGGGCATTCTTTAGTAATTTTCTAGTGCCTCACCAGTTTGCTCTAGATTTCTCTATTGCAACTTATAGGCCTTGGATTCATAAAATTTTTCTATTTCCACTGATGCGTTCTTCTTGAGGTTTAGGAGAAGAATGTCAAATGGAATGATCCACCATGCTGACCACTTCATAGCGATAAAAGCAAAGATTAGTATCTCCTTAGTTAAGACAAGAAAGATGAGAGACATTTCTAGAATTAAAATTAAGTCTCCAAACATTCTGCATACTTCTCTTCCTCATGTTTTGTTGATGTCTTCAACTTCACTATAAAAGGTTTTGCTCCTCAGTATTCCTGAATTTAGATTGAAATCCAGAAAAGAAATGTGAGCAGGTAACAAGATCTGGTTTTGAACCAGAGCTTGCAATACTGAAATAAAAAGCATTTTAAGCAAGTGCTTGAGTGACCAGCAGTCCAGGGGTGAAGAACTGGTCCGTCATTAAGCTTCTAAGTAATCAAGAATGTTTTGACAAAGGAGGGCCTGGAGCACCTGACTGATTAATCTGTTATAGACAATTATGTGAACTAGTTAAAGGAATCTTAAGGAAGGAGAATTCTATTTGATCTGAGGGTTTTGTTGACTGAGTTTGAACAAACATATTAACAAAATCATCCCATATCACTATTTGTCATTACTGGAGTATTCCTTTAGTTAATTTTCTGTCTCTCAGTCCATCTTTTCTCTTTTTTGTGTTCTCAGGCCTCTCATAATTTGCCTTCTTGAATACTTTCATGTTCCAACTTTTCAGGTATGATGAGTTCTGACTTCTAACTGAGCTGATCAAATGATTCCATTAAATTCATGCTCCAAAATCATATTTACAAATTTTCATAGGTCAGCAGCAGAGATAAACTGGAGGTGCCCACAAGCAAGGATGGTACACACTCATTTTATGGTTTTTCAGTGTTGTGGCTTTTTCTTTGCTCTCTGATTGTTTTGTGCAACCTTCTCCACTGGGAAGCTTCTTCCTCAGGAGTGCTGGGCACTTGGACGTGAGTTGCTTCCTGCTTTGGCTTATGGCAACATGACAAACTGGCGCGATGGTAAAATGGGTTGATTGTTTCAGCTGAATTTGTTGGGAGTTTCGTTACAGTGTAAGAGAGGCAGAATGAGGAGAAATCAGGAACACGTCGCTGCTCGTTATCCCTTCGTTGTACCATCCATTCAGCAAATATTTACAGAATTCCCTTTATGCTTCCCAGCAGGAGACCATGAGGGAGGGAGCCTGGGTTCCCATGGCTACAACAGAAGGCAGTGAGGTGGTTCCAAGAATTCGCAATGACCAGTTAGATGAGCTGGGTTCGTCTTCTGGTTCCATCGCTGACCACCTAACATGTCTGAACCTCAGATTCCTTAAAAAAGTAATACCTGTTTGGCTATAGTCCACTATGATTGTTAGGACCTGGTGTAACAAGAAAATTCCAAATATGATCAAAAATTTTTTTATTCTGACACAGACCAGCTTTTGGAGACCACATGGATGGGAATTAAGTTTTGGGCGTCTTAGGTATAAGTCTGACAGCCAACCGGATAGCAGCTCTGCTCTGTGGCCCCCAGAGCGACTGAGCAAGCCCTCTGAGTGAGGGCGGAGTGGGGGAGAGAACAAGTGAGCCACCTGATTGTCTCTTCCGTCTCAAAATGTCAGGATTGAAGCCATCACATCTTAACCTTGGCTTGAGGCCAGCACTTGCCCTTTGCAGTCCTCTCTGTTCCTGATGCCCCAGCCTTGTGAAGTGGATGGTGTGGAAGGCAGCCACGTCCACCTCCAGCATGATCCTTGGTGGCACTGACAGGGCCAGACACAGGGCTAGAGTGGCCGCAGCTTTGGGGACTGTGACTCTCCCGGCTGCGTGCTCACAGCTCCGTTTCCTGAGTCGGCCAAGGACGGAGATGACCGTTAGTAGGTTTTCACTAAATAATTCGGAGTGTGGTGAACAAAATCAAATGGCAGATGGTAAAATTGGAGGAAAAAAAACTGGATTTAGGGCTTAGCTGACCCAGATTCTAGTCTGGGCTTTTTACTTACCTTTTGGGAGGGTTTGGGGAAAATTGCTTCACCTTTTTGCACCTCAGTTTCCTAATCTGCAAAAGGAGGCTAATCATAAGCTGCCATGATCATGTCACAGAGCTACTGGGAGAATCAGATGGAAGGGGGTATATGGTATGTCATCGGTTGCACTGCTCCTTGGGGCATAATGGGCACAAAGCAGATTTGGGTTGTTCCGCTGTTAAACGCAGTGACACAAGGATACCAGAATTTATTGAGCCTTTGTTATGAACCTGATTTAATGTTAGGCATTTTACATATATAATCACATTTAATCCTCACGACTTTCCTGTGAGATAGGTATTATCTCCATGTTTGTCAGAGAGGTTAAATAACTTGCCCACGTTTACACACTGCCAAATAAACTTGCTGGAATTTAAGTCCAGGTTAGGCTGGCTCCAAAATTCTTGTTCTTCACGTGACACTTGCTACTTCAGTAGCAGAACAACTCTGTATTTTGACTCTAGGCTAATAGTATGTTGACTAATGTACTATTAGTAATTTCTGGGCTTGGATATACAGGGATAAAAGAAAAAACAACCCAAATGATCCAATCTTTGTATCTTAATCCATATAGGATTTCTGTATTTGAGAAAGGAAAGGTCAGGCTGCATGCATGTATCAGAGAGATTCGAAGCTGAGGGTTCTCCAGACACTACACCCAAGTGGGTGTTTAATCTGGAAGTATTAGGAGAAGAATGCAGTTAATGGGGCTGCCATGAGATTCCATAGGGAGAGTAAATATCCACCGTGATAGCCAGAAGCCAAAATACATGCCATCAGCAGGTGGTTGAATAGACAAATGCAGCTGAATGTGGCTGCTGGGAAGCATTTCACATCGTCCTTGCTGGCCAGAGCTAAAACTCACTAGATTTAAAACACCAGCAGGAAATAAAGAGAATTCATGAAGGAATGTGTTAAGTGGAAACTCAAGTGTAAACCTCTAAATGTTTGTTTCTAGGGATCTATCAGAAGGCTTAGGAATCTGGATTATTTTAGATCTGTTCAGTACATGGCCAATTTGTGACGTTATGTTTAGAGTCCTATTTTAAAACTGGCCCCTAGGTTGTAGGAAAACAGAAAAACATATAGCCATTTGGCATGACTTGTTATAAAACTTAGCTAGTGCTTTTTAAAAAGAGTTGCAAACCAAATTAGCTCTGGGCACCTGCTGGAGCTTAGTTTGTTTTCAGATAGACTTGTTTGCTGTCAGCCAAAAAAGAAAAAAACAACAACCCAACAAAACCCTCCACCCACACGGTTTGTTACAAAACCTGACACTCCTAACGCTTTTCCAAACCACTTCTCTTAGATCAAATCGTTCAAATAAAGAAAAAAGACACTTGACATCTTGAAAGAATGGAGCAAATTATTTTTTGTTAGACATAATCTTAGAAGGGGTTAGGGGAAGAAGAAAGGTAGGAGATGTTGAATAACGTGAAACATTAATCACATTGTGAATATTTTTCTAATTTCTTATGTGAATTTGTTTCAACACTGATTATCATGGCTGGAGTTTGGGGATTTAGAGTTTTACTGAATAGGCCCCTTAAATTATCTTTGTTATCAAATTGTTTATTAAGACATGCATGGCTAGCTGTTTCAAGTGATTGGGATATTTTGTTCATTTATTCTCCAGAAGAGGTATATAGATGATATTTAAATGAGTAATGGAAACAACTACAGCAACATAAGTGGCAAAAATCATTTCATGGAGAGTTCATATTTTAGGAAAGCAAAAGCTGCCGATTGCTCACAGAGGATGCTAAAATCTGGACCAACATTGACAAATGAAAAACTCATGTCTGCAGTGCTCTGGGAGTGATTTAGGTTTTCCAGACCTCACCTAAATTCTCACCTGCCCTGGTTCTCTGACTGCGGTTGGGGAAGAATTCTGTTTTATTTTACATATGTTTTATATAGTAAAAAGGCTCAGAGAAGTCTCTTACCATCACTAAGTATATATCATTGAATTAAAAAGAACTGACTTCCTAGTGATTCATCCTGCCTTTCTGAATAATTTTGAATAATTTCTTTCCTAACCATTGCAAGTTCTTGAAATCAAGTATCTTAGAGGTCGTGATGGGGTAATTGTAATAATAAGGACTTGGAGAATGCTGGCTACTCTGCTGTTACCATTTACTAAATGCCTGGTACTGAAATAGATACTTTATGTGCATTTTTTATATACCTGACAGCAACCGTATAAAATAGTTATTAGTAGTCCAACTTTTTAAGTGGGGAAACAGCATCTTACAGTCCACACAGTTAACAACTGTGTTTTAATACAGAATTTGACACAGAGAATTTGAATCTCAGGCTGACTTCAAACAATGTTGTTTCCATTATATAAAGGGGAAAAAAGTTCAAAGAGGAGGCAAAAGGAGATGTTTTCTCCAGGAAGTGACTAACAAAATGGCAAATTTGCTTTGCTCCCCTTCCTAGGATACTGAAACCTAAGACGTTACTATGATATAGAAACATGTTCTCATTAACTCTAAACAAGGAGATGCAGGTCAAAACTTGTAGATATTCTCTAGACACCCTTTTAAGCAGGTGTGGTTTAAATGAACCCAGTGTAGCAGAGTAACAAAAGGTTGCCTTATTTACCAAAAGGACTGGTCGTATGTAACCATTACAGTGTGTGAGTTCTCTATTGAGTAATCCACTTTTGCTGTGGAAATGTTAAAATAAACTCTTCTTTACGGATTTGAAAGCTCGCTAAATCTCCTTTCACTAAACCTCAAACCCTGTAATTTTTACTAAGTATCTGAGAGTCTCACAAATGTTAATACCAGAGCATTTTAGTCTATCACAAAGAGTCTGTTTAAATTATCATTGCAAAATCAGGTTCAGGATTTCTACAAGTAATTGAAATGAGTCTAGATCTACCAGCTGAAAGTATTTTAGTGGAGTTAATCCCTGATCTGCCTAATTGATAGCAATTTAGTTGAGCTTTTGACATTTATCTGCACAATTATTTAAGGTTATCAGATGGGGTTGAAGCATAGCATTGTTATTTATTTAGTTGACTGCCTTATAGTCTTTAGAAGTTGTTTTAGCAACCTGACAAAATATTTATTGGTTTTGGACTTTTTTCTTCTTCTTTTTTAGAGAGAGAACTCCAGCTTTGTACAAATCCTTGTCTGCACACCTGTGGCCAAATCAGAATGCATGAAAAATCTGGTCAGGTTCATTCACCGTACTTAGTTGCGCAGTTGTGTCATGTGTTAAGTATTTGGAAGCACCTCCCACTGTGGAGTTAGTCCTCAACTAACTGGACCAGTGTTCAAAAAACCCTGTTATGATGATATCTCTGAGGTTATGTAGGCTTGGTTAAAAATACCCTGTCTCATCGTTATAGTATATTAAAACATTATAAAGATCATATAAACTAATAACTGAATATCAATGCATTTATCTCATGATAAATGTAATCATGAGATGTCTCCTAGCTGAAGTCTTTTCTTTACTGTTCCCAAACCCCTAAACTTTTTCCTTAGTGCCCAAAGTACTTAGGTCATATCTTTTATAAGACCACCTGTCAGATTATACCATCTGTTTGTGCATATTATCAAAAGGTACCCCACTGTCTGGACTAAGCACAAAAAGGTGCCCTTCCTTTGGGTTAGGCTAAGGCACTTGTATTTAGACAGGATCTCAGCTGCACTTGTCTTTCCTTGTGTGTGGTGGCCTGTTCTTGTGCTATGTATAGTCCTATGTTACAGATATTTGTATTTTATTATTCATTTAATCAAATATTTAATGAGCACCTATGATCAGACCAGGCACTGGTTAAGCTCTGGAGAATACAATGAATAAGGCACAGTCCCTGTCCTCAAGAAACTCATATTGTACTGGGTGAGAAAGATGCTTGTGTCAGTCAGTGTAGCAGCAGCAGGCAGATGGCATATCTGTAGGATAAATGGAACAGAATCTTGTAAACAGGCTCTTCACAGGTCAGGGCACAGGGAACCCACAAGGGATCTAGGGGCTAGTTGCTCAGGGCTTCAGAAGTGTTTGATGGGAGGAAGCAGTTACTGGAACCTAGAGACAGAGAGAGGGAGACAGAAGATGAGAGAGAAGGAGAGAGGGGGAGGGAGGGAGGGAGAAAAGGAGAGAGAGAGGGAGAGAGAAGGAGGAGAAGAGAGAACGAGAGAGCAAGCGTCAATGCGCAGGAGCACACCAGGCCCTGGTGGTAGCTGAAATCTTAGGTAGAGGGATACAGGTAGGGGCTGGGAGACCGAACAGTGAGGGAGATGGGTGGAGGGAAGAAACACCCTGGACTCGCTCTACTGCTGTCTTCTGATCTTCTGATTTCCCTCAACCAAAGGTCGGGAGGCAAGGAAGTTCACTGATGTAGTCCTTAAGAGGTCACCTTCCAGAAGGAGAGAACGGGGTGAAGGAGAGTGGAGAGTAGATCTGGAGGGGCACAAGAAGATATCCAACATAGTCCATTTTGTCTGTATCCACTTTCGTCTTTCACTCAGGTGGATGCGTCCCAACATAGGGAGCACAGTCCCATCAGCTAATCACTGATATTAGTGTCATCATTAGGGTTATACTCCCAACTGAAAACTAAAATGTTAGTAATCAACAGTGTTCTTCTTATAAAGCCATGAGGATGTGGGGGAGGAAGGGAAAAAATTATAGCTCCTACGTTTTCTATATCTAGGGCTCATCTTGATTGGTAATCATAGTTGCCTTTGTTCAGGAACCATTCCGTGTTTCCTCTGTTAACATCTCACCTGGATAGAGTGCTTTACCTAGTGAGGGGACCCAAACTTTCATTTCTGTGGGGTGAGTCCTTGCGTATTTGTATTCATTGAGTTGCTGCAGTTTTCCATTAACCAGGGCTCTTTGCAAGGGAGAGCTCAGAGGTGCCCTGGTGGATCTCTGCACTGCAAACATGGTTGTCCATGCCGCCATTATGCAGCGGCCACCCAATTTCCTTCTGATAATCGGGGTCAGTCGCCCCGGCCAGAAGTGTGACCTTCCTCCTCTGTCTGCTGACCTAGAGGCATGAGAATTTCAAAGAGGCCAGAGTTCATTAGAACAGTAATTGTGTTTCTTGGTAGAAGCGTGCTTCCTATGGACACTAAGGCATCTAAACCTACTGAGCTCTAAGTCAATGTTGACAGGACACATAATTTTTTTGCGTTGTGGGAAAAGATGAAAAACTTCACCAGATAGAATAGTGAGAGGGAGTACTTCTACCTCCTCCCTCTGGTTCCTGGACTCATGCACTATAGCTTGGAAGGAGGTATAATCACCTGGTGGAAACTGGTTTAAGGCATATACTCCATCGTGTATCTTGGTATCCCTACTCTGTGTGTGGTCTCCCTGCTGGTGCAGTAGCTGATCTTTCAACAGGACATTCTATCATTCTACCAAGCCAGTTATTTTTGGATGTAAGACCAAATAATGATAAGCATGCAAGCTCATTTCTATTCTTCCTTGGCCTTAAAATATTTCCTCTGCAAATATTTCTCATTTGTGTGGGACACCAATGACAATGATTAAAGCATTCTGTTGGCCTATATGGAGGTGCAGGAAAAAGCACTTCAGGTAGAGAAGACAAATCTGTACCCAAAATATGAGTCTGGGAGAAACTTATACCCTTTCCCTCAAGGAAGAAGTCCAGTGTAACTTTCCTATCTCTGGGTGACTGGCTGGATCCCCTGGGGAATAGTATTGTATCAGGGATTTGGTGTTGGCCTCTGCTGTTGGGGGATTGGACACTCAGCTAGATAAGCTTTGGCCAGCCCATACATAGCCTTCGTCCTTGCCATCCTGGCCACTTTTTACATGGGCCCATTAAGCAAACACTGAGGAGGCTAAGGAAAGAGACTGCCTGACTAGGTGGGCATAGGTCAACTGAATAGGTCATTTTATCCACCTGATTATTGAGAACCTCTTCCAAAAGATCCTACTAGTGAGTGTCTTCATACTTTATGTCCATTCTAAGTGTCCATCTACATATTTCTCCCCCTTCACCCTTGTCACTGATTTTCCAGTTTTGTTCTTTCTAAGTCCTTGATCAGCCAGTCAACACTGTTAGCCCCTGCCCATGAGTCAGTATAGATCTAGACTTCAACCATTTTCCCTTCTAATGAAGCGGACAACCAGATGTAGCCCCCAAAGTTCTGCCCCTGGGAAGGATTTACATTAACCACTCTCTTTCAGGGATGGCCTGAAAAACAGACAGTGCAGATTTATCTTTTCCCAAGCTCAACATTATTCTCCCCTTTTAACTGATCACAGGGGACTTTCAGTGACACCATAGATCATTTGAGGGAGACATGTTCCTTCCAAACATGCTGAGGCTGATTTGTATTGTAGCATTTCTAATGTATGATGGAATGATGCTGTGCAGTTTTGTGATTTGGTGGATCAGATAAATGCCCAGTTCACGACAGTTCAAATTGCAATGTCACCTGATGCCCCCTGGACTGGCATTCACTCTCTACCAGGTAGTGAAAATATACCAGAAGCTGCGTTTTGAATGGAGAATCATTGTTGGTAAAAGAAGGCATGGTTTGCTGGACCCTCGTCTGTGGCACCATTTGGGAGATCACACCTGCCGAGTTCTCTTACAGAAGATGAGATAATGGAGTTAGGTTTTGAAGGATGAATAGTACTTTTGGGTGGTGGGCAAGTTTACTGAACAGCAAGATATGAAAAAGTGAGATGACAAAATGCTAATGCAATTTCATTGTACTGAATTATGGGGTAACAAGGAGACATGCTCAGGGACCTGGTCATGGGGTCTCTTTGAACTTTACAGAATTCTTTCAAGCAGAGGCGTTATCTTTTTAAGGAAATGGACTATTCTTTGTATTGCTTCTGGTGCTTTGCATAGTCCTTTACAATAATTGATCATACGGATTGTTTTGGTTTTGAATTTTAATTTTATTATTTGGAAATATGGTTGGTTACATATTGTGTCATTTATTATAGTAAGTTCACAACTTTTTCTACTAGGCTTCTAAGTGACTACACCAAACTAAAATGTTTTCCTAGATAAGTCATTCTTTTTAATACATAATGCATGTTTCTTGTTTGGGCCTCTCTTTCTTATGCCCCCACCCCTGCTCCCCCTCTATGTAAATGGACTACATGAGGGCACTTAAATGAGCATTATAGGCGTATATCCTCCTACTGGATTCTCGCCATCAAAATTTCTAACCTATGTGGGTTCTTTGCCAAGTAACTTCCTAAGAAAAAAGGTTTCACCTCCTCACTTCTGTAAGTAAGATACTAGTGCAAATATATCCCATCTGTTAACCTTTCTGTATTCCCTTACTGCATATAAAAGTATCTTGCCTAAGCTACATGAAATATTCTATAGATAATGAGCCTTGTGTTTTTGTAAATGTGTAGTGTTTTAAAAACACGAGTGAATCCATTGCTAAAATATTTATGGTTTAGTCAGTATACACAACATACAACTTGAAGAATGATCAGCTGGGGTAACAGATACCCAAATCTTTGAAAAAGCTTGAGAAATGTATTACCTTACATAGTGAACACCATCAGTTCTGACACATTGCTTCATATTTGGAAATTAAAACTTTTGTTGTTCTATGACAGGAACAGGGCATAGTACCAACAAAAAGTGCCATCTGGGCCAGGATCCCAGGAAAGAAGGGACTAGAGAACAAATGGCAGATCAAAAGTTTGGATCAGAAATTCATGCAGTATTTAGAGTAGGTCTGAGCATGGTGTGCCTTTGATTTCAAAGACAGCTTCGTGCCTGGATAAGTTTTGCATACTGTGGAATGCAATGATAACTGGGCCCTAGGGAGGACACAGAACACTGGGTTACCAGAAGAGGAGGCACAGGTCAAATCTGCAAAGGAAGCATGAAGGAAACATCGACCAGTATACCAGGATTTGAACTCCCTTCAGCAAGAATTCTGAAAAAATGCAGATAATACTCAATCATTGAGCAGTGCTTCAGATTTTGTGGGATTAGAGTTGAGTCTGTGGAGAACTGGGTGTTGGTAGAGATTGAATTATTTTGCCCCTTGAACTTTATTTTATCCCTTCACCCTTTAGAGAATGTCATAGCTGTAAAATGCAAAGGCTCTAAGCCCCACTGAGGTTGTCCAAACTTTGGTATTATTCCTGAAAATATCAGTGTAATGGCTACCTTTCATATTTAAAACAAGAGACTTGCTAAAAGTAAAAAAATTCTACCAGGAACATAAATTAGAATTTCTAGTTTGAAAATTAAGTGAGGTAGTGATAGTGATAAAACATGCATCATTTTCTTCAAGCATCATCTAGAAATATTGAGTAAGTCTAAAATTACAAATGCCCTTAATAGGTACTCTGCAAGGAAATCTCCACAGACTCAGTCCCTCTTGTCCAGTGTCTTATAGAACCATTAGCTTTGCCATGAACACTTAATTACAGAGTAGGGCAGAAAAGAAAAGAAGAATCTTGAATTACAGCTGGCTATCCTGCTCAAAGGGACCAATGGAATTATTCATTGTCAGCTATAGATTTTTGAACTTTTAAATTATGTATTTGTCTTTCAAAGGTTACATTTGGAGCTTTATAGAGCTCGATATAGCTATAACTAAAAAACTTAGGCTAGACATGTAAGCACCTTAATGTAAAATTAAGGGTGTTTTCAGAATGGAAAGAAAGATTAAGTCACAAAGTGGAAATTATGAGACCTTAGGGCCAGGATGAGCAGAGGAATCTTATTGTCATTTATAGCTTACAGATATTGAAAATAATTAAATAACTGTATAACTTCCTAAATGACTCTAGGTGCCTATAAGGGTATGTGGAATAAGCAGCTAGAATGTTCCTATGTATTGCTTGTAGCAGGATTGGCTGAAGATCTCTTCATTGCCTTCTAGTCGATGATTCAGTATAACCTGGAATCGACAATGTAAGATCCAAGTCTCTAGGAAAGTAAATTTATTTTGTTACCTGAATTAAAGGAAACTTTCTTAAAAACCCATGCCAGCTTTCCAACAAGTTAGGCACTAAATAATTATTGTCTGAGCCAGTAGGTAATTAGGAAACCAAAATTTAAATATCTGAAGGCTTCTGATTGATTTTTCAGAATTAAAGAATACATTTATCTCAAAGGCATGTTCAGCTAAAGAATCTAGAGCTTATCAATACTTCAAATTATATTTATAGATTATCATAACATTTATTTTAGATTATTTGTCTCCTGGCACTTATGAAATGATGCCTGTGTGACTGAACTGGGAAAAGATCCTCCAGGCCCCTGAGTGTAAAGGGGATCAGGAATCTGAGCAGGGCACGGTTTCATAGGTGCTAACATCGGTGACATTTTTCTGTTCCTTTAATAGACTATATGTTACAGCAATAAATGCAACTTTTAAAGTTTTTAGTTGAATGTTTTTGTGTGCAAATCAATAGTAGGCCACGGTCAGTTATGTACCATTGGAAGTTGCCAGAGACTTGGAGAAGTTAAAAAATGTAAAACAGCTCCAAGGTTTTTATTAGACTTTATATTTTGTGTTTACATTAATCTCATATAAGTATACCTCTTGGGTTCAAAATTGACTTCAAACAAAATAATGTTTTCCTGTGGGACCCTGTCTTTAGAGGAATTAGAAACTTCTCTGGATATGTCATTATATATTATTTTTTTTACCTGAAAATCTATTTCCATATTGTAAAGAAACCAGTTTCTTATCACATTAAAGATTTGCTCTCTTAAGTATGACAGGTAACTACAAATGATACTTCTTGATTTGAAATGCAGCACTCAGCAGTGTCTTGTGCATGTTGGTTGATTAACTGATGCAACTCAAAATTTCTAAAGCCAGTTGACCATTAGTCCATTAATACTGATTAATGATTGACTAAGAATTTCTGGAATTGCATTATTTAAATAAATTATAGTTCACCATAAGATGAGAGACAATGTGGCTATTGAAAATTACATCCTAGAAAAATTTTAAGGACAGGGGATAATAAACATGCTGTATTAATAAATGCAGAAACTAGATTACTGTATGGTACAAACTGTCTATTCTCAATTTTGGGGAAAAAATGGATGCATCTGTATCTTAGACTAAAAAGACATATTCTAACTTGTTAGCAGTATTTTCTCTGGCTTCTGAATTTTCTATGATGTATCTGCTTACCCCTACTTTAAGTCTTAAAAGAGCTTTCTTGTTACAGAAATTTTACATCCTCAAGAGTAGAAGATTCATTATGATGAATCCCCATGTGCCATCATCTGGCTTCCACAATTACTAACACTTTACCATTTCCAATTATCCCCTGATTTTTTTTTGGATTGTTTCAAAACACTTATTTCTGACATTTTGCCTCTCCATACAAAAATATCTCCTTTTCTTTTCTTGCCTTTTTTAAAACAACATTCTTACTGGATATGGAATTCTGGGTTAGCAGGGCATTTTTAGTTCTTTAAGGCTGTCACTTTATTACCTTCCAGCTTCTATTGTTTCTGATGAGAAGTCTGCTGCATTTTTAATCTTTGTCCCTCTATTAGTGTTTCTTTTCTTTGGCTGACTTCAGGATTTCCCCTTTATCTTCCAGTGTCAGCAGCTGATTAGTGTGACTTGGGGGTGTGGTGCACATGTGTTTGAGGATGAATGGTTAGGACTTTGTGCTGCAGCTGCTGACCACCTTCTCACACCTGCTGGGAGCTCTCTCTGAACTCCTGCCCTGCCCCTGGGAGACCTTGGTAGAAGCTCATGAAGAAGAGCTTGGGAGTGAGTGCAAACTCCCCTCTGTCTTGGACCCCAGCTATTCCAAACTGCTGCATTAGTCCCAGATTTCGCCTTTATAAGTTCATGAAAAGTTTAGCTGATTTTCCCTACCTACTTGCATGATGGCCACCTATTTCTCCTGTACTTCGCCAGAGGTGACTTCTCCCCTCAAGTCCTCTCTTCTTTTTGGCTTATCTGTCTCAGTAAATGGCACCACCATCCATCTAGTCTTTCAAAACAAATGGTCAGGAGCTTCCTTGATTTCTCCTTTTATCTTAGCTTCTCCCTCTGCGCCTGTCCAATTCATTCTCAAGTCATATTAACTTACTTACAAAGCAAATCCTCAAATGCCTATTTTCTTGCTTCCTTTGCTAATGCCACCCTATCTAAGTCATTATGGCTCCACTATGGCCTCCTAACTGTTCTCTCCCTCCATTCTTGCCTTCCCGCCATGTCACCCAGCAGCCAGGACCACCTTTAAAATAAGTAAATTCAGTTGTTCTCTGCTTAAAATCTTCTAATAACTTTCTTTCCCACTGAGAATAAAATCCAAATGCCTTACTTTTGCTTATAAAACTCTACATGATCTTGATTGATGTACATGGTGTGTGTGTGGGTCACCAGGAAGACAGTGTAGCACAGAGAAGACAAGTAGGGACCTGTGGCATCTTACTGCACTAATGGACAGTGACTGCAATGGGGTATGGAGGGGGACTCGATAATAAGGGTGCATGTGGTAACCACATTGTTTTTCTTGTGAAACCTTCATAAGAGTGTATATCAATGATACCTTAATTAAAAAAATAAATTTAAAAAACCAACTCTGCATGATCTGGCTTGAACCGACCTTGTTGAACTCACCTGTCACTCTCCCCCATCTCTACTGGGTGGGCATGGGCCTTTTTTCAGTTCCTGAAACACATCAAGCTTGTTCCTGTCTTAGAGAATTTGTCTTAGCTATTAGTCTTCTCTTTGGAATGTCCTTTCCTCTGTTCTAAATGTCCAGTTTTCTTTTTTAAAATTCAGATACTGGCTTAAATGACTGTCCCTTCCTCAAGAGAAGCCTTTCCTGAGACCATTTTATCCAAGAAGCCACCCTGTCACTTGATTTTCTATCACTCCATTTCCAATCTTGCATAGAACTTAACACTATCTGAGGTTTTTGACTTTTATGGATCAATCGTTCTATGTTCACTGCCAGCAGTACTGCCTTGAATCTGGGCAAGAGGTGCCCTTGCTTTGGGTTCTTTAAGGATCCCTTCTAGGGTTGGACCCCTTCCCACACATCCAGGGATCCATGAGGACAAGACATGTCCCCTGGAGCCTGCACTACCCTGTCCCCAATTGTAGACCACACTAAGGGTAATTGGCACTCAGAATTCCCTGCTTCAATTGCCCTGAGCCAGCGTTTGAGACCTGCATAGATCTCATTTCTGGGCAGGTTTTCCTAAGAGTGAGCTGCACTGTCTTTGCATGCATTGCAAGGCCTGAGGAGTGGCCAGCTAAGGGGTGTTTGCAGGAAATATGGACAAAAGTTAACACTCTATTTTGGGAGTCCACACATGTGTGCTGGCAGCCCCTTGTGCCAGAGTTGGGAGTGGAAAAGAGGATATTAGCTGAGGGCTAGATTCCTACAATCTGAAGGATCCAAGAATTGCAAATTTGAATCTGGACTTCTAAGTTATTATGAAGGAATAATTTATCAAGGTAGGAGAATAGAAAATATCTAACAATTTTTCAATTGTTTTATTTGTTGAAAGTATGACTTAATTATGTAATACAGTGTGTAGGCTTACATTTGTACTCTTGCCCTGAGTCCTCCAAATGGTTAGGATACTGTGTGAATCCCACTAGGTTCCGCAGGAAGTCAGTCTTGTCTACCTTGTTGACTGCTACATCCCCCAAACCCGGAAGAGTACCTGCATACAGTAGGTACGCAACAGATATTCATTGAAGAGAAATGAAATCATCCTCTCATGTGTCTTTTCTCTTGAAAAGAGTTTTATCTCTTGAAGTTTACTTGGTCTGAAATTAGTATTGCTACTCCTTTATTTTTGTTAACATTTGCCTCATATGTCTTTTTCTATCCTTTTATTTTCAGTTCCCAGAATGTTATTTTAGGCCCTTTATTGTAAACAGCATTTGGCTGTATTAGAAAAATACTAATGAGCCTCTGTCTTTTGACTTTTGACTATTTAACCCCTTCATATTTATTGTGATTATGTATATGTTTGGATTTATTCTGGCATTCTTGATTTCTGCTTTTCTTTTCTTTTGTTTCCCTCTCCTCTCCTTGACTTCTTCCTTAAGCTCCATTCCTGTCTTTTGGGTGAAGATTGAGTTTTCTAGGTTCCATTCTCCTAACTCCATTGGTTTGGAAATGGACTAGTATCTGTCTTCTAGTGATTGATTTAAGATTATTACCACTTACTTGCATATTTTTGAATCAATATCTAGAATTAATTTCTACATCCTTTCCCAAAACCAGAACTAAGCCCCCATTTTAATTCTCCCTCCTGTCCCAAATATTCCTGCCGCAATCCCACTCTCTTCTATTTCTTCCAGCCCCATCTTCCATGGCAAGACATTTGGAATTCTCAGTAAAGGTATTTAGCTCTTTGCCACCATTTCAAATGTATAATTTCTTTCTCTTGGATTAGGTTTGTTTAATTTTGGTCAAGGCTGATTTTCTTGTATTCTTTCAGAGAATAAAATGTGGGTAGAAAACTTCCTAAATCCTTGCATGTGTGCAGTATCCTTATTTCTTAATGATACCATGACTGGATATAGAAAAATCAAAATTATTTTATGACATAAAATTGAAAATACTGCCTCAGTGTATTTTGTATCCATTAATTGTTGTCATGAGAAAACTAATTACAATCTGATTCTTATTTTATTTTTTTGTAGCTCATCTCCACCCCTAGCCACTGAATTTCATCTAGATGTATCTAAGAGTTTGTCCATTTTCATTCAGCCTGTTGGACATTTGTTGAACCCATTTGCTCTGAAGATTTTTATCTTTTCTGGAATCTTTTTTTCTGGTATTTCTATGAGTATTTCTTCTCTCTGTTCTCTCTTTTTGGAATTCCTGTTTAAAACATATTTTAGAACTTTTGCATTTTTTTCCATGTTCACCATTTATTTGTCCTTTTGAGCTGTGTTCTAGTGGTGTTCTCCAGTTGTATCTTCTAAGTAATCATTCTTTAGTTATATATTTCTGTTATTAAGCATGTGCATTGAGTTAAAAAAATTTCAACATCACAGCCTTTCTTTCCAAGGTATCCTAGTTGTTGTTTATAGTAATCTGTGTACGTTAAAAGGAGCCATTGTCCTCTCTTCTCTGAGGATGTTAACTATAAGCACCATACATACTTCTTTTAAATTCTCACTTGTTTTTTCCATTACCTTTGTTTCTTAGGATGCTAGTTTATCCATATGATGACTGTGGTGTCTTTCATTCAGAGGATTAGTTTTCCTTAAATATTTGCAGGGTTTGCATGCTCACCTGTAATCTGAGCTTCTGTGTTAGTCTGTCTGTGCTATATCTGATTACCTGGCATGTTTCCAGAATTCCAGACAGAGATGAGGCATGCAGCTTCCTGGGTAATGGAGGCTTCCCTTTCCTTCTAAGTGGCAGTGAGGACTGTCCCAAGTCCTGAGTACCAGGAATGACATCTTCCTGGTTGTGGACTGCTCCTATTTTGGAGCAGAAGCCTCTGTTGAAACTGCATGGTGTAAGGGGAGGGACAAATGGTTCAAACCTCCTGGATGCCTCCACCTCAACCAAAGCACCTTTCTGGTTAGCCTTGGTTCCTTTCTTGTTCTTTTCATCTATTGTGTCTCATTTTGGATCCAAAGATACCCTCACCCTCTTCATTAGTTCTCTCATGTCTGTTTTGTCTATTATTTCTTCCTTCAATAAAAACTCACCTGCCTTTAATTTTTCAGGAATTTCTATAATTTCTGGTTTACTGAGGACACCAAGTCTTATTTTCTAGTGCTGTTTTGATTAAAAATTTTTTCTTGTCATATATTGGGATTTGAGTTGGGGGAAAGGTTTTAGCATGTTCTTAGTTTGCAAATTTTGATCTGATCTCCTCCTGATCTGTTATAAACTACGTTAACCCAATTAAAGGAAGTACATCAGTGTATCTGGCAAGTAATATTTATTCCTACCGCTGAATTCTAGCGGAAATTTATACTGTGAGTGTATGTTAAATATATTAACATTTATTAAATTCCTGCTTGTTAATGCCTTTAAAATTTTGGCCCTCTCAAAAAAAAATCCTAAGATATATCAGTTCTAAAATAGGAAAATGGAGGCTTAGAGAGGTAAAATAATTTACCCAAAGTCTAACAGTCAACAAGAGACAGAGGCAGGATTCATACCTATGTCTCGCCATGACAATAGTTGCCTTCCATTAAAAGACATAAGGTAACAATAAGGAACAATGTCCTCACTGTGAGTTGTTCAGGAAAATACATTTAGCATTGACTGGAGTGGGTGCTGTTAGAAATCATGACATCAGGAATTACTGATTATCATGGAAAATTTGTCTACAAATCACTGAGCTGGCAGTATTTGTCAATTCCATTTTGTTGCCTTGTCTATAAGATCTATTCTTGGGGAAAATTGTGAACTGTTAGTGCTTTTTCAGTGGGCTGTGCACATAAATGGTGTGTACATATTGGTAAATGTCTCCACAGCGTTGGCAAGTTAGAGGTTCTATTTTGAATTGATTTTTCTCATAGCTCTCAGCTGAGGCTTCTTTTCATCTAAGTAGTAATTACAGAAAACAAGTGCCTGTAAGGGTAAATGTTGTCATGCTGGTTAAAGAGCATTATATGTATTATGTGACATGCTATAATTATTTGAGTTCTTTCACAGAAAGAAATAAGTCTTTCTTAGCAGTTGTAATGCATAGGATTCGAGGTCAATAAAGGCAGAGAGTGAAGATGATTTGAGCTTTCATAAAGTCTATGTTGTTTTGTTCAAGAAGCATCTTTGGAAAATGTACAATAATAAACACTTGGGAAATTGATAGATACTGAAATAAAAATATTTTGTATTTTAGTTTGGAAGTTTTAAACACACAAGTGTCACAGGACTTAAAAATGCTGTTAGGGTACAGTGGGCTCCATCAGAGAAGGCGGGTGACATGGGGCTGGGTTGGCAGTTGTGGTGTTTAATCCCAGTTGAACAACGTTCTCTCTTGTTCAGTTTCCTTGGTGTTGAGTGAAGTAAATTACTACTCTCTCATTAGGTTGTGAGATAATGGTTACAATTTATTAGCATTCACTTTTGACCAGTCATTTGAGACAAGTTTCTTAAAACCAAACCAACATACATTTCCCACATCCCTTTCTACTTTCCTCCTGCCCTAAGGTCAGCCTGGGTGGTCAGTGTCAGAGAGCAGACCAGAGGAGGGCAGCCCGAACACCCAGCTCAGAGGGTCAGGGGGCCTGCTTTGGGGGCTTGGGTTGAGATATTATGGTCCTTATGCCGATGACCCTGTGCCTAAAATTCTAAGTTCCAAAGGAGGGAGCATGTGTCACATTCATGAGTATTCATCGTCTTTCATGGGAACTTTCTATATTTAGGGAAACTTCTCTTACTCTGAATTTTAGAAGTAGACTCAGATTCCAAATCCTTTTGCAGCAAGGATGCCAATACAGTGCCCAGACTCTGCCAATGAGATGTATTTGCATGAGTCTGCAGTTCAGATGTGAGGGACATGAGAAAACATGCTGGAGGTATAAGCTCCATTTTGCATGGCCCTGGTGGCCATGGCAGCATTTTCTTCCAATGCTCAGTGAGGTGGTGGTTTCCTCATCTGGCCAGTTCTGTAGTTTGAAATTGGGCTTTGTTTTTAGAAGGCAAGCCTTGTGTCTGGTTCTCGAGGCCTCCTAGCAATTTATGTGCTATCCAATATCTTTTAAATAAACTTCCCTAATTAGCTAGAGTTATTTTCTGTTTGCAGCTAAGAACTGCTTTTAATTGATAAATAATCTGGTGTGTTTGGATCTTCTGGCAAGGCTCATTTTTAAAGAACATGCCTGATTTCTCACAAATGAAGGGAGACTCTGAGACTGAATTCATTCATCTATTCAATTGGCAAATATCACTATTTGCCTTCATTGTGTA
Organism: Smutsia gigantea; assembly: GCA_032199065.1. Taxonomy (NCBI): domain Eukaryota; kingdom Metazoa; phylum Chordata; class Mammalia; order Pholidota; family Manidae; genus Smutsia; species Smutsia gigantea. The sequence goes on along the minus strand of JAVSCE010001874.1, from coordinate 346,199 downwards.
AGATGCCACATCAGGCACTGAGTGTTCAGTGAAGGCTATTCCTAGTCTCTGAGTACTTGAAATCTTGTAGAGCAGATGATCATTAGCATATAAACCAAATGTGCTGGGATAGAGGACTGAACCAAGTATGACCTGTGTATGTGATAACATGCTGGGAATTTTATCACTCCCAGTCATTTGGCAGAGGTTGTGGATGAAACAGCTGGATATTATTTGTATTCAAAGGACCCGTTAATACAAAGAACTTTCTTTAAAGTAGGAAGGGAAGAAAGGACAGGCCAAATTCATTGATCACCTTGCTTCCTTTCCCTTCTAACTTGCTTTGGGGACTGATATAGGTGCCTGGTAGGTTTTATTTCAAACTTGTGGGACATTTGAGATTGGGATGTAGAGGAAGTTGGAGAGTATTGGCACTCATTTCATGTTTTTCTTGGTGATGATGGTTTGACTGAAGGATAATAGAGGTACAGAGAGCTTAGATTTAAGTCCCATTATTGTTTATTGAGTTTATTAGCCCTACTTGTAAGGAGGTCTCCTTAAATTGCAAGTGAGAGAGATGCCCGTCAAACCAGCAAGAGCAAAAAGGGTAACATTTTGGTACATGTAACTGAGAAAGTGTGGGGTAACTTCATGGAAAACTGGGTCTAGGTGCTCAAACAATGTTACTGGGAATTTCTGTCTCTCCATTTCCAGGCAATGCTTCCCTTTCTGTTGGTTTTATTTTTTGATTGTTGCCTTCCTTGTGGAGGCAGCTCCAGGGTTGCCTCCCACCCGGTTAGTCACATCAGTGGAGGAAGCACTTTTACAGGCAGAAAAAACCCCAGGTTTAGGCCTGAATCAGGATGGTTTTGGCCACAGGTAACACAAAACTGGATAAAAGGGGCTTACTTTCTTCACATGGCAAGGAGCTCAGAGGTAGAGGCAGTCACAGAGTTGGTTGACTCAGGGAATCCTGTTAGGGCACTTGTCAGCTCCTCGTTGTCTCAGATGGTCAAAGTGGCTCACAGCATCACATCTTCATATGACAGTGTTCAAAGGTAGGAAAGAGTAAGTCCCTACTTTGTGTCTTTTTTTGCAGATACAGAAAAACTCTTCAGAAGCCACTGAGTGACCTCTCCTTATGTCTTATGGGTCAGTTACATCACATGCTCATACTTTAACAATCCTTTTCAAGGGGAATACAATTACCTTGCTAGTTTTTGGCTTATTAACACTTACCCTTTGGGCTAGGTATGAGCTCATGGATGTTGCTGAAGTCACCCAATAACTAAGCAAAATCAGAGTTCAGTTAGCAAGGAAGAAGGAATGGGGGGCTGTGTAAGTAGTACCCAGAGGTGCTTGCTGGTGTCCCACTGGATTACCTCAAGCTATGGATCCATTCCTGAACCAAACACAGTGACCATCCCTCATTCCAGGCCTGCCATGGAGCTGTGGGGGCGGGGGGTCATGGTGCTAGGTAGAGATGTTATGTCAGCCCATACAACTCACATGAACTGAGAGTGGAAGAAGTTAGGTCCTTATTAGTCAAGCTATGACTCCTAAGCTGGCTCTGCTACTCAGAAGGAGCATGCAAATCCTTTGTTAGATTTTTGACTCAATTGTTAGTTTAGGAAAAGACAAAAAGGATTCCTGTTTCTGTCATTTAATATTAGCCCAATATTTTGGATAGCTCATGAATATTGCAGAATCAACATAGAAAGTGACCTAGGTGGTCAAGGATAAGAGGAAGCCTGTGTTAAATAGGATCTCTCATTACAGAAGACATAGTATAAGCTGCTCAACAGAACACTGTTATTATGGAAAATCTATAAAACATGAAATATTTGTTAGGCAGAATAATTTATTGTAATGATAATTGGCATTGTGAAATTTCAGTTATTCTGCTTCTTCATCTTGGTATATCTTTTGTAAAGTTTCGTTTTTAAGAATCGTCTATATAAATGTAGATGATCTAAGGGCTATACTAGATAGATGATAACTTTGTATTGGCACAGACATAAATGACCATGGGATGAGTCTTATAAATTACATTTGGATTGAGTGGTTAAACATATCCGTCATGATTTTCTTCTCCTCAAAATTATGTAACAGCTTCTTGTTCTCTACTGTGATAAGACTTCATTCTTCTTCTTTGGTCTTTAGGACCCCTACTAATTTGGTCCCCCCTTACGTTTTAGTCATAATATCCATACTCTAACCTAAGATTCCCCTTCCACCTTCTGACTTGGCTTGTGTATGTGCTGACCATTGAAATGGTCTTCCTTTGCTTGTCCAAATTATATTCATCCCTCAAGGCTAACATCCTTTCCCCTACTCTGCCACTTGACAGAGTTCTCCTTGCTCTCTGAACCCAAGATTACCCCATTTAAGGCAATTTAGCATATAAAAACATCCCACTTTTTTGTTCATTGTTTCCACACATACATCCTGTCTTGTCTCCTTAATTAATCTCTTGGAGCTCTAACAGCTGCCTCTGGCTCAGAATTTCTCTTAGCACCAAATGGCTAATGGAGATGTGAACCTGGATGTCTCTGAGACATCTCAACTTAAGCATGTCTGAAGTGGTACCGGTTACCTGCCCCTGCCTCTGCTCCAACTCACTCCTGGTCCTGTAATCAGTTTCTATAAATAGGCTCCTGCGCAGTTCCCCAAGCCAGTCTTGATTCTCCCCTTAGTTCAGAAACTCATCATCTAGTCCCTGAATTCTGTCAAGTCTATTCCTCAGCATGTCTTGGGATCCTCATCTCTATCTCTGGTGCCACTGGCTTAGTTCAAGCCGTTGTCATCCTTCACTTGGACTGTTGCACTGGCCTTCCAACAGATTTCCCTGGCTCCAGACTCACCTCTTTCAATCCATCTTCTTTACTGTTGCCTAGAGAGCAGAGATTATGCCACCCCTTTGCTTAAAAATATCAGTCATTTCCACTGCCAGAAAAAATTCAGGCCTCTTGACATAGCTTACAAAGTCATTAATAATCCAGTTCCATGCCTAGCTTTGCATTCTATATTTCCTGGCAAGGAGTCCTTTACTCCAGATGGGTTGAGCTCCTGTGCACAGGAACACCGGTGCTCATTCATGTCAGCAAGCATAGATTTGGCGACTGGCATTAACAGGTGCTGTGTTAAGTGCCTCATGTTACCCATTATATGTTTATGTGTTTCTTTCCTCTACTGGACTATGAGGTTTTGTCTCTTAATGCCTGGTACAAAGTTGGAGTTCAGTAAATGATGGATACATTTATGAATGAGGTAATGGTGATATGTAAACTGTACATCTGTAAATAACTAAATGTCATCACTTCAGATCTCTCACAGACACTGTTAGCTAAAAACAGGTGTTCAATACATACTCATCATTTGATGGGTTGTTTGCCAGTGCTCATGTCAAGGAGTCTGGAATATTTACTAAATTTTAGAAAAATAACCTTAGGATACATCTGTGTCGTTACCCATATTAAATGCACTATTGACCAGATTTTTGGAATTGGTATTGGGTTTGCATATCCTCTGGCCCCTTTGTAGGCAGAGTATTTCAGGCAGTCATTTGCTGATGTACTCTGGGTGCAGTGTGGAATCCCCTGGGATTTATCCTATACTCGGATCAATCTGATGATCAGTAATATCCATGAAAGATTACATTTATCCAGAAACAAAGCTATCTCACTGACACAAGTGCAGTAGAGCCTGACCTATTTGGTATTCTCAGCGTTTCCTCAAAGGGGAATCTTCTGTATGACTTACTCTTGACCCTTTAAGCTCCAAAGCTTTTAAATGGGGTTGGATGGCAACTGTACTAATAGAAAACAATGGTTAATGTTAATGACTATTAACTTCAACTGCTCTTCTGCTTTGTACCAGAGAGACATGTGGGGTAGGACTCGATTCATTCCTTCTCCAATTTCCTCACATGGGGCCGGCAAGAGCTGCTGAGATTCTGTTTGCTCTTAAGTGGCTGGCTCCTGTAGTTTCTTCCTCCAGTGTCTCTGTTACCAGATCTCTGGTCGACTGTCACTTTTTGCTGCTGGTGATTTTTGTGGTCTCAGCTGCTCCTAATCTCTGATGCCAGGGCTTCCATCTCGCCCCTCTGCAGCGTGCCATCCTTTCCTTCTGTGTTCCACTTGTTATTTCTCTCTCTCTCTCTTTTTTCTGACTCTGTTGGCAATGGGGCTTAGCTTCTTCAGCTGTTTCTAGCCAAGTACCCCTCTCTGTCCATGGTTTTATTACTGCTTAAGGCCCAATTTTTTCTTAGTTGGAAACAGCAATATTACCCATGATTTTCTGATGTGTGCAGAAATAAGGCACTAGAGTATAAAAACGATGCAGCTCTTCATCCATTAGACAGAGGATTTGTATATTCTCTCCATTCTGTTTGAAAAAGAGCCATTTTATTTCAGGAAAATTATTGCACTCATGATCTAGTGAGGGAGACAGAAAATAGTTACAATCACTAATTTACCCATCTCTTCTAGAGTATAACCTCCTCAAGGGTTGGAACCATGACATATTAATGTCTACTGTCACCATCATATATATATATATAATACATACACACGATACAGCATGTGCAACTCATTGAGAGTTCAAAGCATGCTTCTTGAATGACTGACCAAATGGCAGAATAATAAGATGTATGACAAAGGTATTAGGACAGTGGTTCTTATTAGAACCACCTAAGGCTCATTTGAAATACTTTGATGTCTAGGTCCCCAGATTAAGCCAACTACTATTCTTAGTTGATTCTAAGATGCAATTTCCCTCCACATTTCAACTTCTTAAAAATCAATGCTTCTTACAGATACTTCTTATAATCAATGTGATAAGACAGGAATTGTGCCATAATCTAATTTGAAACACTTTTTCTTTCTTTGTTGTACATAAAATGCAATCCAGATAGCCAATGACATCTTAGATTTGGTGTAACACAGTAAATCAAAATTTCTGCAGTGTGTAGGCTGGACAAAAATATTGTTTAAAGTAATTCAAATGAGTCTGCTACACACTGAGAGTTACAAGGGTCTTATTGGGGGAATTACATAAGGGAGGAATCAACAAGAGATCACTTTTACATCTGCCTTTGGATCCTTAGCACAGTGTTTGGTCCTTTGTAGGTAACCAGTCCTCATCTGCTGGACCAAGTGGAATTACTCAGGGCTTTGGAGAAGCCATTGAAATGACAGCATGTATATGTAGTCTATACTATATACACCAGTTTTCTTTTCCATATATTTATATCTATACTATATATTTATATGTATGTACTATCTATCTCTATCTATAAGTATACCACAGGGGATGTAGTAACTGTCTTGAAAGAAAAGTAGGCATTTCCCAAGTGAGTAGGAGCAAAAGGCTAAGCGAACTCTACAAAGGCAAATGAGTCTGACCCTCATAACATGTCGGTGAGTGTTGTTAGAGGGGAAGCAGGTTGGGGATGGGGATGAAGCGGGGAGGGGCGGTGGTGGTTTTACTCTTTGACCCAGAGTGAATCCTGCTGGGACTGATTCGCGAGGAGGCCAACAGGCAGTTAGGGATTCAGAGAAAATTTAAGTGCTGATTCGTTTGTCCAGATTCTGAATAGCCCAATAATTTTTCCAGCCATCTCCCAGCTTTCTTTTTTTGGGGGGTTTTGTCTTTGTACCAAGTACCAACAGTCTTCTTTCGTGTCACTGCTTGGCTGGCCTCGAAGACCCGCCAGGCTTGCTTCCTTCTCTCTTTCTGATTTCCTGACTCTTGTCCAGTATGTCACTGACTGGATCATTTTACTTCTGCTTCAAAGCTGCACACCTCCAGGGGGCACTGTTCACACTGCAGGCACCAGGTGTTATCCTCCTCTTTCATGGCATGCTCACACAGGCCTGCTGAGGCCCTGCCCTTTTCCGTGGAATGGGTCCCACAGAAGGAATTTTAGGGTTCAGAGCTGATTGTGCAGGAAGCATTTTCTGATTGGGCAAGTCTTTGGTCAGAGGCAGTGCGATTACATAGTTGGTAAGAGTCGGGGCTTTGGAGCAAAACTGTGAGTTTAAATCCTGACTGCCACTTAACACTGTAGCAGGACAAATGGCCAGCTGTTTGTGCCTCCATTTTCTCCTCTGGACAATGGGTGTAATAGTATTGCCTGTTTCACTGAACAGTTGTGAGGATTAGATGGTTTACTGTGATAGAGCTTCTAAAATACTGTCTGGCACATATTAAAAACCCTCAAAACCTTAGCTAATATTATTTGCTTGACCCTTTTTATACCATATGTAATCTCCTGTTTTCTATGAATTGCTTGCTTTCTGGTCCCGTTATTACTATTAATTTGGCTACAAAGAGGAGAATAATGGTAGAAGTGCTGCTAATTTAGGAGCAGTGCTCATTTCAGGTTTAATCATGTACCTGGATTTTAAAATACCCACGACTTTGGTAATAGTTCTCTGCCTTATAAGCTCTGGTTGGCAGAATATGATGGAATTCAAAGGGGGATAAAAATTAATTCGATGGAATCTGCTTCATTATGTCATTAAGCATCAGCATTTTTCGGAACATCTCCACTTAGAGATGATAAAATGATATGATATACTTAAAGTCAATCTAGAATGATGGTGGAAAGACAAGCCCTGAACGTTCCACCCCTGAGACTGGGATGCTAGATCACTGCATAATCAATGCTATGGGTATTTTTTATTTTATGATAAATGGTTTAACTTTAGGTTTGGCCTAATGGAAGCTTAATGGTGCTTCCTTATGCACTACATAAACAGCATTGATTTGAAGAAGGAATTAGCCCATTATTAGGAGCTGCTTGTATCATATTATACTTGCAGAACCAACCCCAAGTAACCTAGTCAGGTCTCTGCAGACCACATTTTATTGGCAGTTGGCTGCAAAGAGGGCTGGCTCAGATTTTTAAGTTAATGTTAATTATGGAACGATGTCAGAGGGAGCATACCAAATGCCTTTAACCCATTTTTAAAAAGCAGGTCAGCTTTAGCATCTGGAGGATAAGTTGCAATTTTGTTGAAATAACTGAACAAGTTTAACATGAAATGAAATAAAGGGGTCAGGGATATTCTGAAAAAAAAAGTTTTTTTGGCCCGAGGCTCTTGTCAGCTGTCTATCATTGCCAAGTCCAAGAGGGTACCTGGGTTTTCATTTTTCTGGAGTATATCTATCGTGTTGAAAGATTGTGCTGAATCACTATTGATATTCCTTTAGGAAAACTTGAAAAAAGTCTGGTCTTTCCACCATAAGTGAGGTTTGCTGAGCTATGTTAGAAGGAGCGTAGAATATAGAAGTGGTTCGAGCCTACCCCTTCTAGAAAGAAGAAAGGGAGAGGGAGAGTGACTTAAATCATGTTGCCCAGAGGCAGACCCTGAGAGAAGGCTCGTGTGCAAGTGATATATGAGAGACAGTAACAGCCAGGAAGACCAGGAGGAAGTGGGGTGCCAGCTCGTGGAAGGCGAGCCTAAGGGCAGCTGGGTCCTGACCCCTGGGACTTGAGGGCTATTCTCCAGAGCTGTCCCAGCTCACAGCAAGGTTGCTGAGGCTTTCACATTCCTGCCCCCACTGGTTAAGGGCCATGAGGGGCAAGGGGCTAGGTGTCGGGGCCATTCATTCTCAGGCACTTTTCCTGGTATGTGGGTGAAGCAGGCTCTGGTAGCTCTTTCAGAAAAGATCCTTAGGTGCCGGCTGCTGATGGTGGAAGCCCCAGGAGTGCACACAGTGGCAGAAAGGGGCCCTGGGGGACCTGGGAAAGACACTGACCTTGTCCACTGCAGAGAAGAAAAGAAGAGGTGTGAGGGCTCTTTTATTTTCTCCCTGCCTCCCCATTCCGTGGGCCAGGCTTTAATGGTAGAGGGTGCAGGATGAATCTTGTAAGGTCCGCATATGAGGGGAACATGCAGGGCAGGGGCATGTATGTCAACATGGGGCAGTCTGGCACAGTTAGGAGTGGGGACAGCGGTCATGGGGCAGAGGCGGGCCTGGGGTTCAGCCTGGAGTCTCCTTTGTCTGGAGAAAGGAAAGATGTCCAGACATTCCCACATGTGGGTGGACTGCACTGGACTGGGGACAATTTGGGAGTCAGCAGATCCCAGAGCACAGGTGCTACCAGTGAGAACCAAGGTGAAAAACTGAGCCAGCCAGGCAGGAGGGAGGACTGCAAGGTCATAAGGCCAGGGGTGTGGGGTGCAGGGGAAGTGGGCCTTCGGTGGTCAGCATCCACGGAGCATGAAAAGGGAAAGCTACAGGGGTCAGCTCTTTTCCTCCGGTGCTCTTTTCTCTGTCTGGGCTTCTGTCTGGAAGGGTCCTTTCTTTCTGCTCAGGGTAGGGCCTGTAGGAGGGGCGGCAAGGAATCGAGTGCTTTGGCCCAGTTCTAGGCTCTACATTCAAGGGTGAGAGATAAAGGGGACTTCAGAAACCGTTGGTGAAGGAAGGGAGGCAGTCAGGGGGTCCAGACAGAAGCCCCTCTGGGTATAAAGAGGGAAGTGTGGCTAGCTGTAGCCTCTCTCTCCTGCATGCCTGGGAGCTGGCAGAGGGGTGGATGACTGGAGAGTGAGGGATGAGGCTAGTGTAATGTCTCCCATGTCCAGCTGTGCAGTCTTCCTTCTCCTGTTGACATGATGCCTTAATCATAAAACTGCGGCCTCTCCCCTAATGTCATTTTAACCTAATATCAAACTATTCCACCCTGTCTGAGCACATCACACATCTCATTTCCTCAGTGCTCTAATATCAGCTAGCTGGTTTTCTAACGCATTAACAGCAAGGCCTTAATACTTTCCTCTCATGCCCATAGTTTAATGGGCTTCTTTTCCTTCCCAAGGGTATTTGTATAGGAGAAGGGTACAATCCTTTAGTCTTTGAAAAATCATTAAAAATTTTTCTTTCTTAATATAGCACCTCAGGCCCATTTTAGAAAATATGTATGTACTAAAAGAAAGAAAATAAATATGAATAATTCTACAACCCAGAGAAAACCATCGTTTACAATTTGGCATGAATTCTTCTCATCTTCCTATCAACATGTAAATATTGAAGACAAACTTACTATATATATATATATATATATATATATATATATATTTGCATTTTAACAGAGGATGCTTGGGGAAGCAGGCCTAGTTCTCAGCCAAAGAAATGAATGTGTACCAGGGAGATTTGGGTTATCGCCTATGCTTACATGAACTCTGTCCCGAGTGGGGCAGGAGTGAGCCTGGTCAACTGTCTGAGACTTTACCCCTGTTGACTTGGCCTAGGGCTGGGGCCCAGGCAGGTTAGGTTGTAGGCTTGGAGACCTGGATAGCAGGCACTGAAAAACAGACATAGGGAGGGTGGATGGAAGCTGGGTTTGGAGCAGCCCCAGACTAAGGTCCCAGTAGGTTTTCCTGGACAGAAATCCTAGTTGACTTTTGTTCACTGGTAGCTGAGGCTCTCAGAACTTGCTTTTGTTTATGTGTTAAGGTGCTCTCAATCTTAAAGATTTGAAAATTAGTAAAGCAATGCTTGACCCTTTTATAGACGTCAAAATCCCATATGCTCAAGGAATGGCAGGTTATGAGTCACATGAGTTCTCCAGGAAGCTGATTTTGGGATGTGCTCTTTGTTTAGTTAGTAAAATGTGGGGAAGTGCCCTAAAGAATAACACACGTGGAAGGGAGGGAAATGAAGCAGGACTGGCCGGAAGAAGCTGGTCGCAGTGCATACCTCAGAGCTTCATCCAGCCGCACCAGGGCTCTGAGATGGCCCATCAGGGGCATCCTGTGTTGGGCCCAGATGGCCTGGACTTTGTCCCCTTCTTACCCCCATCAGTCATTGGATGTGGGTTGCCCAGAAGGGGTGTGACTGGGGAAGACAGCTCTCTGCAGCTGAGGCAGTCCTGAAGACGCTGAAAGTTGGTTGGGACAAGTCCTTCCATGAAGGGAGAGCTGGGCAGTTCATCTCAGAACATCTCATGTGGGTGTGCGTGAGACAATATGGGATGCTTGGGGGAGCGGCGAACTCGGGGTGGAGGCTATGGCCGATGTTCAAATTTAATTTATGAAAGTATTGTGCTGGCCTAGCAAAACATATTTTTTAGACTAATCTGAAAAACAGGGATAGCAATTACATTTACTTTGAAGGGTTGTTAGGAGAATTAAATGAGGTAATTCATGTAAAGTACAAAGTGTCAGGCATATCGTTAGCAATAATAGTATTATTTGCTTTTATGGTAATTATGATACTGGTTGTCACCTTCTGTTACCCAGACGCTCCTGATGCCAATGACTGTGACCATGAGGTCTTACTCTTACCAGCCACCTCTCCTGGCCTCACAACCTGTTCCCATTGCCTGCTGCATTTTCCCATCTGATTCCACCTGACCTGAAGGTCAGGGTCCCCAAACAGAACTTAACATCTGTATTTCTTCCCCAACCCCTAGCTTTCCACATTATCTACCTCTCAAACCAGATTCTCTGAGTATTTAAGAGTCACCCAAACTGGAATTTTTAGAGCTATCCTTCTATCCTTTTCTTTCTTCCTCTCCCTTTCTTCCCAGATTCCACTAGTCCCCAAGGTCTCCCTGCTGGTTCCATCCCCCTTTGAAGAGTTTCTGAAACCCTCCTCTCTTCCCTGCCTTATTTTGGCCCTCAGCTCTGTGTCTGCTCTTGATAAACTCAGTTTCCTTTTCCAGATGACTGCTAAGGAGATTTTTTCAAAACCTCAATGGCACCTACCTCCTCTTTGCTTCCAGCAGAAGTGCTAAATGCCTCAGACTGTCTTTTTGGTGATCCGGATTTGACTTAGATGCAAGCCTCACCTTTTACCATGTCCCCACGAGAGTCCTGGCTGCTGAGCTGATCTGTCTGTTATTCTGTGTCTGTGCCCTGGTCTATGGTTCAGTGACTTTGTATACATGAGTGTGCTTGTCAGGAAGGCTTGCCTCCACCCTTGTCCATCTTCCTGAAGAATCTGTATTTATCCATGAACTCTTAGTTCAGATATCATCTCCTCTGTGATGTCTCCCTGACCCAGTTCAGACCCAAGCACTCTCTTTTTTACAAATCTCTATCATTCATTTATCTAAAATCAATTTTTCAGCAAATACCGAGTTTCCATCAGATGTCAAGCAATCTGATCAGTGCAACTATTCTGTTGAGCTGTCTGTTACACGTCTAGTCTAGTAAACTCTTGAGGTCTAGGACAGTGGCTTAATGTATTTCTAGTATCTAGCATAGTGCCTGCAATGTAGTGGGTGCTCAATTAATGCTATTTGTATAAATCAAAATACAATGGTGATATTTCCTACATAGACAATCAGGACATAAACTTTGGCAAACCATTTTTTCTTATTAGTGTATTTATTTATATGGAATCTTATTTAAAAATTAATTTATTCTGTTGGCTGTGTTGAAAATAACAAAAAGACGTGGACTAGGACACGTTCCCTAAACTAGTTTACTTTGATTATGGAGTTACTTTCTTTGGGCTGAACTGGAGTTCCCCTGTGACCTTGATTCCCTGTGAGTTCATGAGAATTAAGCTCCGTCCTCATTATCCCCCTATTCCTTTAAGGACTGAAGTCCATCTCGGTCTGCAGGCAGGAAATGATGCTGATTTCTCAGATGGCTTTCCAAGAATCCATATTTATGTTGTACATTTCCATAAGAAGAAAACATTTCTCTCCCTCTACCTCACATTTCATTCCTTTGTTCTTAAGCTTGTCTATTTATGGGCAGGCTATTTCAAGACGTACTCTCAGCCTAGGTTTGCTGTGGTGCATGTAACCTGGGCAGCCCTTGGTGGCAGAAGGGCTGGAAGGAACGGTGATGAGCTCTATCAATATTTAGAATCTCTTGCCCCAGCCTTGGCCCACAGAGCTAGAGCAAATTGGATCCCACCTGTAATCCCTTTCAGGACACTGCCTCAGTCTTCTCAGTGGTCAGAGTCCCAGACGGAGGCATTGGGAGAGGTTTATTTCAACTGTGAGCTCTTGTATTTCTGGAATGGAGGTGTGGAATGAGGCCCTCGTGTCGGGTAGAAGGTGGTATTCAAGTGCCCAGAAAATACCAGTGTCTTCCCTTTTAGCTGTCTTCCCCCCCCCACCCCAACAGAACTATATCAGCATGGAAAGATGCAGAACTGAGAAGTTTCTATTGTGGCAAAACTAATTAGTGATTTGAGAAACCTTGAAAGCACAGGAAGTTCCGTCACAAGATGACATTTACATTAAAAATGATCCTAGGCTGGGGAAGTGTACACACATGCAGTTTATATAAGGAAAGAACATCCTTTTCTCCCCAACTTAGGTCTCTGCTGCTTTTAGAAAGTAGTTGGGCTTTCTCTGATGGGCAGATGAAGGTTCACACCCTATCCATAATGCTGAGGCCAAGAATTGGAGTCTCTCTTTACTGATGATAATCTAATATTTTGTTAATGTGCCTTCATCAGGGAGTTCATTCCCCACAAACAAAGCATTTACGACTCAGTTTTTCTGGCTGAAAATGGATAGCTGCATGTGTGATGATCTGGTCACCCTTTTCACAGACATTGATAACTATCAATTTATTTCAGACCGAGATCTACTGACTTTGAGTTTGAAAGTGTCCCATTTGGAAATTTTATTTATAAGCCATGATTACTAAATATTTATAAATTTAGTAATTAAAAATATGTCTTCTGTGCTTACACATTCCTTGTAGGACAATCTCACATCAATTTCTTCAAGGGGAGGTAAATTGAGATAGTTTCCCTTACATTGCCCTTTATTTTTAGGGTCAGAGGCATTTGCTTTTTATTTCTTGTTTGTAAATACATTATTTTAGTGGGTAATACATGCATATGGCATGAAATAGACAAGTTCAAAAAATCACAGTGAAAATTAAGCCTTCTAGAAAATTAAATCACCCAGTTTTTCTATGCTTCCCTAGTGAGATCTCCTTATTCTCAGTATAGTCTTCCAGAAATATTCAATGCATATCAAGACTAAAATATATATATAATATGGTTTTAATATGAAGAATAAAGCTTGCTTTTTCCTTTTACTTACTAGCATCTCTTGGAGATGGTGGTAACCATTGCTGTTCACCAATATTTCTACCTCTCCTTTTGGCTAATGAAGTAGGAATGTACTTCTGTGACCCTTTGCAGTCAGATGATCATCTGACTGACTTTAACCAATGAAACAATCAGAAGTGACAAGTGCCACTTCTGGGTAGAAGGATTTAAGGACAGGTGCATAATTCTCTTTTTTTCCTCTTCCCCTGCCACTAGATTATGGTGGTCTAGATGAGGAACCTAGGTTCCTGAGTAAGGATACTATGGAGTAGAGTATCCCCCGGCTCCAAGAGTACATGTTATATGACCAAAACATAAAGTTTTGTTGTATTAAGCTACTGAACTCTTGGGTATATGTTTGTTATTGCAGTATAACCTAGGCTATCCCAGCAGGTATCTGTTATTAATATGTACAGGGCTACTTCAATCTTTCTAACAGGTGCACAGAAATTATTGTTTGGAGTTATTATAAGTTATTTAACTAGTTGCCTAATAATGGACATTTAGTATGTTTCCAATCTTTTGCCATTACAAAAATGTAGTGAATACTTTGAAAATTATGTTGTTTTAGGGCTGGATCCTTTTTTTACTCTTTTAATGAGGTGAGATCTTCTTGAGCCAACTATTTGCAGGTTGTGTGTCGGGAAGGGATCATGCAGTGGTGAGAGTCAGACCATATTCAGGTTAGCAAGAATTCTTCTGTTTTGCGGTAATATTTTCCATGCGATGCGGTGGTAGTATGTAGGCTAATGTACTCTTTACTTCCTTCTAGCCAACAAGAGTGAGCAACGGTATCTACCCTGCCTCATAGATGCTTCCTGCATATATGGTGTGACCATGGATTTCTCACTTAGCTCTGTCTCCCCTGCTTCTCCTTGGTACCATTCCTGATTCATAGAGCTTGTTCTATATCGGAAATTATTGGCGTTGCCCATCTGTATATGTCACCTACTTTACAAGGTCTGTGCTTTGCTTCTTCTGCTGAGATTTGCAGTCCCAGGCATCTCTTGCAGTGTCTTCCTACATCTACACTGGATTACCTTCAGCATGGCTCAGGGAGGGACAGACTTTCTCCATGATGAGAAGCAAAGGGTTATTCATCAAACAAGCTGTAGGACCAGGGTCACATGTACCAGCAAGAACAGAAAGAATGTCTGGGAGGATTTTGAGTTTGGACCAGGGAGGACAGAAGAAAACACTTATACAGGACAATGTTTGACATAGGGCAGAACTTAATATATTGGAATTTTGGAGCCAATCCTCCTACACTAATGAAATGGCCCCTTGAAACTTGGAAACAATATCTGTGTCTAGTAAATGAGGTGGGTATGCTAGAACTGCCTTGGCAGGTATTGAAGAAAGGGGTCAAAGGCTCAGAAAGCTGGGTCTGTTAAAATGAGAACCACAAAGTGGACATAGAACCAGACAGTCTGGGCAGAACAGGCCAGACATTTCTCTTTATTATATGTTACTAAAGTCTTTCTCAATTCATTATCATGGAGAATTAGAATCAATACCAAATGCATATTGTAATTAGAGCTGTGCATTACTTAAAGCTCTGTTTATTGAAGTGGGAAAGCGACCCTGTATGTTCCTGCTGGTGGTGGTCAATGTCATGGCACCAAGATCCTCCAACTCTTTGGAGTCAGAGGGGAAGTTTTGCAAAGTTCTTTGACACCTTACCACTTGAACTTGGAGGTGTTCTCTCTTAGCTACCACCTTGGGATCAGGAGAGATTCACCCACCTGGGCACCCCAGGTTCCCAGCAGAGGCCTGTGAGAGGAACTGCCAGGTCTGCCAAGCATCCAGCTCCTTGGGCTCAGGGTCAGAAAATCCACTTGCCATGTGCACATTTCCCTGCATTTTCAAGTGCCTTTCAGCTTCCCCCTAAGCCCTGAGTTAAAAGCAGTTCCTTAGCCTTCATTCCCTATGCAGAGGCATTTATTAAAAACTTAATTCTATTCTGACCTCTATTAAGTATTGGGTTTGTAATTCACTGTTAAGAATCCTATTCTGCAGGAATAAATGAATTAGAAATCATATTCTTCCTTGCAACTCTTAACACAGAATCTTCAGTGATAGCATGTGAGGTAGTTGTGGAAGCAAAGACAAGCCCCCACTGAGAAAGCAGGGAGGATGCTGCTGATAACACGGCTGAGCCTCCTGGCCTGAGAAGTGCAGCGACAGCTCAACTGAACAATCAGATCAGCAACTGGTGGAGTTTCACATTTTCTGAACGAGACCATCAATTACCATAAACACAGAACATACTGTGTTTCTCGCATCAGAAGCAATACATAGCAGTTAGGGGATGGGATCTATTGTGTGGAGAGCCCAACGAAAAGATGAACTCCAAATTCTGACAGATTCAACGGGAATCCAGTTCATTTTCTCGCAGGGATCTGACTTGTGGAAATGAATCATTGCTTCCCTGGCTGCTGTTCTGGGCCAGCTAGAGAATTTGAGGTGATGCCTCTGACCCTGATGCCCTTGTGCTCAGCTCCCCTTGTCCTGCTTGCCACTGTTGTTTTGGGCTGGCCTCTGGGATATCCCACGTGGAGGCTGCCAGCAGAGGCTCAGGCCCATTTTTGCCTGTAAAGCTGCCCTGACGTGAAGGTGGATGAGCAGATTATGCATCGGGTGGTACTCTGAAAGACCCGTAACACCCACAGTCTCCATGGTTTCTAAATTGTCTGGGAATGTCAGCGCTGACCTACCTATAGCTGGCAGCTCATGAGCATTTAGCATGTAGTTCACCAGTCAACTGAAAGGTACATGAATGTACATAGTTATTTAGATTAAGTGGAGACTGAACAGTTAACATCAAAAAGGGCTTTGTTGAACTCCTTATGGATGAAGCACATTAGGTTATTATGAGAAAACCAGATGTTTTTATTACCATCGTTAATGACAAAATGGAAACTTACCCAGAGCCTATATTTGTATGTGCCATCACATGCAAACTCAAATAATGATAGCCAACATTTATTGAATGTTTATTATACGCTTGGCACTATCTAAATGTCTTACAAGTACTAATTTATTCAATCCTATGCTAAACCTGTGAGATAGATACTATTATTATCCTCACTTTAGGAGTGAGAAGCCAAGTCAGAATGGTAAAGCAACAAGCCTGAAGCCAAGTAGTCAGTAAGTTGGGAAGTTGGGATCTGAACTCAAGCTGCCAGCTCCAGGAGCTCATGTGTTTCACCACTACAGCTGCCTCTGGGTAACAGTGGTCCCTTTTGCTAGCTGTTTTGCTTGAAGTGATTTGCTCTTATTTTTACAGCGCTGAACTCAAGACACCAAGGTTGTCAGGGTACTCCACCTGTGTGTTTGTCAGTCTTTTCCACAGTCTTAGATTGCGCTGTGAAGCCCAGCTATCTGCTTACCATGAGAGCTGAATTGAGAGGGTGAGAATGGTTCAGTGTGCCTCCATTTCCATTACTGGAAAAACAGCTCAAACTGTATACTCAATGAGAGTAGCTGGGGTCAACTTTATCTTTGTATAGCTCTCCTAATTCCCAAATTGAGCAAATGAGAACACTTCAGCTCAGTTCTTTCCATTTAATGGCAAGAGGCTGATACCAAAAAGGGTACAATGTGAAATGACACAGCCATGTGAGACAAGATATAACTTCTAATTGAGTTATATTAGAAGCCTCATTGGCTCAAATGGAGAAAACAGCAAGGTTGGATGAGGGAGCTAATAAAATGCCAAGATATGAAAGTTTTGCAAGATTACAATTTAATACCCTTTCCCCACCTGCTCCAGTTCCAAACTGAGTGAAAGATGGAAGCAAGAGAAAGGCAGATATCAAAGGCCACCCTGTGTTAGACAGGTGTTTTTGCCTAGTCACTGGCACATCGGGGGAATCGCCGGCCTCATCTGCATGTATGGGCTTCTCCTCATGCTCCCAGAATAGCGGCCCTAAAGACATCTGTCTGCAGCCAGGCTGCCTCTGAACCAGAACTGGAAGCAGTTGAGTGGAACATGCCCAGTTCATTCTTCCAACCTCACGAGTCATATAATTCCCTTCTCCAGGGTCACGGGAGGGGTACGGTGCAGGGTGAATGACCGGAAGTGTCAGCGCAGTCAGTGTTTTCAATGGGTGCATAAGAGATGAGGAGTGGGAAACAAATGGTGAACTTTGCCAGCCCCTGGTCAACTTCTGTATATGTGGTAACACATACAGAGAATAGGGACATGATTGCAGATATAATGAGACCACTACCCAAGGACAAACAACAAAGCCACAAACATTGGAGGGCTGACAGGCAGAGAGGCTTTCTGATGGCCTCAAGGAGGTCCAGCCATGATGCTCTGAGTGTTACATAAAAAGTTATGCTAATAGATGAGAAGGTGCAATGGTCCAAAACTATTGCTTTGCAAGAGGAAAATAATATCATATTTCTCCCCTCCTTTCCAATTGTTGGCAACTGTGGAGTTATAAGTGGAAGATTTTAAAGTAAGGTCACATACCAAATATCCAGTGGACAACAAGCCATAAAAAAAAAAAAAGAGAAGGAGAGAGAGAGATGTTCCTGTGGGTCCTGGAGGGACTAGACCTGATAGTTCAACTTAGAGCTTCAAGAAGATGCCCCAAGAAGATATTTGAATTCCTCTGCCTTGTGAATGAAGTAGAGGACAGATGAGACTGGTTACCTGGGAAATTCAGGTTCCTTGCTAAAATACTGGCTGAGTTTTATAATTATTATTTCTAAATTTTTATTTCATTTTCCAAAATCTCTATAGTAAGGTTGTAGATATTTTAGCTACTTCTAGGAGTGCTATGGAAGAGCTAATGGTGAGAACTAACATCTTTTGCAAGACAAATCATGTAGAGAAAACAGATAAACTGAAATTGACACAATTCCTCACCAAACACAGTAGAACTGTGAGCTATTCCACTGAATGTGCAAGAAGGGCTTGAAAATACTATGGTGAGCACCACTAAATGCAGAGGTACTGAATTCTCCTACCTTTCCTGGCCTTCTATTTTGTTTGCAAAATAAAGGTCACTTCCCCCCCATAGAGATCAGAGTATGTATCTCTAAGTATCTGATGTTGGAAGGAAGGAACTACTTGAACACAAGCTTTCCATAAGGTTGCATGGGAAAAGACTTTGTATATTCTAAACACTAAACGCATTTGGCTTTAAGTCTTTCTTTGGGAGTGATTGTTTCTTTTTGAGTGTCAAATCTTGTTAATTGCTGTGGATGTGACTTCTTCTTCAGCCCTCCTAATAGGCCTCATCCAAAGGACACCAACAATTGTCCTCTCCTGCACATCTTTCTTTCAAACAATGTCCTCACCCCCAAGTGCATATGATGAAGCTGTGGTTAGCAGTTCCCCGGTGAGGTAGGTGGGTCCCTATTCCTTTACACTACCAAGAAGGTTTCTTAAAGGGAGATTGTCTATAGTTTCATCTATTGTTTCTTATTTGGATTAGTGGGCATTGAAATACATGTCACAACAGCCCTCCCTTCTCACCATTTTTGTTTTAGGGATTTGGCGGAATGTTGCATATTGTGGGAAGAGAACTCCCGTGTTGCAATTGCCTTGTTCACAGCACAAAACCTGCCAGAGTGGGAAACAGAGCAGACAGAAGCAGCAAGGCGGGTGTGGTCTGGGGCACGTGACGGGGCCACCCCAGCTGTCCAGCCTGGCCCTGAGGCCCTGGCACGTGGAGCCCCCCAGCTAAGAGGCCAGGCATTGTAGTTACGCTGGCCCTTAGGTTTGTGTGGGTGACATGTTCTCAGACTCATTTTAATTTATAATGATGATAGTAAAAAAATATCTTTTGGGCTTGCAAAACATTTTTCCTTATATTACTTCATTGGATCCTCTCAATGACTCTAGGATGTATTTATCATTTTACGGGATGGGGGAAAGAATTGTGATTCAAATAAATTAATCCCAAACCATATAAACCAATGAGTAAAGAAACCAGGATAAGAATTCAGGTCTTCTGATTCCAAATTCAGCCTTCTTTCTATGAAAACCACCCTCTCCCTTACCATGGTGGTTTTAAGTAAAGTAAAATTTTAGGCCATGTTCAATTTCGAATGGATAATGGATGTTTTCTGAGCACATACTATGTGCTAGGCGCTGCACTTTGTGGTTTACTCGTATTATCTCAGAGTCCCCACACAACCCTGTGAGACAGGCAGCATCATTATGCCCATTTCACAGATGAGGAGGTGAATAACTTAACCAAAGTCACATGACTAGTAAGTGGCGGAACTGGGATTTGGACTGAGGCCTTGGGCTCCGAAGCTCAAGCTCTTAACTGCAGCATTAGGTTGCCTCCCGAAGATCTGGTTTGATCCTGATGACATCGAGAGTCGCCTTCAAGCCAGTTAAGGGAGAAAGTATAGGGCGGCGTCCCTTAGGTGCCTGGAAAACGCATTAATGGATCCTTGAAGAATTGGAAGGCAAACAGGGCCTCTCATGCACACGGAACCCGATCTGCTGGCTCAGGGGAGTATGTGACGTGCTGTCCTGGGGTGAAGCCCAGGGGCTTGGAAAGACTGCCAGCTTTTACTGCTGGTCCTTTTAAAGGCAATTAGAAGACACAAAGTCTGCTTAGGAAACTATAAGCTCATGAGCCGATGTTAAAATGTTCAAGGACGAGTTGCCATGTCTGAAAGGAGACAGAAAGTAATTCAACACCTCCGATCAGCTCCTTCTTTGCGTAGTTGTAGTGCTAGAGAAAATGACATTGAGTATTTTTTTTGAGGATTAAAAAAATTAAAGTATTGTGTTGGACTATATCTTGTGTACACGTGATTTTTTAAAAAGTGAAGTTGCTTCTTTTACTCCAAGTATAGTCGTATTATTATAGCAACAAAGAGCTCCAGCACTGAGATATTTTCTCTCTGTCTCTTAGCAATAGTGCTGCTTTGGGAAAATTTCCAGGGAGCCTTGATTACAGTGCACCTGGGAAAAACATACGATTTACTGTTTTGTTCACCAACTTGAAAATGTTGAGAAAGTGCAAATTCTACAGGAGCTGATTCAGTCTGGAGTCTGCCTTGGGGGTTCCTGACATCAGTGCATCACGATGCACCTGTTTGATCAAGGCTGTTGTTGCAGTTATGTTTTGGAGTGTCAAAGAAGATAGGAGAAGCATTTTGCTTTAGAAAATTATGAAATACACATTCCTGTAGGTAGGGTGACTATTAATTCATTGTGCAAGCCAGGGTGCTCTGGGGAGTGAATGAGGACACTGTGCCTAGTCGTACCACAATAGCCTAGACTGTGACCGCCCCAGGGAAACGACTCATATGGTCACCCAGCTTTCCTGAGTCATGCTTTGCAAGGAAGAGGTTTCCGTAAGCCAAATGCCATGCATTGCTAATTATTAACGTCCCTCCCCACTGTTTTTTTCCCCCTGTTTCTACAGATGAGCCCCTACAGTTATCTAGGGATCATCTAGGTACGGACATAACATTTACTGTTTTACTACTCTGACATCCTCCCCAGGCTGTCCTGGTTTGGACAGTCTACCTCTCTGACACACAGTGCAGACGCATGGCCATCCCCCTGAGCATGCTCCCCAAAGGGCCAGGGCCAGTGGGCAGTTTGCTGCTCCAGCTCAGGCAAGTCAGAAGTCACAGGCTCAGCCCTTGGTGTTGCGCTTTCCAGATATACAGGTTCAGGGAATTTACTTTTCTTCTCTGAACCTCAGTTTTCCATTCTGTGAAACGGGAATAATGAAACATTTATTCAGTCTATCTTTCAGATTTGTTTTGAGGATTGATAAGCAGAAGGGAATGATAAACAGTATAGCACTATACAAATGCTGGTCATTAATGTAGGGTTACTTTTACTATTACTGGCTGAGCAACACCGGGCATGTTGTTTCATCTCTAAGTCTCCTTTTTCCTTATCCATAGAAAGAGGAGAATTATACCTACTTTTCCAAAGGACTGATTAATTACATAGAGTACCTATTCCAAATAAACATAAATTAGCCTCTCTTCAAACCGAACTTTTTGTGGAACTTTGAGCGAGAAATGGATGCTTTTCTCAGCATAGTGGTCGAGGGGGATGCGCTCTTGTCTTAAGTGCCCCAGTTCAGGCAAAGGAAGCCCAGTGAGCTGCGCGACCCCACCGGAGGCTTCGAGGCAGGAGAGTGGATGCCGCCTGGGGCGGGAGACGGGAGAGACGGGAGAACTGGGCGGACAGGCCCGGGAGTGGCAGACTGTGCGCCTGCCAAGAGACCGCACAGGGAGCGCCTTTCCTCACGCTGCTAAAAATACTGCCGGGAAAGTAATTTCTCGGGTCCTATTTTAGAAATCAGAGACAGGCTCACCATATTCATGTTTGGATCCTGGTCAGCCTTCTGGTGTGAGTTTTAAATTTCAAGAGGGATTTTTTCTGGGGCGAGTTAAAACAATCTGTGTAGAGTTTCAGAATCAAAATTTGAAAACGCTGTTAAGGAAGATAATGTGTTGGGCATTATTTACATATTTACTAGCAATTTTTAAAAAGGACTTTATTAGAGATAATCAAAATGTCTTATGACAAAACCCTAACTGTGTACCTGCCTATGATGTAAGTCAATGATCATATAGATTACAATTTTTTTTACTGAAGAAAAATTTATAAAAATGTATTTTTCTCTTTCTCTTCCCTTTCTTCTTAATTTTCCCTTCCCTTCTTTCTTTCCTCTTCTGAAACCATGCTTCTATCCCTTTACTTTCCCTCTCTCCTTCCTTTCTCTTCCATCTGTTTCACATTGAGATAGAAACCTTCTCTGTCCAAGTTAACAGTTTGTATATCTCTGACGGATTCTGGTCTAGCTTCAGTCTTTCCCTGTATCTTTGGTTCACTCGCTTTCTTTCACGTTTACTGAGTAGATATTTGCAAAACACTGTATCAGGCCGTAAGAGGGGGCTGGGGAAAGCACAAAAATGAGTAGCACATGATTTTCCCTTGCAAAGGGTCCTACAGTACAGGGAGGAGGACGAGTCCAAAGCCAAAACAGCAAGGAAATGCACAGCAGGTTGGGGGTATGGAGCATGGGAGTAGGCTACTTTACCAAAAATCAACTTGCCAAAATCATTTTGCCAAATGACCAATTTGCCAAAACGGCAGTTCATTGGAACTCGATTTGCCATCGGCCCAGAGCTGCTGAGTATGCTCAGCAAGAAGAATTCACCCTAAGGTTCCACAGGAACAACTTCGGTATTGGGAAAGGGGCCACTTTTAAGTTCTGGCCTAGGGATACCGCTATGGTTGAGAGTCCTCTTGAATCTGGCCATGGGAGACTGTTTTGCATATTAAGTTTGTGATCAGAAGCGGTGGGTTGCTTAAATAACACAGACTACTTTTTCATTTTACTCCCGTGTCTCACCTGAGGGTTTCAGCCCAGGGCTGATTCACCATGGATTTGGTGACAATCAGAAATGACAATGGAACATTCCTGGGGTAAAAGGGTTTATACCTGGCTTTATTCTCACAGCAGGAGGTCAAGCACTAGACTTCTGGATGCCTCAGCCCAGAGCACTGGGCAGAGCTCTTTGCATAGTGACCGAGTCAGTAATAGCTTATTGCCTGTGGGTGTGGAAGCAGTAGCTTAACAGCAGGCCAATTACATCATCAAGTAGTTTAGGATCAGGTGAGATCCTGGCTATAGGAACTTCCATTCACCCCACCTCCTGATATATCAGTGTCTTGGCAATGGGTTTCAGTTCGCTATGGGTTCAATGTGACCAAAGAAATTGACAGCAAAACGTTCTTGGGGTGAAAGGGTTATACCCAACTTTATTTCCAGGTGGCAGGTCAGTCACTAAAATCCCGTTCACTCAGAGTGAGTCTGTATGCAGCAAGCTGGTCTCTGCCTCTGGGCTCCTCTGCCCACACAGCCATCCTCCGGGTTTCTCTGTTGGCACAGCTGTCCTCTGGACCCCTCTGTCCACACAGCCATCATCTGGGCCTCTCTGCACAGTCGTCCCGCACAGCTATCCTCTGGGCCTCTCTGCACAGCTGTCCCGCACAGCCGTCCTCTGGGCCTCTCTGCACAGCCGTCCCACACAGCCGTCCTCTGGGCCTCTCTGCACAGTTGTCCCACACAGCCATCCTCTGGGCTTCTCTGCCTGCACAGTCGTCCTGCACAGCTGTCCTCTGGGCCTCTGTCTTCGGCGCTGCCACCACTCCAGCCTCTGCTCTGCTCCCCTGCAGCCTTGCAGCCTTGCCACTGTGTCGTGCCCAGAGCACTGGGCAGGGCTGTTTATATAGAGTCAACAGCCATGTATTGCCCACAGGTGTGCAGAGAGCTAGTCAACCAGGGCCAGGTGAGAATCTTGGCCACAGGAACTCTCATTTTATCCACAATCAGTCACCGTTTCAACAGGAAATAGTGCATACCCACAAACTTGGAAATGTGAAGATAACCTACAAAAGGGACAATTTTTACAGCTTGGCCAGGATTAGGGTTAACAAGAAGGAATAGTGCAGTGCCCTGGGGGCAACAAGAACAGGGAGCTGTGGCCACTGGAATCTGTGATAGGGCCACCCAACTGGAGAAGGGGTCTGTGGTAGTCACCACTCGTCTTTCACAGGTGCCTCTCATTGGCTAATCCAACTGTAAACTGAGGGAAAAAATCCCCAGGCACAAGGAAGTGGGAGAGTGAATGGTGAGGGCATTTGGCACATCAGGTTACAATTCAATGATGTGGCACCAAATTGCTATTTTGTTCAGCCAGAGAAGAATATGTCATTTCAGACTTAAAGTTCAGTGTCACTCCAAAAGTTCCTCAGTGGTTCCAAATTTATTAGGAGTTGAAAGGTGCAACAGAGTGGCTGATAAAATAATTTCTAGCAAGAGAAATTCTCGGTAATTAATTATGTAAGTGGATACAGCAAATAATTTTGGAGTACATCTTTGTTTGGAAAGAGTCATTTGAGTGAAATGTTCTAATATGCCTAATGCATGTCCTTTTTGGAGGGTATAACAGAATCTTTTGTTTGTCTTAACAAGGCAATACTGCCTACAGAGCTCTTGGGGTAAGCCAGTTTGTATTTATCATCACCAGGGTCCAAAAGGTTTTGGGAGAAAGCAGAGGCACACATGTGGCTGAGGCTGGATGCCTTCTGGCTTGGTGCTGGCTCTAGGGGACAGTGCTTTGGGCAAGCGAGTCTGAAGCAAGGAAGCAGGTTGTAAAGCTAGATTATAGGGAGCTGACTCAGTGTCACTGTCCCAGGAAACCTTTGTGGGCACCAGACTGTGCAGGTCCAGCGTTCAACAGCGACACCATGTGGCACACAGAAACATGGTACCCGTGCAGACTGAATTTCTCTTTATTAGACTCCTTTAGGTTACGTAAATCCCTGAGATTCCTGGGAATCTTGGAGAAAAGGGAGATCTTAGAGTTCTTTAAAAATAAAATATGGGGCTTTGAGGGGCTAATTAGAGTAAAAAGAGAGAAATGATTTGATTTGTGTGGATAAGGTGAAGGTTCCTATGGCCAGGATTCTCACCTGGCCCTGGTCGGCTAGCTCACTACACACACGTGGGCAATACGTTGTTATTGACTCTATATAAAGAGCTCTGTTCAGTGCTCTGCGCAACACGGTGGCACGGCTGCAAGGCTGCAGGAGAGCAGAGATGAGACTGGAGTGGCATCAATGCCGAGGACAGAGACTGAGATGGCTGCGTGGGCAGAGAGACCCAGAGGCAGAGCCCCACTTGCTGCAGGCAGACTCACTCTGAGTGGACGGGATTCTAGTGATTGACCTGCCACTGTGGGAATAAAGTTGGGAATAAACACTTTCACCCCAGGAACATTCCAGTGTCATTCTTTGGTCTTGTTGAATCCATAGTGAACTTCCTCGGGGCTAAAATCCATTGGCAAGACAATTTGTATCTGAAGTAGGCCCAGCAGATAGATCATACTTGCTACAAGAGACTTTCAGTGAACAAAGGTCTGTTCACTGCTGACTGTATGTTCCAAGTGTCATTTTTAGGCAGAGGCAGGAGTAGTGGTTAAAGTGGGAGGAAGAAGGAACAAAAATAATTTGCACTCCTTGTATTTTCTTGGTGCTTATGGCTTTCATTCCAACATCACCACCACAGCTTCAGTTTAGAAGGTATAGAGATGAGGGCAAAGGCAAAATGCCATCCTGAGATGATATGTGGATATAAAAGTTGGCCAGATCAACACAGGACTTTTAAATAAATTCTTTGAAATTCTACTGTATTTACTGTATCAGAAAGCTAAGTCTTGTACGACAACCTGAAGCCCTGGAAGGGAGGCTTGAAAAAGGTGTTAGACTTAGGTGTATTTAAGAGAGAGTACTGTGTATTAATCAGTATGAATATGGTGATGTCTTTGTCTCCTGTCACTGCCCCCAGCTGTGCAGTGTTGGATCTCAGCTTCTCTCTGGTTCAGAACCCTTAAAAACCTCTTAGGCAGATTCAGTAAACTCCCAGTGATTTTCAGTTGTTTAAACTCAGAATAGCCCAATCTAACTTAAAGCTACATTTTAGAGTTCATTTGAATTTCTGCCTGCCCCAGCCAAGCTTTGTTTCAGGGGACTTGGAGAAGGTGGAGGGTTGGGTCTACCTTTCCGTTCTGCCTCTGAATCCTGTATCTCGTGTGTGTTGTGTGTGTGTGTGTATGTCACTGGTCTGGTTCCAGGAGCTCCCTTTCCCCTGCTCTGTTCTAGGCTCTAGCTGGTCTCCTGTACTGGGGAGGAGGGGGGTGGGTCATGGCTGGGTTTGCCTTCCACAGCAAGCGCCTGTCTGAGGAGGGAGGCGGCCCCTGGCCTCGCTCTGGCTCTGCTGGCTTCCTGCCCTGCTGGTGGCTCAGTCATGAGGATGGTCTCTGCGCAGTTCAGTTGCATACCAACGCCCTCCAACGCTGAGAGGCCAGCTGGGCCTCTTGGGTCCTTGACAGTGGTCCACGCTCGTAGCATCTTTCTGGGTGAGACATCTGTTCATGTATGTTTTTCTGGGCACTTCTGTGGCTTGTGCTCCCTCTCTGTCCTTTGTACACTTTCCTGTGGGGTCATGGGAGCTGCTGAGGTCCTCTTCCTTACTCTTTTAAAGCCACAGGGACCTGGGATGGGTTGGAGGGCCACCCCATCTTCTTTCCAGTCTCACGAACTTCATTTGCCATGATTCATCTCTTCCTGTTGTTGCAGGTAACACCCCAAACCTCTCATCTTCAGAAATCTTGGGATGAAAAAGTAGGCTTTGCTCCCCAAGTTTGGGTGTACTTCCAAATACTAAGGGCCTCATGTGATGCACTTCCCCAGATTCATCATGCTGTTTGCTCTGATGGAAGCCTTAGGTGGTCCTGGCTGATTTTTCATCTCAGCTAACGCCAACCCAGAGAATGAAATTCACTTTCCACTTCTTGCAGCCACTTAACTATACAGGCAATTTCCCTGGTTCCCCTTCCCTTGCCTTGGGGATGGAGTGGGGTGAGAGGCAGGGAGAGCAGCTGAAGGTGAGGAGGATATTTTCTCAGGATTCAGAAATGTCAGGCAAATTGGAAGGTGTCTGTCCCACCTGAGAAACTGAATTTCATAGAAAATAAATCACCTAAGGGAGGAGAGATCCAAGCAGGCCCCAGGCTGCTGGCGAAGTAGCTATGCCTCAGGCATTGAAGAAAAGGCAGGATGTTCGGATAGCTCGGTTTCTTTCAGTGTTCCCTCACCCAGTACCAAAGGACTTGGGTCCCAATCCCTGGGTCAGGGAGGGGAGAGCAATTTGAATAATAAAGAAGGGAAGAGCTGTTGTTACACAAACTCTCTTTGAAACATAGGGACTACAAAGCAGCGTTGTCTTGACGCCCAGCCACAGAATCACAGTGGGAGGAGAGGCGTGCGCACCTGGGCACCTAGTGCAGAGTGTCTTCAGTGTCCGGAGCTTTGGCCCATTGGTGGCTCCTGCACAAGTGCGTTACCTCTGGTTCCGGTGGGGAGGGAGGGAGGGTGGCTGGCTCCCAGTTCAATGATTCTTACACAGCAGCAGGAGGAGACAGAGGAGGAGAAGGTCTAACTAACGCCAAGGGGGGCCTCAGAAGCTTTGCAGGCAAGGGGAAATGGTGCCCTTGCCCTCGGGTAGGGGCAGAAAGTGTGCAGGTCAGCTGTGTTGCTCTGGCATAACACAATAGCTTTGGTATGTAGGGGAGAAGAGCTGATGTTCCTACTATCTGTCTGAGTTCTTAGCTGAGACCCCAGTAATAAAAGAGAAAAACAGATGTTAATAAACATGTGTATCTCATGTATACATGGGAGATGACCAGGGAAACATGAGTAACTTGTGAGGTGACTTAGAATTCAGGATTAAATGTCACCTTTAAAAAAAATTGTTTTATGTTTTCTTCCATTTTTTATTGAGATATAATGAATGTACATACAACATTATATAAGTTTTAAGGTGCACAGCATAATGGCCTGACATACATATTGTGAATGTATGGATATATGTGTGAATATTGTGAATGATTACCCCAGTATAAATACCACCTCAATAGGGGAAGGGGAGGAGGGGTGTAGGCTTCTTAGGGGAGAGTAAATGATTTTTAACAAAGATGAATCAATTAGATGGGACATGTGATAGTTTGTGACAAAGTTTGTTTAGGTGTGGTGTCAAGTCCTAGTCTCCTCTCCTGTGATGAGTTAATCTTTCCTGGTTGATGAAGCTCCAGGGGAGGGGATTTATGACAATTAAATTCTTTTTGGAGCATCTGTCTTTTAGGCAGAGAGGGAGAGCTCAGAGGAAGCCTCTCCTTGTAGTTGCTAGTTTTCAAGTGCCTACAGCTTAAGATAATCAGGATACCAAAGTGGCATATTTTGGGGTTGTGTGTCCTGAATGTCAACAGTCATCTTTTGGGGTGGCATAGTCTGCTATCCTATATGTACATCCCACCAGCATCAAAACCAGGCCAGCAGGCACCCACAGAGGGGCCATCATGTGGCCAAGTGGCACACTCACACCTCAGAGTCGGGGGAGCAATGCTTCCTAGGCGGTGAAGGGTGAGTGGGTGTGCAGACCCTTCCTGAGTACCCCGAGATCCAGGATGATAAATGCGGGGAGGAGGGACTTTGCAGGGAACTGGAGTCTCCAAAATGTAGAGTGGGGTTAGGGGGTCCCATATGCAGGAAATGGTGACTGACAGTGGAGTCACCTCCACACGTGAAGAGAATAGGTATTTATGTATGCATACATGTGTATCTTATGATTTGTCAGGAGAAGAGGAGCATGGATGGGACAACAAAAATAGAATTTCTGTAAGGGGAAATCCTGGAGATTTATCACAGATAAATAGCCCGATGGGAGATGGAATAACAGGGTGACAGGTGGAAATTCAACGTCTGAACCATTTTCTAAGGTTAGAGTAACTACTCCTAGATGAACCCATTGACAACTTCTCAGTGGGGCTTACTTTCTTAAGGCAGGAAATCAACAACCTCTTTTTCCCCTGCTTTGTGCATATGGCTGGTAAAATGTAACAATCAAAACCAAGGCACAGGTCCAGAATTCATAGTTTTGGAATGTTGCCCTCTGATTTGCTGTGGAGACACGTGCTACTGAAGTTCTTAGCCTGGAGTTTATTTTGGCCAATGATTCAACTCAACTGAATAAATAAAAAAAAAGGATTGATTTGCATGAAAAAAAGATAGCCCTGAAGACTGTTAGATACTGTCACATGGTACCTGAGCAAGTGGGGAGGCAGAGCGTGGTGCCGAGGAAGAGGGAGAAGCAGCTGGCCCGCTTGGTGAAGGGAGGGAAAACCGTGCAGCTTTCAAGTAGCTTGGAAATCCAAGGGGAAGAATTTTGACACTTAAAGTTGATCAAAACCTCCTTCACAATCGCATTATGTTCAGAACTACTGGGGGAAAAATGGTAGCTATTTTGAAAATGAACTTTAAACAGGAACAAATGAAATAAGAAAGAACTACTGGTTTTGAGCAGTCCTGAAGAGTCCTTGGAATTGTCCACTGGTATCCACTAACAGGATGGTAGAAAAACAGGTTTGAAGATTAATTTTTTAACCTGGCAATAATATCAAAGAAAAGAGTAATGGTGAAAAGGAAATTAGAAATTCACTTGGAGATCAGATGTGGATTAAGAAAAAAAATTTTATTAAAAAATATATTTTCTATATCCTTCCCTGGTAATGAGGGTCTTAGAAATATGTTAGGAAAAGCTCACACGGACCCTGTCACTCTACTCCTTTGAAGTAATTTTTCTGCTGGCCTCAGCGCTGTATCTTTTCTCTTGGTTCGCTCTCCCATCCTTCAGTCGTGAAGCCAAGGGTGCTACCCTAAGGCCTGCGGTGCCAGCTCAGGGCCTCACGCCATCTGGTTCCTCCTCTCCCTGTCCAGCCGCAGTCGGGCCTTCCGCGCCTGCTCTCTCTCCTCTTCCCCCAATGCAAAGCGTCTTCCCTTTTGGCTCCACTCCGCTTCTCCTCATCCCTCCTTTCTGTTTCTCGCTGCTAGATTAAACTCTACCCTCAGGAACAGTTCACGGCCCTCCTCTGCTCATAAACCTAGCGTGGCTCCTTCTGGCTGCTGAAGGGGCCCAGAGTCCTGGGTCAGGAATGTAGGGTCACTAAAGCCCCTTTAAGAATTTAAAGTCCCATTAGATCCCTTTTCAACCTCATCTCCTATTATTTCCCTTCACACATGTTTGGCTCTGGCCCAAACCCAACTTATTTCTATGCTATGCTGGCTTGAAACTTCCCAGATTGTTGCCAGGTAGAAGAAAATTCTATTTCCGAATGCTTGCAGCACTTTCCTCATGCCCCCTTTTATGGCATTTACCACATTTTATGTTGTCTTTAATTTAAAAGGAATGTACTTTATCTATACAACTGTGTCTGTCATCTTTATACCCACCTCATTCATGTCTTGGACAGAGCAGTTCCTGAATAAATATTTTAGATCAATTAATTCTGCAGGGTGTAGCTGGGAATATTAGACCAAATCAGGTTCATTTGTCCAACTCTGTGATGGAATTAAATCCAGGGCTGGTCTCAAACTTAATTTATTGTTCAGATTTTTATAAATCAGGCTGGATATAGGACCAGCTTTTAGCTCTTGGGATGTTCTTGAAAGGACTGGACTTCCTCAGATTTTTCTTGTCCAACTCGCAGTTCAGAAAAGAGCATCAATGACTTGGAATCAGTCTGGACTCCAGGGTGGATGCCCCTTTGGATCCACACCCTTTCAGACAGTAATGGCTGTTGCGTACATGGCACCTGTGTTTGTGCATTTCCTTTAGCCCAGGAGCGGAATCGCAGAGGCAGGAGGCAGGTGAGGGGCACAAGCGGTACAATGGCCGGTCGGATCTTGCTGGTGAAATTAGAAGGGATGGGAGATAGGCTCCAAACAGCGAGGACCAAGTGGTTTTCTTCAAAGGGGGAGCTAAAGTCACCCTCTGGGGTGACTGATGGTCTTGTCGCCATTGTGCTAGAAGCCTTTGAGTGCCGGGCTACTGGCTCTGCTCTCCTCTCTCATTCCTTGGTCATCTCCACATTTCCACGTTCTGCTGCTTCAGTCAGTGAGCAGGTATTTATCGAGTACTTACTTGATGCAAAGTACTGGACCTCTGTTGCAGGGAGATAATGAGAAGTTTAAATTATAAGCTCTGCCCTTTGTGAATTTGTAATCTAATTGCGAAAGGAGGCATATTTCAGTTGAGATAGGCATGGGAGATGTCAATAATATAAAACAACACTGAGCACTTGACATAATCCTAAGGGGAACCTAGCGACAAAATATTGGTGGTTCACAAGATTAAATCCACACACGCAAAGAAACACTGTAAACATTGACTGAAGCCACTCCTCTTCAAGACATGACCCCATTCCCAGAAGTTTTGAAGCTTCTCTGAAGAACTCAATGAATAGCAAATTATACTGCAAGTCAAAATATCTTTAATGTTAACACATACTGTAGTATCTCTAGCCATCTGGCTTAAATAGGGCCTCTTTTCTAGGACTCAATAAAATTGTAATGAAAATGTAAAGGATAAGAAATAGTGGGTCACTGGAAATATTCACAATTGTCTTATTTGGGTGGAAGTCTGAGATATTAAATACAGAAAATATTTTAGTATCCAGATTAACAGGCACCATTCCTGCAAAGTAAACCTGGAACATTTATTTCTGGCCAGAAAAAGATCCACAAATGACTATTAATAGGTATAATGGTCTGGTGTGAAGGCCAACCACCAAGAGACAGTAATTCTCCAGCAAGAATGTCCAAAGAGTCCAGTTGATTACCAAAATTAGAAAGTTTTTTTTTTTTACTTTAAAATGACTGGTACTGAAGAAGGAGTCATAGAATCTATAAAAAGCTATCATTCATGGATCTTAATCAACAAGTCATGAAGACACAACAGCAACCTGAGGTCTCGAGTTGGAAGCCCTAAGTGTTTGCAGTGTGAGTCTGGCTAGGATGCCTTCTCAGTGTCCCAAATTCCTCTCTCTGAGATAATTACACTGGTATTAGCTACTTCCTGGGGACATCAAGAACCAAGAGGAGAGAGAGGAGACAAAAGAAATGTTCCAATTATTAGTGAGCCTAATTCTGACATATTTAAATGGGGCCATAAATGTTTAAGCACCCGCAGGGAATTTGCTGACATATCTGTCTTTGAGGAGCTGAGAATCTTGGTGTTGGGCTGTCTAGTCCTAGAGCTTCACTGTGCCGCCCATTTTTCATCTGTTTCCCTTAGTGCAGTTTAGAACATGACTTCAGCTGAGAGCGCCTTTCTTCCCCGGGCTGCCCTGACATCTGGCCATCCCGTTCACCTCTGACCTTCGTCCTCTCCACCCCCACGGACTTCACTCTCTTCCTGCCTCACCTGGGATCTTCTGCCACCCCGCCCCCCCGTAGGGAAAGGAGGCTCCCAGGTACTTGCCCCGGCTTCTCCGTCAATCCTCAGCGACCCCCAGCCTGTCCGGGCTCTGCCGGCCGGCGCTGGGATCTCCACGGAGCAGCTCAGCTTTGCCTTGTTTCCCAGGCAGCCCCCCACCTGGTGGCGACCCTGGCCCAAACCCCTTTGGGTGCAATTGAGAAAAGGTAATCATTTAGAGGGGATTTTTATTAAAGAAATAATAAAGAAGATAAGATTTTAAAAAATAGTTGAATTTGTATATTTGATCCTGACTTAACTGCAGACTGGCTAGGTTGGCATCATTTCTGGGCACCTCTTCCTGGGTCCTTGCCCTTTGTGCAGTGGTCTGGCTTTTTGCCCCTTGTTTTTTTTTTGTTTGTTTGTTTAGTGCCTCAGTTTAACTGTCCAGCCTTAGTTCTCAAGAGCTCTACAAGTGCTTTAATGAAAAACGAAAACCACGAGCACCCAAGACTTCCTCATCACCTGCTTTAATCCAGGCACTGTGCTAGTGGTGTGGGCACACGAGAGAGCAAGATGATTGCTGAGTCATTCACCGCTTATTGGGAAGAACAGACAATACCGATAGAGTCGCAGTAGAATGGGCAGAAGTTTTGGGCAGGTATTTCTTTTTTTTGTACCCCCCCTTTTTTTGATACCCACCACCCAGATCTTCTTTCTATTCTTTTGCAAGACTGTATCTTCATGCCAGGAAGGACCTTTCTTCACCTCATATAAATCATAAGAATCCTTTCCTGTCACCAGCAGAACAGATGCAGGCATGTGACCACACTCCGTCAATCTAATGCTCCTACCTAGGGTTTTGAAAAAAATATAAAAAGTTCTTCAGTGACTATTTTCTGAAGGCCAGAATTATTTATGGAGATATTGTCATTGAAATTGGGCCTTTGATTTCAGTGGAAAGAGTGGGGTGGGGGCTGAAGAGGCCCCATCCAAAGGCAAACTGAGGATGGTTTATCACGCTAACGGCAGGCAGCCATAGCGCACAATATTCCCTTCAAAATGAAAAACCCGCTGTTCCCCTCCCATTAAGAAAGAGAGACAACAGCTGATGCTTGTTGAACACGCCACGTGCCAATCACTGACTGCTCATAACAACACTATGAGCTATTGGTCTTGGGGTCTGCATTTTGTAGGTGAGCAAAGTGAATCACAGAGGTTGAGAACTTGGCCCAACGTCTCACAGCTCCTAAGCTGGGGAGCTAGGATTCTATGCCCGGGCAGTCTGGCCCCAGAGTTAATGCTGTCCTACCGGATGTTTGATTTTGGAGGCAACCTATGCCCAGAGGTAGGTTTGCCATGAAGTCATTGATGCTTCAGTTTCAGGGACCCTCTAGTGCACGGGCTCCTCCTGAGGCCCTAGGAATGTCTTTATATGGTCCAATGTTTTTGTAAAATTTGCAAAAGTAAGATATTTTAACTGCAATTTGTTATAACTGCTGTCTTTTTTACTCTGACTTCTTGGTCTTTCTTTTCCTTGGGTGTGGTGGGTTTGGAGGGGCTGTATGCATTTTGGGGAGCTGGCTAAAAGGACGATGAGTTAGAAATTCATTTCGTTTAGTTTACTGAGTTATATTTCTGTGGTTTACAGCGGCTCTGCTGACCTACCGTTAACTAAAGTCTGCATCTTATTAAGACTTCCTTAGTTTTTACCTACTGCCCTTTCTCTGCCCCAGGAGCCCATCCGGGACACCACATTACATTTAGTCATCCCGTCCCTTCCCTTCTCCTGACTAACAATGTCTGACTTTCCTTGTTTTTGACAGCCTTGAGGAATATTGGTCAAGTATGTTGTAGAATGCCCCTCTGTTGGAATTTTTGTTATGGCTAGACTAAGTTTATATGTTTTTGGGAGAAAAAACACAAAGATGAGGTGTCATTTTGATCACACATCAGGGGTACATGCTATCAACATGGTTTATCACTGATGTTGGCTGTGATCGCTTAGCCGAGATAGTGTGTCATGTGTCTCCACTGTAAAGTCACTCTTTTTAGCCCCCTTTCCACACTGTACCCTTCAGAAAGAGTCACGATGCCCAGCGCACATCTAAGGAGTGAGAGGGTGCTCTTCCTCCTTGAGGGCAGAATATCTATGTAAATTATTTGGAATTCTGCACAGGAGGCTTGTCATTTCTCTCTCAATTTATTAATTTATTCAGTAATTCATTTATATAAGCATGGACTCTCGTATACTTATTCCATACCTTGGGTTATAATCCAATACTTCTTTACTTATTTTGTGGCTCAAATTGTTCCAGCTTTGGCCAGTGGGACTGTTTTCAGTTAGCTCCTGTGTCCCTTTGACATAACTAAGCAGTTCCTTACTTTTTGACAGAACAAGATCCTCCAGGCTCATGTTTTCTGTCCCAGTCCTAAAATCAGCCAAGTCTCCAACCAGCCATGAAAAGAACCTGTGTTCCTTTTACTGGAGAAATCAAGATTTGGGTGGTAGGTGTGTTTGTTGCTACTGGGGTACTGGGGTGTTAGTGCTTCTGGATGGCATGTTTTTTAAGGGCTAGGTGTAGAAATATCTTCAAAGTGTGGCCCACAGACTAGAAGCATCATCTTCATTTGAGAGCTTGTTAGAAGTACACAGTCATAGGCCCCAGACCTACTGAATTAATATCTACGGTTTCACAAGATTTCCAGGTGATTTGTACCTATGTTCCAGTTTGAGCACAGGCCAGAACTCAGTCCCATGGTCCCAACTGTAAGGGAAGCTGGCATTGTGTGCCCAGGAAGAGGAAGAAATGTGAACATATTGTGTTGTCTCTACAGCAACTATGTACTCAAGTATTTGCTCAGTATTGGTGATTTGTTTGGACAACTTATCCTTCAAGTACCTATTTTATTTTTGTTCTTGCTCTTCCATTATATTATTTTTTTACATAAGCCATTTATTCATTTATTTAAATACTTATCCATCAAGTACCTCTATATTCCTGGCACTGTTCTGAGAATTGGGGCTGCACAGTGAACAAAAAAATAAACATTCCCACCCTTACGCAGTTTATAATTCATGTGGTGAAGGGCATAGAAAAAAATATGTATGTATTAGATGTGGTAACTGTTATAAAGAAAAATAAGGCAAGTCAAGGAATAGAGAGTGATGGAGGGGATGGGGAAGGTTGCTGATTTAGATAGGATGGCCAGGTCGTCTAAGCAGAGATCTGAATGAAGTGAATAAGGGAGGCTGGTGGACATTCGGGAACATTCCAGGCAAAGGAAATGCTGGGCAGTGGTTCTCTTAAAAGCCAAAGGACATATTTGGATTAAAATTTTACATCTCAGCTCCAAAGCCAGGTGTCAAAATATTCAGGTGTTGAAGACACTTGGATGTTGGCCTGATTTTTTTTGTGTGTTTTTCCATCAAGATTTTTGACAACATCTAGGTCTTGCTATCTTATCACAACCTTTTTTGTCATCAGTGTATGTGATATGTTAATGCCCCTCTTAGAGGCTGTGAAGGACTTGTACTATAGTCATTCTCAAACTTTTTGATCTTAGGACCCTTTTACACTCCTAAATGTTATTGAGGACCCTAAAGAGCTTTTGTTTATATGAGTTACATCTATATATACTACATTAAAAATTAAATCTAAGAGAACTAAAGCACTTACTTAACTCATTCACAAATGATTATAAACCCATTACATATTAACAAACAGCATAATTTTTATGAAAGTAAGTATATTTTTCAAAACAAATCAAAATGTAGTGAGAAGAATGGCAGTGTTGCATTTTTGCATATCTCTTGGATGTCTGGCTTAGTAGAAGCCCATTGGATTCTTATATTTGCTTCTGCATCTAATCTGCTACAATGCCACATATCATATAGCGTCTGGAAAAGTTCTTTTTATGCCTTATTGGGAGGAATAACAATAAACAATGCAAGTAACAGTTTTTTAGCATTATTACAACACAGTTTTGACCTCATGGACCCCCCCCCCACCCCGCTAAAGGGTCTCAGGTACCTCCAGGGCTCCTGAAAGCACAATTTGAGAACCTTTCCTTTTGCCATATTATACAGCTCCAGCATTCCACCTCAAGTGAGTCATTTAACTTTTCTGTGCCTGAATTTCCTCATCTTTACAATGGAAAGAATAACAGTACTTACCTCGAGGGGTTGATGGGAGGATCAAATGACAATTCATGTGACACACTTAGAGCTGTGTCTGGTGCATATAAAACTCAATAGTTATTACGGTAATTTTTAAATACAGAATTTTATTATGCCCATTTTTGACCTGTGATATTGTTCACACATAGGATTTAATTTTATGCTACTTACTTGGTTAGGAATGCTCCCCTACTTAAAGTCTTTTTGTTAGGGAAAAATAAGGTACAGGGTGAAAGGTATCAAGAACTCATACACTGCTGTTTTCTTTCTTTGAAAAAGATTTTTCTCTCGCTATATTTTAAGCCACATTACAAATTTTTTTCATAACGATAATCTCTTTGTGATAAAAACCGGGAAAAATATGTGTTCCCTGAGACGAAACATACCCATTCATGACAATTCTCCAAATATAGATCTCATTTGCTATTTATTCTCACCATTGACCTGAATTCCTGAGAAGTCCGAGAAGAAGACTACTTTCAACCACTGTAATAATTCCTGAGTGATCGTTGACTTCCAATGCTTCTTTTGTTTATAACCATTTTGCATGTTTGATCTAATTGTTATAAAAGCCCTGTGAATGAAAACTGCCAATCAAGAACATTAACATGGTACGTTGATTTTTTTCATGTTCAAATTTCAGTGATTCTCTTAATTCAGGATGTATGGCATTCATATTCTGTTCTACCATGTGAGTTAAAATGAAAAAGCTTCACATCACTTAAACAACAGATGTACTATGCATGCAAATTTGTGTAGTCTTGTAATAATTATGTTAAATGTAAAAAAGTTTCAAACAATAATAATACAAGGTTAATCCAAGAAGTATTAACAGTCTCCTCTTCACTCACCCTGAAAAGGGAAGCATTTATGTAACTAATTAGTTTACCATAGTAAATAATCCACTGATATTTAAAAGAAGCATTCCTATTGGAGCCTGGAGTAAATATTATGTTACATGTTCAACTATAAATAGGATGGGTGGTAGTGCCAGGCTCTGTTTTAAAATGCTGCAGAAAATAAGTGAGCTCCATCTGGGTAAAATGGGTGTTACAAGTCTTCTATACACAAGTGTCCAGTTGCCTGGCTCAGGTTCCCTATAGCTACTGTGGAAACTTGATGATTCATCTCAATTTCCAGCATGATGCTAGAAGGTAGCTAAAAAAGTGAGTGAATGTTTCTCTTGGAAAAAAGTGTAGAAGAGGAAAGAAAAAAAATTTGTAAATGATTTGGAGAGGTGGATTCCATCTAGCTTGAAGTGAATGGAGAAAACAGGACTTCTTACATAATAGAATTTTGAGTTTCTACTTGCAGTTTAAGACAATTTGAAGAGTTTAGATGAGGAAATCACATGCCCAGATCATTTTATTGCAGCCAATCTTAGCCTCGGGGGTCTGTGCATTTTGTGATTTTCTTCAAAACTGGACATCAGGTGTAACAAGAATAAAGCCCAGAGTAGAAAAGTAATGAAACAGAATGTCTCCAAGGAGAAAACTTCTCGAGCCGAAGGATTTGGGGGAGGCATAAACCATGTGCTCAATTTAAGGCCTAACTTGGAGGGAGCAAGAAAAGGATTAGAAAGAACCAGTAATTTTAGGACTCGCCCAGCAAAGCCGAAGATGCAGCTGCCTTTCCAGGATATAAGAGGGACCCAGAGATTGTCACCTGCCCCATTCCTGAAATTCCTACCATAATAGCTACACATTCAAATGAAATGTCTCTTTGTGGAATGATCCATTCCCGTGTATGACAGCATATTCATCCATTCAGCTCATTGATTCAACATTTCCTATGATCTATGGATTGTTCTAGAAATGTAAAAGCTGCCAGAAAAATATTCAGAGTTCATAGTCTTGTGGAGTAGAGAGAGGGGTAAGAAAACGAGTGACTGTCTAGGCAGTTCGAGCTGCTGTGTCAGAATGCCCGAGACTGGGTGACTTATACAACAGATCCCTTCCTCAGAGTTCTGGGGCGGGAGGTGCCAGCAGGTTCAGTTCCCGGTGAGGCTTCTCTTCCCGGCTTGCCAGTGGCCTTCGTGCTGTCCCTCATGTGGCAGAGAAAGAGTGAGCTCTGGTGTCTCTACCTCTTCTTTTTAAGGACACCAACTCCCTCATTAGTGTCCCACCTTCATGACCTCATCTAAATCTAAATATCTCCCAAAGGCCCCACCTCTAAATACCATCACACTAGGTTAGGATTTCAGCATATGAATTTTGGGGGACACAAACATTTAGTCCAATGACAGTGTGGCAAGTGCTTTGATGGAGATAAGTACCAATACGTGCAGGAGTACAAATGATGGGAACCTAACCCAGGTGGGAGTGTGGCTGGAGCAGTTCTGGATCATATTTCTGAGGGGAGTAGAGGGGGCAGGTAGGGGTGAAAAGAAAAAAGATCCAGAACTTGGGTCTCTGGGTTTCTCACCAACAGGGATAGTGGGGTAATCATGCCTGTCCTCTAAGTCCTTGAAAGCCAGCATTTCCACTGCTGAATCTATGCAAGACAGAGTGTGGTACATGGTGGATGTTCGAGTTTTTGTGCATTCATATAACAAGTATTCATAGAGCTGCTGTGGGCCAGGTGCTGTTATCACGCTGGGATAATTGCAGTGAACAAGGCACACAAAGATTCCTGCCCTCAGGGAGCTGACATTCTTGTTTAATGAATGAGTGGAAATGGATGTGTAAGAATGAGTTTCAATATTTTTCAAAGTCCCCTTACTAAAGCCTCATGTCAAATATGAATTGGACATAACTAAAAGGTAACTATGGTCACCTCTGGAAACCTTGACACTTTTGTATTTTAATTATGAATGTATGTTTTAATTCCTCACCCTTTACATTACCTTTGCAATTAGAAAAAAGTGAACGAGTGTGTGTCTGTGTGATGTGTGATAAGTGACACTACATTATTTTAAAAAGATATGATATGGAAGATTGTTTCTATGTCCTAGTAAAGTATGAGTTTTTCATCTCTTCCCTGACTTTTCTGATGTTTGGGTTAGAATCCATTCCACCACTGTTTTAAGGTTGAGAACATTTTAGTATTTTCCATTCCCTTTTATTCTGTCCCTGGAATGGTTAGCAGACCCTCTTGATGAGCTAACTGCATTCTCTTTTCAAATTTCCCCCACTCAATATAGGATCTTTCTAGGTCTTAAGAGAAAGGGGAAAAGCACATTTGTTGATATTATCATGTCTTCAGTATGAAGTGTCCATCTGTCCATCCATCATCTACTCATTCATTTATATTGTATTTTTTACTGCATCTGAACAGTTTAATAGATACAAACAAGCAAGCCAGTGTCATTCAATGTCATAAGTGCTATGCTAGAGGAACATAGCATGTTCTGGGAGCATACTATAAAAACCATTTGGCCAAGATGGAATTAAAATCAAACTTAGCACAATGAAGAAAATGGAATTTTAAGGTATTTATTATGCACAACAGTTATAGTTTAAAATGTCCACTTTCAACTAAAATCATTTGAAGATTTTTGATTGGACAAGATAGCTAATTACCAAATTAGTGAATAGTTCTGCTACAGATCACCTTAGCCTATATGGTCCTGTACTTTGGGGACATTCTTCAGAAAATTGCACACTAGATAAGGCAAAAGTAGCACCCATGGTAGTAGAAAATGAAACAAAGAAACAAAATCTTTGAAATAATTCCATCTGATTTGGGTGAAGTCCTTGGTTTGGAATGAAAAAAAAATCACATGTTCCATTCAAGACATAATTAAGGAGTGAAAGAGAGGCAGGTCAGTGTGTGCCAGGAGCTGCAGTCTGAATGGGTTCCCCTAAAATTCATACGTTGAAATCCAAATCCCCAAAGATGATGGTGTTAGGAGGTGGGCCCTCTGGGAGGTGATTGAGTATGAGGTGGAGCCTTGATGAATGGAGCTAGTGCGATTATGAAAGAGGCTCCAGAGAGCTCCCCTGTCTCTTCCCGTGTTGAGGACACAGCAGGGAGGCTCCAGCTGGGAGCCAGGAAGAGGCCCTCCCCAGAAGGAGACCATGCTAGTGCTCGGATCTTGGACTTCCAGCCTCTAGAACTTTGAGAAATAAATTTCTGTGTTTATAAGCTACCTGGTCTGTGACATTTTGTTAAAGCAGCCTGAACAGACTAAGACAGAGTCACACCAGTTTCAAGGGCCTCTACTGCCCCTCAGGCCTGGTGGGTTCTCAGTGTGCCAAGAAAGCCCTTCCCTGTGAGTGGGTCCCCCAAATCCCCCAGAGGGAGGGGCATCCTTTGGCCTCTATTCCCCCTCAAGAGATGGAAGGGGGTTGCACCCAATATCATGACCTCGATCAATATTCCCATACTACCAATATGCTTGGAAGAAAGAATATAATGGTGACAGCTAAGTCATGATAAATGGTGCTCTGCTGGAAGTCCCAAAACTTTCCCAGGGCCAATGCACCCCGTGACCAAGGGAAGCGATGGACTGGGGCACCCCCTCCCGCCCTGCCCATCTATCACTTCCCTCATCTGGAGTCTTCCTGGGGTGTGGGGAAGGTAAGTGTGCTCTGCTGCAGGACCCCATTGCCGGATGCCATGTGTGACCCCTGTACTGGGGAGAGCATGTCTTCTGTACAGCTCCGATTAACTCCTTGCATAAGGAGCTAATAGGACAGGGCTCTGCTCACACACCCAGGGAACCTCGAGCTCTGATTCGTTAACTCTCTGAAGCTGCGTGAGGTTGTAGCATTTCTCTGAGGTGGTTCAAGGTGCTGGCAGTTTAAGAATTCCATTCCTGTTGTCTAAGTACCTCTGCTTGGGGAGGGGGTTCTGAGGGGCAGGAGTGGCAGAGATACAGACTATCAATAGGAATACTCAGGGTGCCTGCGGTTACACATGGTGGTTATGTTGAATCCCTGCCCTTCCAAGGCTAGGGGCCTTGACTGGAGCAGTGACTGGGAGGCCCTTCAGGTCCTGCTTTGGGCTTGGTCCTGCTTTACCAGCTTTCCTACACATCACTGCCATGCTGCTGCTCCAGCCAGAAAGGAGGTGATGATGGGAGCACTTTTTCTGGGGGTCACTGACCCAGTAATCTCTCCTCTGGCGTGGATGATGAAGGACAGACGCTCTTGCCTATAGAGCATTCCCATCTCACTCAGAATTAACCCAGAGTTCTTGCCAGGGCCTCCAGGGTCCTGTGCACTGTGGCCCCTGCAGATCTGCCTTCTAGCACTCTCTGCATTGTTGTGACAGGCATAGCCCTGCCTCTGGGCATTTGGGCTGGCTGTTCCTTCTGCCCAGGGCTATCTGTAAGCCTTGCTTATTCAAGTGTCTGTTCAAATGTCTTATCAGAGACCACCCCACATAAAATACTACCTATGACTGTCCCTCTTCCCTGCTGTTGCCTCTTACTCTCTACCCCCTTCCTGGCTTATTCCTTTTTCTAGCACTTCCTACCATCTGACATACCTTGTGGATTCGGTACTATATTCTAAGTGTCTCTCTCATCACCCAATTGCAAGACCCTCAAGAGCAGTGACTTGGTATCCCAACAGTGCGTGCTACAGGAAAGAGACAGTCAAAAATATTTTGGAATGTTTGTCGAATGGGTGAGGGAAGTTTTCTAAAAAAAAATACTGCACCTTCAATGTCTGCCTTGTCTGCTCACCTTCTATTCACTTTGCGATTCACAGCAATGACGCTCCACCCATGTCTGAACCATGACTTCTTACATCCATTCAGCCTTTTTCAACCTTATTTGACTTGACTTCTGAAGCAATTTATGCTCTGAAAACAGTATCATGGACTTTGGAGCCAGATACGTTTGGCTCTAACCCCAGCTATGTGGTCCTGAACAAGTTCTTCCACCTTTCTGGGCTGCAGTGTCCACTTCAGTTAGAGCAGGACAGTAATGGTCGCTCATGAGATTTTCCCAGGAGCGTGAAGTGAGAGAACACACATGAAGCCCCTGGTGCAGGGCTGGGGGCACCATCTGAGCGCAGCGAATGTTCTCTCCTTTAGAACTTTCGCTGCTGCGACTCTTTCTGTTCTCATCTCTGGTCACTTCTTTGTTTCCTTTGCACATTTATCTTTGTCTTTCTCCCCACCCCCAGAGCTATGATTGTTCCCGAGGTGGTGCGTAGCCTTGTTCCCCTTTTCTGCTGCTGGGTGCCTGTGGGTTATCTCACCCACACCCAGCCCCCAACTCCACGGGCCCTCCGGTCCTCTCCTGGGCTTGGAACTCATGTTTCCCACTGTCTGCTCAGCTCTCCACGCAGATGCCCTGCTGGCATTTCCAACTCAACATATTTCAACTCAAATCTGCCCCTCCACCTCAGGGAATGGGGTGTCTGCTTCCCAGTGGCTCATGGGAAATTCGTATCAATTTGCATTTTTCCCATATCGTTAAGCCCAATAATCTCTAGTTTCTTAGTATCCTTTAAACATTTTCACCCTACGTACTGCTCCCTTAATTCTAGCTCTCGCCATTTTTCACCTACTTGACTGCTAAGGGTTTTAAGCACTGGTCTCCCCAGTCAGTGTACTCTGTTTTGTAAATAATCCTCTAGTGTAAACTTTTTAAAGAGGAAACATAATCACATCACTTCCATTTAAGAACAAAATCGTTGAATGGCCACCTGTCATCTTTAGGATCAACTTCAAACTCTTTAGCATGACCAAAGGCTTTTCCTGAACCCACCCTTTCTCAGCTACCCTTGCAGTTGCCCCCACATGCTGAACTTTGACAAGCCCCCTGCCTTTGCCCCAGCTGTTCCCTGTGACTGGAGCACCCTCATCTGCCCCTCATCCATTTGGCAAATTCTGCTTACTTAGCCTTGCAGCACTGTTTAAACATCACCTTTTCTGAAGTTTGTTGACCTTTCCAAGCTGGGGAAAATACCTGCCTCTGGAGTACCCCCACCCCCAGTTGCCACACATGCCATTATTGTTAAGACTTCCCACGCTCCTCTGCAACTCATTGTTTTTCCTGCTTCTCGTGCAGTCCTACAGGCGGGAAGGTTGCTGAGACACTCACCTCAGATTCCCCAGCAGTCAGCATGGTGCCTGGCTCTCAGTGCATAATGGCAGGGGGACCGAATGGTGAGGGTGTGCTTACTTGGCTAGAGCTCATCCTTCAGAGCCCTGAAGCTGTTGCTAAATCCAGCTTTGCCTCACTCCTTAACCAATATTTACCTAGTGCACATTCCATGTGAACTGGTTCTAGACTTGCTTTAGGTCTCAGTTTTTGCTTTTGTTTTCTAGAACCAGCTCAGTTTTTCTCTTGAATTAAATCTGATAGATTTCACTGGACTGGTTCATCTATCTGTCAATTCCTCTCAAATCTGATTTGTCTCAATTACTTCTAGTGGGAATAGAAACCAGGAGACCCAAGTCATGTCCCAGACACTAGCAGCTTCCACAAGTCGCTTAGCCTCCTTAAGTTTTGTAGAATGGAGGAATATCTTTAAGTATTTGTGAGGATTAAAGTGCACAAAAGATTCCAGTGTGAGGAGATATCTTTAGGGTGTTATGCTATGTACTTCTACATTTTATGACATCTTGAAATGAAGAGGGGCAAATATCACATGGCTGTCTGGTCTTGCTATTTTGAATCAGGAGAGGCCACATCACAAATTGTGGATGAAGTCTTGAGGAAATAACTTAAATAACCCAGAGTCCTTAAATAGCCCAGAGCACTCCAGAAGGCTCCCTTGGAGAAGTGGTCTAACAATCTTCCTTTTGAAAGAAGGACAAGCTGAAATGGAATTCCTGGGGGTGGAGCTGTAAAGACCGGGATGTGCCTGCCTTGATGGGGTTGTCTGAGCTCTGTGTTCTGGAACCTTCTGCTGATGTCCTCTTCTGAGACCACTGATAATCACAGATGAAGATGTTGCTGTTGTGATTTAGAAATCCAGGAAGCCCAGAGAATGTTCCCAACACAAAGCCCCAAAGCCTGTCTGATTTAACAGCTACAGAAAAGAACAGGAAGGTGGGAAACCAGAGCAGGACAGGGCCAGTCTGTGCATAGAGCAGTCCATTCAAAGAGACTTACTGAGCAACCAGTACATGTCAGCGCCACTGCCAAGTTCTGAGAATACAAAGATGAATAACAAATGGCTTGTGCTTGTAGTGGAGGAGATTGGAGAAGGGGTAGGAAAGGATTTCCCCAAGAGATGTGGCCTTCCTCTCAAAGGCTGAGCACCACGGAGTGCTATGGAGACAAGGACCAGGGCTGCCCTGGGATGGTATGTGCACGGAAGCCTGGACTGCCCCAACCCTGTGCAGCCCCTTCCCAATGACTGTGAAAGTGGCAGGACAGTGTTCTCCCATCTCTACACCATGGTGGTCTCACTGACTCCCACAGGTTCAGAGACAGAGCCATTGAACTTTGAGCAGCTGGAGAGAGTTCTTGTTCACCACACATGTGGTTCTATTTGATAGGCACCAAAGGCCCTCCCACTTAGAAATAACTTCCCAGAAGCCTGTATCATATAACTTCCACTATTACAGATTCATTCCTCCACACTATCAATGAGCGACCATTTGAAATGTGAACAATTCTGCAAACACCAGTAATATTTCCTCTATGAGACTGGTTTAAGTGCTTTACAACTATTCACTTATTTGACTCTCACAACCAGCTAATGGTGTAGGTGCTTTGGTTATCTCCATTTTACACACTAGAAGTGGAAGCACAGAGTTATTAAGTAACTTGCTCAAGGCAGGTCACACAAGTAGGAAGTAGTAGAGGCAAGATTTGAATCCAGACAAATTGGCTCCAAATTCATGCAAATAGTTGGTATTCTAGAAGGAGCAGCATTGAATTTTATTAACAATTAGGTCTTTAAATTACAGTAGCTAATATTTAGTGAGCATTTATAGTGTTCCAGGCACAATACTAAGTGATTTTTGTTTATTATATTGTTAGTAGTAAAACCCAATAGGGTAGGTACCATTATCATTACCATTATACAGATGAGGAA
This sequence comes from Smutsia gigantea, assembly GCA_032199065.1. Taxonomy (NCBI): domain Eukaryota; kingdom Metazoa; phylum Chordata; class Mammalia; order Pholidota; family Manidae; genus Smutsia; species Smutsia gigantea. The sequence goes on along the minus strand of JAVSCE010001874.1, from coordinate 301,227 downwards.
AATAAAGACTTAACTTGAGGTCATATAAGCAAGAAATATGGAGCCGGGACTTGAAATCTGGAGGCTTAATTCTAAGACCCGGAAGTCCAATAGTACATTAGACTGGACGTACAATCGGGTGGGAGCAGACGCTTGAGAACTGGAATGCCGAGCAGGGAAGTTTTCTCATGGACGGAGTGGTCAGTACAGGGGCCTTGTGGAGCTCCTGGGGAGAAAGCGATGTGCGGCAGGGCAGAAACAACCTCTCCCAACCTTCCCTTTAACTGGGGCTCTGATCTCTGTCTAGCTCAGAATTTGGGGGAATAGCTTTATCTACTACTTAGTAGGCCAAACATTCTTTCATTGAACTTTAAAATCAGAAAAGTCAAAGATCGTCTATCCCAACATCCCACTCCACGCCATACCTAAGTTCCCTGGAAGACAGCAACCATCTCTCTGTACATTCTCGTTCACGGCAACTCACGGCTTCTCAGGACAGCTGGCTCTCCTTTGTCAGAACTCCTACTGATGCCAAGTCACTGAGCTGAAATCTGTGCCCCGGGAACTTCCCCTTTAGAGCAGACGAATTTGGCTCCTCCGCGTCTGCATCTGTCTCCTCGTTTCTTCTCATGCTGGGATTCCCCCGACTCCGAGAGCTCCTGCACCCTAACTTTCAGGCACTCAAAAACTGCCACACTCTCTGCTGCCACAGGACCTTTGCTCATGCTATTTCCTCTGCCTGGAAGCTTCTGTCCTCTCTTGCAATCCATTTTGTTAATTTTGACTCTTTCCTTCACTTCAACTCGATCATTTCCTCAGGAAAGCCATAATTTAGATCACAGTTCCCTCATGTTCCTTTCTGGCTATCAGGGGAAACAGTAGTAAATTACAATCGTTTTTGTTCTCTAGGAAAACTCCATAGATTGTTGAGGGGTCAGGATCCAGAGGCAGCACCAGGGTGAGAGGAAGCTAGGTTTTGGTGGTAGAGAAGCTATTTGGAGTCTAAAAGTCTTTGGATTTTGAAGGTACTGGGCCCTAGACAGGAGAGCTCTAGCAGATGATAGAAGCTTCTGAGGTACAATTAGTCTGGCTTAAATTCTAGGATGGACTCTATTGGACTAGGCAGTAGAGTTCCAATGAGTTCTCTGCCTTGCAAAAGTGTGTGTGTTTCAGTCGGTCAAAAATCTTGGCTGGGATCTACTTGCCAAGCAGTGTTCTAGGCACTGGAGATACAGCAGTGACTGAGACAACAAAGTCCCTGCCCTCAAGGACAATCCCAGTGTGTGCACATATCCAGCCCTAAGGCTCGCGGCTCTCTCAGCCTGCTTCTGGCCCTTGCACACTGACCCGGGCTTCCAAAGCCTCTCCTTCCCCATGCCAGAGCAGCATGGTGTACAGGAGAGCACACTTGGCAGGAGGGGAAAGAGCTGGTGTCCATTCCTGGTGCTATACTTCCCAGTTGGGTCACATTGGGAACTACATTTCACTTCACTGAGCCTCCATTTATTCATTTATGAAGCAAAAGGGCTGGAGCAAACAGCCTTTTGCTAAAAATTCTGTGGATACTCTGTGTCTACTAGGTGGTGGGCACCTTTGTGGTAGTTCATTAGATTTCATTTTCTCATTTAATTCTCTGTGGAGGTGGTGTCATCCTTGATTTATAGATGAGGACACTGAAGCCATAGAAGTCAGGTCACTTAACAAGTTGGTGTCAGAGCCACGGCAATGCCCCTTAGTCCTGACTCCAAGCCCGGGCTAGGTGCAGACAACGCAGCTGAGCCAAGCCATTCTTCAGCTCTTGCAGCATCATCCCATCTGCTTCTCTCCCCTCTCCTGGGCTGGCCGTCATCATGGACTACGAGGTGGCCCCTGGCAAGGGGAGCCAGGAGGCAGAAACGGAGGGCAGTCCCACCTGCATTGGCTGTGAGACCTCTACTGCCATCCTGGTTAAAATTCCCATCTCTACACTTTACTGGTGCCAGTGGGTCAGCAGCATCAAGGGGGAGAGGAGAGCCTCAGACGGGAGCAGTGAGCAACAGGATCAGGATTTAGTGTTGTAAGAGAATCTGACCCACACCCAGACATGCACAGTAGTTATTATATTCTATAGTATTGAAGAATAACTAGTAAATGGTTAAATAACTATGGCTACTATTTGATTTTAAAAGTTATGCTAAGCACAGATAGTTTTAGAAGGAAAGACGACTTGGCCACAAGAGAAAACTCTTTACATTCAACTCTCCCTCAAAGTAATTTGAGTCCCAGCTCTGACCCTTCCTGTGTTCTTGGGTAGTGGTTCATTCAGGTCACTGACCTGCAGTTCCATCCTCTATAAAATGGGCATAACAATTACAACTATTTCCTGGGGTTTTGATAGAGATTAGAGGCCCTTGTGGCCAGGCTACCTTTCACCTGAGTCCAGTCACTACAGGTCTCATAGTTTCCTATTTCTCTCACTTTCAATGGTAATGTTACACATAACATTATACATAACATTTATATACATAAAGCAGATTGAGTTGATTTAAGGGAATGTCTCCTTTCCTCCCATGCAAAGCTCCAAACCTCTAGTGTAGATTTTCCTAAAGCGGCATTTACTTGTCAGCAGCTGACGGCACAGAGTGGAAACACAATACAGAGTGGATTGCTGGTGGGGGGAAGAATCCCCCCAGAGCAGCCTGGCCCAGTGGAGATTAGGAGCTAGGGAACTTGACTTTGTCCAGAGGTCAGGACTGAATGTAGCAAAGACTGACTGCTGTCCACTCATTAGCACCCCCTTTCTTCTGTTAGTCAGAGATCCCCAGTGTGCACCGAGAATGTGTCCGCCAAGCTCCATTACACCAGCATGGCTATGAGACTAAGTTCTGTGATGTGCACAGAAGTGATGTGTGCAGCTTCCAGGTTGTGCCCTTAAAGGGATGAGGTCTTGACTCAGTCTTCTTCCCTTTCTGTAGCCTGGAATGTTGTTGTGATGGCTGACATATAACAGCCATCTTAGACTACAAATGGAAGCTGCATGCTATGAATGGCAGAATGAAATTAAAAGAGCCTGTGTTCCCAACACCACAGGAACATTGTTATTAGTAATGGACTGCTTACACATTGTCTGTTACCCGAGGGAGAAATATATCCTATTTTGAGTAAGCCTCCATTATCATGGCATTTGTCACAGCAGCTCTATCTTAACTAATCCAGCCAGGAAGGGTATTTTGTGCCCTCATAAAGAAGGGCAAATATGGGAAGCATTTGATGAGGTAGCTGCAATTTAGTGGAATAAGCACAGACATTGATATTGAGAGACTATTTTGGCATTTGCATCCCCCAAAAGACCTAGTTTGAAGTTGGGCACATATTAGATAATGAATGTGAATCAAAAGCATAGCTTCTTCTTAAGTGGGATACTTCTGTTTACAGAATGACATGTTCATCTTGATTTTAACAAAATTTAATTGTATATGTACATAACATACAATTTACCATTTTAACCGTTTTTAAGTGTACGATCAGCGGCACTAAGGGCACTCACACTGCTGTGCGACCATCACCGTTATCCATTTCTAGAAATTTTTAATAATCTGGAACAGAAATCCCATACCCATTAAATGATAACTCCCCAGATCTCCCCTCCTTCCAGCCCCAGGTAAACTCTATTCTGCTTCTGCCTCTGAAATTGCCTAATCTAGTTTCCCCATGTAAGTGGGGAACTTACATACATACAGCATTTATATATACAACTACATCCAAACCATATAGCATCTGTCCTTTTGCGTCTGGCTTTTTTCATTTAACATACTGTTTTCAAGGTTCATCCATGTTGTAGCGCATGTTCAGAATTTCATTCCTTCCTAAAGCCGAATAATATTCTGTTGTCTGTCTGTACCACATTTTGTTTGTCCACTCACATGCTGATGGACAGATGGGTTGCTTTCACCTTTTGGCTGTTGTAAATAATGCTGCTACGAATGTGGGTGTACACGTCCCTGCTCTGGTGTTAAAGCAGGAATTCTGACCTCACATCTGGAGTGGACACCTGTGTTTTCCTGGGGCGGTGCAGCCCTGGGGCCTGTCGGCCGTGTTTCTGCGGGAGGCGTGTTTGGAATATTGAAAATGCCTTGTTGATGCCTAGACACAACAGCTGGTCCCTGGCACAGCTGTGAGAATATTTTCAGGGTGCTGCCATCTCCTAACTTTGCACAGAAGGACTCTAAGGGACAGAGAGAACGCAGGGAGGGTGACGTTGGTGTATATGGGCACAACATGTATTTGTGAAAATGAATCTCTGTCTGTTCCCGGGTATAACATGTCCACCCTGGTCTTGTCCAGCTGGATGAAGGGGTGCCTGAGTTGGCGGAAGAAAGAGATCGGCAACTCGGAGCGACAGGTCAAGGTTCCGTACCCCAGTGTTGTAAGCGCTCAGTGTGTTTGGCTGATAATCCTTTGGTCTCAGTGTCGGCTCCCTGTTGTAGAAACAGAAGCTGGTGACTTTGCAACTGTGTTAGAGCCGAAGAATGCCTAAGGAATGTGGCCATTACCCCCACATCTGAGAAATGCAGTTGTGAGGATTCGCACTTAGGTTGTCTAGCTCCAAAGACACAGCTCCCTAGGCCTGCAGTTTTTATAGTGGCTGCCAGTGAATTTTAGAATCCGTGTCAACATACAAACCACTGCATGGCCTTGGAGCCTCTCACGTTGATTCTGCGGTCTGTGATATCGGATTCCGGGATGATGGGATTTTGACTGTCTCTAAGTTTCAGACAAAGTCACATGAGGACAGCAGAAGCAGGTGTTCTCATAATGTCCTTGGTTTGGGGATCTGTCCCTTTGGGTTTCAATCATTCAGTTAAAATTCAGATCCTTTTATGTGTTGTGGTTTTAAACTTTCTGTTTTTACAGCTAGCTGGACTATATAACAGGCCTCATAAGAAGCACTAAGAAAAATAAGGATGCTAGGCTGTGTTGAGGAAAAAAGGACTTCTGTTTAATGTGTTGGTTAACTGCAGAAATCAAAGAGTTTATGGAATAGAAGGCTCCAATCCACTGGTTGGGGTCCAATGTCCTCATTTGTTTTGCTCACTGAGTTTCTAAAATATTAACTAGTTCTTTTCTATTTTTTTTTTTGGAGAAAAAAATATGCACATTGTGTTAGCCTAGGAAACAGACCTCGAAGAAAAGCTTAAATTCTATTGGTTAATTGGGAGGTACAATGACAAGGTGGCCAGAAGGAGGGAAAAGGTGTGGACATGGGGAAGGATGGGAGGCAAGTATAAGGTGGTGCGTTACTTCACGTAGACAGAAGGTGGCTGATGCTGCACAGAGAGATCGCTGCGCAGTTTTCTCATTCCAGTGGGGTGGGTCTGGATGAGATGCACGGTGCTCCACGCCCTAGAGCAGGCCATCAGGGGCTGAAGGAGGGAGAAATGTATTTGTTAGCTCTCTCCTATCTCCTATGCTCCCATAAGCTGAAGTTCACCTCGCGGGGTGTCATTGCCCCTGTACTCCCAGAATGCATCACCTGATCCTTTAGTGGCTGCAGAGAAGTCAGACCCCACTGTGTGGTGCTTCATTTGAAGCAGCGGGAGGAGCCAGAGACACTGGCCATTTACCTCCCCAGTGAAACCAGCGTGTCACAGCAGCAGCTGGCAGGCAGAGCAAGCAGCAGAAGTCCAGGAGAGAGCTGCAGTTAGAGAATCTGAGGCTGCCCTTAAGATATGTTAATCCAGACATGGTAAACATTCAAGCAATACAAAAGAGCATCCAATAAATAAATTTCCCTCCCATCGCAGACCTTCAAGTCACTGGCTACAGTCTGCAGCAACACCCCACGTATACCAGACATTTGTCTGTTTGTAACATTGTATCAGGATCAGATTTTGCTGCTTATAGCAGGAACCCCAAAATATGTGGGTTAAATAAGATAGAAATTTATTGTTTTCTGTCATAAAAAGTCAGAGGAAGGCAGGAAGAAGGCAGGTGAATGGCAGCTTCCTGGTTATCATTCTGCTCCATCATATTTAGCATAGCTTCTATCCTCAAAGTGGTTTTATGTTCCAAAATAGTTACTGGAGCTCCAGCCATCACATCCATGTACCAGGCCAAAAGAAAATAGAAAGGACAAAAGGGTGTGCTCTGCTGGCTGATTTAACTTCATATAAGCATTTTTCTCAGAGGCCCCCTCAATCATTTTACAGGTGTTGTTAACCCATCCCTAGTAGCAAGGGAGGCTGGGAAATAAGGCCCATGACAGTTACTTTGCAGCCTGGAATAAAATCAGGGTTCATTTAGTAAGAATGAAGGAAAGAATGAATCTGGGAAGACAATAGCAGTTTCATTTTATAAAATTTAATACCTTGCTTTTTAAAATGTAATGTTTCTTGAATATTGCTCTAAGGTGATAATTATATAGACTTATTCCATTAATTTCAATACATGCATTCTACTGTATGGAAATACTGAGGTTTACTTAATGTGTCCTCTATGGGTAGATATTGAAATTATTTCCAATATTTTGGCCGTTATAAACTGTGCTACAATTAACATCTTATACATATGTTTTATTCATTACTTGAGTATATATCTCTGTACTAAATTTACAAATGGAAATTTGTAATGAAAAACTTGGGTCAAAAGGGTAACTGTATTTTGTTTTACTATACTTTGTTAAATAGTTTTCCAAAGTGTTGGCATTCATTCACATTCTATTTGAAAGTATATTAAGGTGGTTATTGCCTTCTAGATAAATACTGTGAAGATAACACAAATAACACTGTGTATTATTAAACTTTATGACTTCCTCTAACTAGAACGGTAAAAAGGATATTATGTCAATTTGAATTTCATTAGTTGTCTCATTAACTTTTTAAGTGATCATGGAAATTGTCAATTCTACTTATTCTTGGCCATAAACCACTTTAGATCAGTAGATATTTATATTGTTCTTCAGTATTCAGAAAGATCTAAATTCTTATTTGCAATCTATTATAGCAGATTAAATGACTCATCTGATAAGGGGTTAACATCCAAAATACATACAGAACTCATATGACTCAACACCAAAAAAGCAAATAACACTATTAAAAAATGGGTGGAGGACCTGAACAGACATTTCTCCAGAGAAGAAATACAAATGGCCCACAGGCACATGAAAAGATGCTGTATATCGTTAGTCATCAGGGAAATGCAAATTAAAACCACAATGAGATATCACCTCACACAAGTTAGAATGGCCACTATCCAAAAGACAAGAAATAACAATGTTGGCAAGGATGCGGAGAAATGGGAACCTTCCTACACTGTTGGTGAGAATGTAAATTGGTGCAGCTCCTGTCGAAAGCAGTGTGGAGGTTCCTCAAAAAACTAAAAATAGAAATACCATTTGATCCAGTAATTTCACTTATAGGAATTTACCTGATGAAAACAAAATCCCTGATTTGAAAAGATATATGTATCCTATGTTTATTGCTGCATTATTTGCAATAGCCAAGATATGGCAGCAACCTAAGTGTCCATCAGTAGATGAATGGATAAAGAAGATGTGGTACATAGACACAATGGAATATTATTCAACCATAAAAAGAAAAGAAATCCTGCCATTTGCAACAACGTGGATGGATGGAGAGGGTATTATGCTCAGTGAAATAGGCAGAGAAAGACAAATACCATATGATTTCACTTATGTGTGAAGTATAAAACAAAGCAAAACAGAAGGTCCAAAACAGTAGACTCATAGATGCAGAGAAGTGACTAGTGGTTACCAAGGGGGAGGGGTTGGAGTGGGTAGATGGGAGGGTGAGGGGAATAAAGGGGTGCAATAATCCTCAATCACAATATAAGCTGGTCATGGGGATGGGAGTACAGCAAGGAGAATATAGTCAATGATTGTGTAACATCTTTCTACATTGATAGGAAGTAACTGCACTAGAGGGGGTGAGGATTTAATAACATGGATAACTTGAACCACTGTGTTGTACATTTGAAACCAACATAAGACTGTATATCAACAATACTTTAATTAAAAAACAGCTTTATTGGTATATAATTCACATACCAATTCATCTTTTTAAAGTATGCAATTTAGTGGTTTTTAGTGTATTCATAGAGTTATGCAATCATCACTATTATCTAATTTCAGAATATTTTCTTTATCCCCAAAAGAAATCCTGAACAATTAGCAGTTGCTCCTCATTCCCTCCCTCCCCCAAGTCTGTGGCAATCTACCTTCTATTTCTGTGGATTTGTCTCTTCTGGATATTAAATATATGGAACCATACAATATGTGGCCTTTTGTGACTGGCTTCTTTCACTTGGTGTAATGTTTTCAAAGTTCACCCATGATACAGTATACATCCTCCCTTAGTGTTAGCTCAATTCCTTCAGTAGAAATTTGTCTATTTATTCATTCATTCAACAAATATTCACTGAACAGACTGCCTTGTGCCGGTCTCAAGCAGAGAATACAAAGGGGAATGAGGCATACTCTGTATTTCCAATCAACTAAATGAGCGGAGAAGGAAAACACACAAGACAATGGGTGGTCAGTGGACACTATGGCAGTAGGAGGGCCCCTAGGTCAGGAGGTCCAGACTGTTTCACTGTGAACAATGACTGACTCCCGTGCTGGAGAATGCAGTAACGTCTGCTGGGTGGACAAGCGTGGGGGGAGAGCGATGACACTCTGGGTAGGGCGAAAACACACATAAAGGAAGCCACAGCACCCAAGAGGAAGCGTGGTGCACTGACAGACAGGAGCCTGCCGTGGCTCTCCTGAGTAGTGTCGTGGTACAGTCCTGGGGGCCAGGACCAAAGGGGAGCCGCCCTGGTTCCTGGAGGCCTTTGCTATAATACAGATGAGAAGTTAAGAGAGGCTCAGTGAAATCCGAGGCAGTAGAAATGAAGCAGGAGGTAGATTCAAAGAATATTGGAATGTTGAATGGATGGGAGCTGGTGTTGGATTAGGTCTGGCCAGGGAAAGGGAGGTGATACTTAGGAGTACAGCTGCAGGGACCTGAGGGGACAGGCGTGTGGTGCACTGAACTGATGAATCCAGTTAGAGACCTAAATATGATCTGTGAACATCTACCACATTTTAAGTAAACTTGGGTCAGGTTTAAAGCTTTCAAAGGGCTCCAAAAAGGTAGTTGAAGTGTTCTCCTCCTTCAAAGTCCGACTCAGTTTCTTCCATGTGAACTCTTACATACAGAGCTCCTCACACTGTTGTTAACACATCACTGGATCAGGCTCACAGACCTTTCCTTTCCTCCTTTCCTTCTTCCCCTTTCCCTTCTTTTTTCAGTATCTTTTGCAAATATGTGGAGCTAGCTTATTGCCGTGATGGGGAAAGAACGACCCCAAGGCTTTGTCTCCCCGCCACCTTCCGGGCTGTGGTCTCTCCCTCTATTAGACTCGTCAGATCCCAGTGGGTACAAAGGACTTTGCTCTCCCACTGGTTCCCTTGGTGAGAGCGCTGCATGGAACTAGCAGAGGCCGCACAAGGAGGAAAAGCTGTTGTTAAAATAGGACATGCGGCCGGCCGTCACTCTTCCCTTTGTCTGTCCACGCGGCCCTGAAAGCAAGCCGCCAGCAGCGAGGTTGTGTCAGTGCAGCCGCGGCTCCCAGCACACAGACTGTTCTTTGGGAATTAGAAACACATTGATCTGAACCGGAAAAGCTGATGGCTAAAGACTGTCCAATGATATGTCTTCCGAGAGGCTCTAACTAGTGTATTGTTTGGTCAGTGGGGCTGCCAGGGGGTGGGGGTGAGCCAGTTGCTTTTCCTTTGCCGTGACCCTGCCATGACGCAGCATTTCAACAGCGAGGTAATGGGCACAGGCACCTAATCCTCAGGCCCGGAAAACTCAGGGGCGCCAGAGAGCCAGGGCAGTCTGTCTCCTCCTCTAGAATGCTCTGGGAAGATGGCAGCTTGGCTACATCCTTGACCCTCTCTTCCTGGCTCATTCTCAGGTGAGCTGATGGGACTGGAGCAGATGTTCAGACCACACTTTCCCTGGATCTCTAGAAGGAACAGACAGAGGATTTGCCTCTCCTTGGTGACTGGGGATGGCTGAGGGACTAGCTGAAGAGGCGAGAGCTTGCCTTTCCTTGGGGCCTACGCTGCCGTTCCACAGTTGCCCAGGGGGCTGAAGCCGGACAACTACAGGGCTTTCACGTGGCCATCCTGATTACCTGGAGGGAATGCCCCCCTCAGAGCCTCGGGTGAGTGGCACCTTCTCTGATTTGTAGGCCTTCTCATCAAAGGTCCACCTTCAACCCTTTATTGAGTTGCTGGTGTGCAACACTGCCCAATGGCCTGACTTCTCTGCCTGCGGCTGCTGTGGGGGGGAGGCAGGGGATGGGATGCAAAATCATGAACAAGCAAGGGAAGAACCACAGCTACGGGATACAAAAACCAAGGGGGACATCTGGCCCAGGTGACCCTCCAAAGCAAAGTCCTTCTACAGACAGGGTAAGAAAACTTACCCCCCAAAATTGTGAAAAATCTTAAGAAAATGAAATTAGAGCTTTAAAAAAGTTTTCTGGAACTAAAGAATCATGGATTCTGAAGAACTTAATTCAATAGATGCATTTTGAGCTTTTAGGACTGTAAAACGCCCTTTTTTTGCTGCAAGGAGCACAGTGGCGACTGAGACCTTAAGAAGTTTACAACTGAAGAAGAAAGACTTAAGTGACAACATGGTACAGAGGAGCATGACGTAAGAGCTTATGTGAAATAGGAATAAAGTGTTTTTGCGCATAGAAGGAGCCATTAATTCTAAATGGCAGGTGAGGAAAGCCGCAGGGAGGGAGGCTGTTTCAGCTGGGTTATGGGGATGGCAAGGCTTCACCTGGGGAGGATGAAGACGATGAATGCTGGGCTCGGGGAACAGACTGCTGAGCTGGAGGCACGTCCTGGGAGCTGAAGTAGAAAAATGGTTTGGAGTCAAATCAGAGGGTCTTGATTGCCCCGTTAAGAAACTGAAGGGCCATGGTGGTACATGAACAACATAAAATGTCAGCCAACCTGAGGGGTTCCTCAGGTGTGAAGCAGCGTGAGGGACCCAGACGTTGGCATCAGACACACTTAGGTTGAATGGCCTGTTACAGCCCTCACGGCTGTGTGACCTTGGAAGCATCACACAATTTGCCCTTTTGTAATGACATTGCTTCTGTAAAAAGAGAAATGTTCTAAGGACTAGGAATAATATATGTAAAGGGCAGTTTTTACATCCTGGCCTCTTGGTGTAGGTCTGCCGCCTGAATAAACAACCCACAGGCAGGCCTGGTATGTTATCTCCATTTTACAGTTGAGGTATTTGTAGGCAAGAGTTTGAGCTGCTTGGGCAAGTAAGAATGCCCGCCCAGAGCCCACTTTCTTCCTGTGGAAATAGTCTGTGGGCGGGAGGGCCCAGCAGGGGGAGGGCTGTGCAAATGGCCGTGTCTCTGCCTTCAGTGAGGGAGCCGTCTGGTCCCTCTGAGGGAAATCGGGCTGTGAAACCAGAGCTCCCGGGGCTGTGCCGGTGGCCCTGGGAGGAGCGCAGGGACCCCTCCTGAGGGAGCCCACCTACCCCTGGACTTGGCTGAAGAGAGGGAATTCCAGGGCGGTAGCGGCTGAGAGGCTGGGCGGTGGGCCTGGAGGCTCTCTGAGCCCTCAGCTCCCCAGGGCCCCCGAGGGCTCCTTCCACGGTGCTCACCCTGCTTCCAGACAGACTCCTGCAAGCTATTCCCTGGGCAGTCAGCTTCCCGGGGCCCCACCTGCGCTCCCGTGCCCAGATGATCACGTGTAGCTCTGGGCTGCAGCTGATTCTGTAGGCTTCCGTGCACTCCTCGGGTGCTGTGCGGTGAGGGCAGAGATGAACGTGGAAGGTAGATGGAGAGCCCACTAGCATATTCTTTACAGGACCTGCCGCCTGTCGCTGTCCCCTGCCTTTACTTAACCCCTTAAAATTCTTGTCAGAGGGCACACTCTTTTATGCCTGGTGGGACAGAGCTGATGGTGTTTGTGGGGTGGCAGTGCAGTGGGTGGTCAGGAGGAGGGAGTGTCGGTGGAGGCCCCATCTTCTAAATGCCTTTTCAGCTGCTCTACCCGGTGGGGAGAGGTGCAGGGCATGGGGAAGGGAAAGCCGGGAAAGACTGGCTGGCGCTGAGGGGCAGCACTGAGCCGGAAGGGGAGTCAGGGTCCAGAAGGGGCAGTGTTAGTGGTTTTACTCTTTTGAGGTCCTTTCTTGCTTGAAAGGATTGCTGATGTGCAGAACAGAGAGCCTAGCAGCTCCAAATCTCCAGCAGGAGAGATCCACTGGATTTATTTTCTGTAGTTTGGATGATGAAAGATGCAAGTTATCCTTTATTCCACTTTATGCCTATAAAATGATTTGTAAAACTGAGACCACTATAAGGAGCGCTTAGTGTTCGGCAAGGCAGCCTGAGGCTGTGTCAATATGAACGTGGAAAATCTGGTTCGCCAGGGCCGTGGGGATCCTTTTAGTGCTGAGAGGTTCTTGAACTTGGGGACTCCGTGAGCTCTCTTGTGCACCAGTGGCAAGAGGGCGCATGCCTGACAAAGTCTCTTTGGGCTGCCTGCCTTGCCTCTGGTTGTACAAACTTAGCACTCAGGTTTCCAGTGAGTTTTCTGAGAGGCTCTGTGTCCCTTCCCTGGCAGAGTTCTCATGGCCAAGGGCTGGCCAGTTGGAAAGACAAGACTCAGCAGGGGACCAACCCTCACTGGGAGTAGCCTCCGACCTTTCTTTGTCAAACACCAAGAGCCTTGTACCAGAAAGGGTCTGGCCTGGTTCTGGGAATGCAGGAGGACTGTTTCCTCTAATTTGTAGGGCAGTGAAGACTGTGTACATTCTCTCAGGAGGTGGCAGGTTCAGAGCTAAGTCACAGAAAGATTCGGCTTTGCATCTCTGGCAAGTCCTGGCAGCAGCAATGGAAAGGGCAGACTGGGGGCCGGAGACCCGTTAGGATTCTCGCGTGCCCACACACCCGTGGGAAGGAAGGGCCAAAGTAGAATGGCGGTGACGGGACTGGAAAAGGGGGGGGGGTCCGTCTGAGACGCGGAAGATGTTAAACTTTCCTTGTCAATACCAAGCGTCATTATGGTTTAATGATTGGTTCACCTGTGCCTGCGTCAGTGCGTGGGAGGTAACACGGCTTCTACAGAGACAAGTCCGAGTTCAGCCTCTAGGGAATGGTGGCTGATAATGCCATTAAAAGAAACTGGCAAGTCAGTTCTTACAAACCCTATGAGACAGGCATCAAAAATAGACCTGGTTTCAAATTCCAGCTTTGTTACTACTAGCTGTGAGGGTGCCATTGGTTGTACGGTGCCTCATGGTGTCTGATTTTTTTTTCTCACTTGTAAAATAGGGATGACAATGACTCCTTCATAGAATTAAGAATGAATTAGATGAGAGGATATCACAAAGCATTTACAATAGGCCAGCACGTGATCAGCGCTCAATAAATGGTAGTGACTGGGTAAAGCCTGATTGGTGCAGTTTATAAGATTTGGGAATTGGGGAGGGGCTGTGCATTGGGAGGATGGACCTGCAGAGGAGAGTGAAAGGCTCTAGCTGAGCTGCTCAGGAAGGACCATGGGGGAGTGAAGAGGTTGTGTTGATGTCAAGTTTTCAATGTTCTAGAAGTCCAATGCTACCAAGCTTAGAATTTTATAAAATGGTCTTTTATTTTTAGGGTAGAGGCATATGCATGAATACTGTTGATAATCTCTTCCATACTTACACAATGTCGAAATCATTTTCTTTTATTATCATTGTAATAGCAGCTGAGACTCCTTAAAACGGGGGATTAAACCATAATGACACTTGCTATTTACAAGGAAAGTTTAACATTGTTATTAAAGATCCAGGCTCTTTCCAGCTTTCTGCTTCCCCATTCTTGATGGGTTTTTAGTCTTAAGCCTGGCCCTTCACTGTTGCAGGCTGGTCGCCGTGGCATAAGGCCCTACATCTCCGTTCAAGACAGAAAAAGGGGAGCAACACGGAGGTCTCTGCTATTTATCTCTTTTATCAGGAAAACAAAATGTTCCAGAAGACTCTGCCGTGTTTTATTGGCCAAAATTAGGTCACACGGTCACCTCCGAGGATTAAAAGGGGCTGAGAAAACAAAAATCTGGCAAAGAGGAATGAGATTGCCTGACAAAGTTTCACTGCCCTAGTGGGAGATTTTTCAAGATGCTGAGATTTCAGCAGAAGGTTTTGGCAGCTTAGAGTTCTTGTTCATCCAGTGATCACTTAACTGTAGATCAGTGGACATTTTCATGGATGAGTGAGTAATCTCTGTTTTCTAGGGGATAAGAGACCCGAAAGATCATTTTAGAAGACAGAAATTTGCCTGTTGAGTTGACCAGGGTCTACAGAAGCTTCAATTTCCTTTCTTTTTGTTTCTTCTTTTTTTTTTCAATAAATAAATTGATCTCTCCTATTAGATAATAACTCAAAAATACTTGTGGATTTCAAGATTAAACTTTGTTGCTTTTTAAATTTATGAGTTGGGTAGTCAGCTCAGTTGCACGGGAAGGAAAAACAACAGGAAGGAGGACAAAGCTGCCAGTCCCGCCTCCTGCAGGAAGGGGCGTGGCCCACAGTGATTAGCAGCTGCCCCTCTTCTGCCCTCAGACCTGATGGCAAGGTCCAGGCTCCACCCTGTAAAGAAAAACTTTCATGACCCTTCAGGATTCTGCTAAAGCTTAAGCATTCACAGCTATTTACCGCACTTTAGTCACCAAATTCTTTGTTGTAAAATGGCTTAGAAAAATCGTACATTTGGTGTGATCATCAGTGGCCTCAGACTCAGTGATAAAACTAGTGATTGTAACTTCAGATGCCTCAGTAACAACTTAAAAAGCTCAAATTACCAACGTGTTACTTTTGGGAAGAGAGGCAAGTTTTAAAAACCTCAAATTTAGAAATCTGAAGGTTGATGGTGGTGATGGTTGCATACCAATGTGAATGTACTTAAGGCCACTGAACTGTACATCTAGAAATGGTTAAAATGGTATATTTATGTTATATATATTTTACCACACACAAAAAAATCTGAATACAATCTTGTTGAGAAACCTGCTCTAATGAATGAGAGAACCAATAATTGTGCAGCAGTGGGTGTTTTTACTCTACACTCACTGCTTACTGTGATCATGGAGAGTTCTCTTGAACCTTGGACTTGTATACGCAACAGCATTCTCTCCACTTGGCTCAGCTTGCAAATATCTCAGGTCTATGATGCCTCAAACTGAATTCAGTGCCTTGGGTTCACCTGTGCCTACATCATTGCCTCCCATCCTCCCTGCCTTAGGGGCCCTAACAGGCACCCGGTTGCTCAAGCTTGAAATCTGGATGACATCATTCTTGAATCTTACTTTTCCCTGACTCACTATACCGAATCAAGCACCATTTGGGGTTGTCTGTCTCCTCAGTGTGGCTCTAACTCTCCATTTCTCTTCATTTGCACAGTTGCCTCTCTAAGGTATGAGGGATCAGGAACTCTCATCTCTGAATGAGCTCCTAGCATACACACTGCCATTCACTTAATCCTAAACTCCTAAAACATTTCAAGATGTTAAATAATAAAAAAAATTTTTTAATTGTGCTAAGAACACATGAGGTCTACTCTCTTAGTAGATAAAAAAAATTAAGGTATCATTGATATACAATCTTATGAAGGTTTTACATGAGCAACATTGTGGTTACTACATTCATTCACCCATGTTATCAAGTCATCCCTCCAACGTAGTCACCGTCCATCAGCATAGCAAGATGCTATTTCTCTTCTCTGTACTACACTGTATTACTCGTGACTCCCCCCAAACCATGTGTGCCAATCATAATGCCTCTCAATCCCCTTCTTCCTCTCTCCCCCCACCTTCCCCACCCTCCCCTTTGGTAACAGCTAGTCCCTTCTTGGAGTCTGAATCTGCTGCTGTTTTGTTCTTTCAGTTTTGCTTTGTTATACTCCACAGATGAGTGAAGTCATTTGGTACTTGTCTTTCTCTCTGCCTGGCTTATTTCACTGAGTATAATACCCTCTAGCTTCATCCATGTTGTTGCGAATGGTAGGATTTGTTTTCTTATGACTGAATAATATTCCATTGTGTATATGTACCACGTCTTCTTTATCCATTCATCTACTGATGGACACTTAGGTTGTTTCCATACCTTGGCTATTGTAAATAGTGCTGTGATAAACATAGAGGTGTATATGTCTTTTTGAATCAGAGATCTTGTTTCATCTGGGTAAATTCCTAGGAGTGGAGTTACTGGGTCAAATGGTATTTCTATTTTTAGCTTTTTGAGGAACTTCATGTTGCTGTCAACAATGATAGAGGTAATTTACACCCCCATCAACAGTGTAGGAGGGGTCGCCTTTCTCCGCATCCTTGCCAGCATTTGTTGTTTCTTGTCTTTTGGATGGTGGCCATCCCAACTGGTGTGAGATGATATCTCATTGTGGTTTTAATTTGCATTTCCCTGATAATGGGCGATGTGGAGCATCTTTTCATGTGCCTGTTGGCCATCTGAATTTCTTCTTTGGAGAAGTGTCTGTTCAAATCCTCTGCCCATTTTTAAATTGGATTATTTGCTTTTTGTTTGTTGAGGTGTGTGAGCTCTTTTTATATTTTGGATGTCAACCCCTTATTGGATATGTCATTTATGAATATATTCTCCCATTCTGTAGGATGCCTTTTTGTTCTACTGATGGTGTCCTTTGCTGTACAGAAGCTTTATTGTTTCCCTTGCCTGTGGGGATATATTCATGAAGTTGTTCATGTTTATATTCAAGAGAATTTTGCCTATGTTTTTTTCTAAGAGTTATGGTTTCATGACTTACATTCAGGTCTTTGATCCATTTCAAGTTTACTTTTGTGTATGGAGTAAGACAATAATCCAGTTTCATTCTCTTACATGTAGCTGTCCAGTTTTTCCAACACCAGCTGATGAAGAGGCTGTCATTTCCCCATTGTATGTCCATGGTTCCTTTATTTAATTGTCCAAAAATGTGTGGGTTCACATCTGGGCTCTCTATTCTGTTGCATTGGTCTATGGGTCTTTTCTTGTGCCAGTACCAAACTCTTTTGATTACTGTGGCTTTGTAGTAGAGCTTGAAGTTAGGGACCATTATCCTGCCAGCTTTGTTCTTCCTTCTCAGGATTGCTTTCACTGTTCAGGGTCTTTTGTGGTTCCATATGAATTTTAGAATGATTTGTTCTAGTTTGTTGGAGAATGCTGTTGGTATTTTGATAGAGATTGCATTGAATCTGTAGATTGCTTTAGGCAGGATGGCCATTTTGACAATGTTAATTCTTTTTATCCATGAGCAAGGGATG
The DNA here is from genome assembly GCA_032199065.1 of Smutsia gigantea. Taxonomy (NCBI): domain Eukaryota; kingdom Metazoa; phylum Chordata; class Mammalia; order Pholidota; family Manidae; genus Smutsia; species Smutsia gigantea. Next base: position 283,910 of record JAVSCE010001874.1, on the reverse strand, counting down.
TATTTCCATTTTTTGGTGTCTTTAATGTCTCTCATGAGTGTCTTGTAGTTTTCAGAGTATAAGTCTTTCACCTCCTTGGTTAGGTTTATTCCTAGGTATTTTATTCTTTTTTGATGCAATTGCAAATGGAGTTGTTTTCCTGATTTCTCTTTCTGCTAGTTCATTGGTAGTATATAGGAATGCAACAGATTTCTGTGTATTAATTTTGTATCCTACAACTTTGCTGAATTCAGTTATTAGTTGTAGTTTTGGGTGGATTCTTTAGGGCTTTTTATGTACAATATCATGTCATCTGCAAACAAGGACCGTTTAAGTTCTTCCTTACCAATCTGGATGCCTTTTATTTCTTTGTGTTGTCTGATTGCTATGGCTAGGACCTCCAGTACTATGTTGAATAAAAGTGGGGAGAGTGGGCATCCTTGTCTTGTTCCTGATCTTAGAGGAAAAGCTTTCAGCTTTCCAACGCTAAGTATGATGCTGGCTGTGGGTTTGTCATACATGGCCTTTATTATGTTAAGGTATATCTTGCCCTCTATACCTATTTTGTTGAGAGTTTTTATCATGAATGGATGTTGAATTTTGTCAAATGCTTTTTCAACATCTACGGAGATGATCATTAACCTTTTTGTTGATGTAGTGTATGATGTTGATGGATTTTCAATATTGTATTATCCTTGCATCCCTGAAATAAATCCCACTTGGTCCTGATGGATGATCTTTTTGATGTACTTTTGAATTCAGTTTGCTGATATTTTGTTGAGTATTTTTGCATCTATCTTCATCAGGGATATTGGTATGTAATTTTCTTTTTTTTGTGGTGTCTTTTTCTGGTTTTGGTATTAGGGTGATCCTGGCCTTGTAGAATGAGTTTGGAAGTATTCCATCCTCTTCTACATTTTGGAAAACTTTAAGGAAGATGGGTATTAGGTCTTCACTACATGTTTGATAAAATTTAGTGGTGAAGCCATCTGGTTTAGGTATTTTGTTCTTAGGTAGTTTTTTGATTACCAATTCCATTTTGTTTCTATTAATTTGGCTGTTCAGATTTTCTGTTTCTTCCTGGGTCAGCCTTGGATGGTTGTATTTTTCTAGAAAGTTGTCCATTTCTTCTAGGTTATCCAGTTTGTTGGCATATAATTTTTCATAGTATTCTCTAATAATTCTTTGTATTTCTGTGGTGTCTATAGTGATTTTTCTTTTCTCATTTTTGATTCTGTTTATGTGTGTAGACTGTCTTTTTTTCATGATAAGTCTGGCTAGGAGTTTATCTATTTTGTTTATTTTCTTGAAGAACCAGCTCCTGCTTTCATTGATTCTATTATTTTATTATTCTCATTTTTATTTCTGCTCTGATCTTTATTATGTCCCTCCTTCTACTGACTTTGGGCCTCCTTTTTCTTCTTTTCTAGTTTCATTAACTGTGAGTTTAGACTGTGCATTTAGGATTGTTCTTCTTTCTTAAGGTAAGGCTGTATTGCAATATACTTTCCTCTTAGAGCTGCCTTTGCTGTATCCTGCAGCTTTTGGGGTGTTGAGTCATTGTTTTCATTTGTTTCCATATATTGCTTGATCTCTGTTTTTATTTGGTCATTGATCCATTGATTATTTAGGAGTATGTTGTTAAGCCTCTATGTGTTTGTGGGCTTTTTTTTCTTTGCATAATTTATTTCTAGCTTTATACCTTTGTGGTCTGAGAAGCTGGTTGGCACATTTTCAATTTTTTAAAATTTGCCTAGGCTCTTTTTGTGGCCTAGTATGTGGTCTATTCTTGAAAATGTTCCATGTGCACTTGAAGAGAATGTGTATCTTGCTGCTTTTGGGTGGAGTGTTTTGTAGATGTCTGTTAGGTCCATCTGTTCTAATGTGTCATTCAATACCTCTGTCTCCTTACTTATTTTCTGTTTGATTGATCTGTCTTTTGGAGTGAGTGGTGTGTCGAAGCCTCCTAAAATGAATGCATTGCATTCTATTTCTCCCTTTAATTCTGTTAATATTTGCTTCACATATTCAGGTGCTCCTGTGTTGGGTGCATAAATATTTATAATGGGTATATCCTCTTGCTGGACTGACCTCTTTATCATTATGTAATGTCCATCTTTGTCACTTGTTGCTTTTTTTGTTTTGAAATCTATTTTGTCTGATATAAGTACTGCTACTCCTGCTTTTCTCTCCCTATTATTTGCATGAAATATCTTTTTCCATCCCTTCACTTTTAGTCTTGTGTCTTTGGGTTTGAAGTGAGTCTCTTGTAGACAGCATATAGATGGGTCTTGTATTTTTTTTATCCATTCAGTAACTGTATGTCTTTTGATTGGTGCATTCAGACCATTTACATTTAGGGTGATTATCTAATGATATATACTTACTCTCATTGTAGGCTTTAGATTCGTTGTTACCAAAGGTTCAAGGGCAGCTTCTTTACTATCCAACAGTCTAACTTAACTCCCTTATTATGCTATTTCAAACACAATCTAAAGGTTCTTTTTTTTTCCCTCTCCCTTCTTCTTCCTCTTCCACTCTTTATATATTAGGCATCATATTATGTACTCTTTGTGTATCCTTTGACTGACTCTGGGGGTAGTTGATTTAATTTTGCATTTTCTTAATAGTTAATTGGTCTACTTCCTTTATTGTGCTTTTATTCTCTCTTGTGACAGCTATTTAGCATGAGGAATACTTTCATCTGTAACAGTCCTTTTAAAATATACTGTAAAGATGGCCTGTGGGAGGTAAATTCCCTCAACTTTTGCTTATTTGGAAATTGTTTAATCCCTGCTTCAAATTTAAATCATAATCTTTCTGAGTGGAGTATTCTTGGTTTGAGGCCCTTCTGCCTCATTGCATTTTTAAATACATCATGCCACTCCCTTCTGGCATGTAAGGTTTCTGTTGAGAAGTCTGATGATCGCCTAATGGGCTTTCCTTTGTATGTGATCTTTTTTCTCTGTCTGGCTGCTTTTAATACTCTCTCCTTGTCCTTGATCTTGGCCATTTTAATTATTATATGTCTTTGTGTTGTCTTCCTAGGGTCCCTTATGTTGGGAGATCTCTGCACTTCCATGACCTGAGAGACTATCTCCTTCCCCAGATTGGGTAACTTTTCAGCAATCATTTCCTCAAAGAGTCTTTCTATCCCTTTTTCTCTCTCTTCTTCTGGTACCCTATAATGTGAATATTTTTCGATTTGGATTGGTTAGAGAGTTGTCTTATTATTCTTTCATTTCTAGAGATCCTTTTTTCTTTTTATGCCTCAGCTTCTTGATTTTCCTGTTTTCTAACTTCTACTCCATTTACCATCTCCTCTACCTCATCTAATCTACTTTTAAATCCCTCCATTGTATGTTTCATTTCAGATACTGTATTTTTCAAAGTTTTTATACCTTTCTTGAAATCCTCCCTGAGATCTTGAATATTTTTCTGTAGCTTTGTGAGCATGTTTATCATTTTTATTTTGAAATCTTTATCTAGAAGGTTGGTGGTTTCAGTTTCACTTCGCCCTCTTTCCGGCCTTTTGAATTCTTATTTGTACAATTTTTTTTTGCCATTTCATTCTAGTGATTCCTATGGAATAATAACTTTGTGTAGGTGGTAGCCTCTAGTGCCCAGAAGCTCTATTCTCTGGAGCTGTGTTGTACCTGGAGCAATAGCAGGGGTGGCAGGCGAGCAACATCAGCACCTGCTGTGAGGAAAGAGCTCTTTCCTTCTTTCTGCTTCAGTGCCTGTCTCCACTGCCAGGTCCAGTGGGCCATGCAATCAGGGAGAAGCCTCTGCATTTTGTTCCTGTAGCTGCTGTAGGCAGGTCACCCTCTGGCTGGCCTGGTGCAATGGTGGGGGCATCAGGTGTGCTGACTGGAGCCTGCTGGGATGAAGGAGCAGCAGGCTGTGTATCATAGTGGGGGGCCTCGGAGCTGCATTGCCAGCCAGGGGGATGGACTGTCTGAAACTCCTGAAAGTTCTCAACCTGCTCGGCTGAGTGTGCCGGGATGATTTTGTCCATTTGCCGTTTCTCCTGAGCAGCAAGCTCTGTGTAATCTTTGCCCCTTTCCCTCTCTCTGTTGGGAAGGCTTTCAAAGTGCCTGCCTTTCCTTTGTCCTGGAGTGGCTGGTTGTGCATACCTGTTCTTCACAAGCAGCTGGATTCTCAGTCTCTCTGAATATTCTGCCTGCCTTTGCTTTCCAACCCCACTAATCTCCAGAGCACCATGGAATGTAGATTTGTATTCCTGGAGAAGACCTCCAGAACTGGATGTTTAGCAGTCCTGGGCTTCTACTCCCTCGCTGCTCCTTTTTTCTTCCTTCCACCTATGAGTTGGGGTGCAGGGAGGGCTTGGGTCCTGCTGGATCACGGCTTTGCTACTTTACCCTTTTCCCTGTGTTCTTCTCTTTCTCCAGATGTAGGCAGTGTGTTCTGCAGTCTTTGGGTCGCTCTTTTAGGATTAGTTGTATTTGCTGTATTTTCATGTTATATGTGGTTTTGGGAGGAGGTTTCTTCCTCCTCATGCTGCCATGTTTTTCCCCTCTTGCTCTTAGTAGATTTTTAAGTGTACAATACAGTTATCTATAGGCACAGTGTTGTACAACAGATCTCTATAATTCATCTCACTATACTTGTTGATTAGAAATCATTTTCTTCATCAAAATAGACGACTTGTTGGCCTTCTGGGGTATATTATCAAATTGCTTAGCCATCCAATTTTATGAAGGCACTCAGCCATAGTTTTTGCCAAATGGAAATGAGTGATATCAGAACAGGATTTCTGTGTATGTTTAAAACTTCTTACTCTTCTGAAACTACCCACTCCCCACCCCTCCATTTAGCAAAGTAATATTAACACTGTAAGACAAAAGAATTGGGAAGTCACGTCCTTAGGGCATATTGTGGGAGATGGCTTTCTTACACTAGTGTGTGAGCTATAAAAGTGTACAAGGTTATTTCATTTCATGATTCACTCATCAGTCTTATTGGATATATATATGTGCCAGGCACTGCTGGAGTGGAAGCATGGGGCAAAGTCCCTATCTACAAGGAGTGCGTAGCCTAGTAATGAGGCAGATTTGAAAAACAGATGATTTACATGTGGAACTGCTAAGAATCAAGCAAGGTAGTTTGGGGTCTTTGAGGAGGGGCATTTTTGGAGGCTGGGAGATCTTCCCAGAGCAGGGAAAGTAAAGCAGATCTGGAGTTGAGGTTCAGGGTTGACTCCAAATTTAGCTCTTTTTCTATTTCAGCTAAAAATGTACTTAATGTGGCAGGCACTGAATTAAAAAAAATCTCATTGTTTTAATTTGCCTTTCCATGGCTACCAGTTAGGTTGAATATCTTTGCATGTTTATTGACGGACTCTATTCTCTCTTCTGTGTATTCTCTACTCTTGCCATTTGTGGGAAATCTCAATGTTGAAAATAAACTCTCCAAGGCCAGTTAGGGAACTTGTCTAATGCTCTTTGAAGGATTGATTTCCTAAATCCTACATATATCTCCTGAGAAAAATAAGGATCAGGATGTTTTTTTAAAAGCCCCCTTGCTTCCTGCCAATCTCTGCCTTCTCTCTGATAATTGGGCTTCCGCTTTCAGCCTGGTGGTCGCTGAGGAAAGTCAGCAGCACATGACAGAATCTGTGTGCAGACACTGTCGTCATCTTCCACTATGTTTTCTTTTTTTTTCCGTCAAAACTAGGGGAGAAAATCTACACAGATGAACAAGAGTTGTGTGTAGGCTTGCAAATGTGAGCACTGTCTGATAAAACAGAAGTACATAAGTGTGCAAATCTTAAAGAATGAGGTCCAATTTCATCTGTGGCTTCAGAGAAAAATGTCAATAGATAAACTACTACAGGGATTTGAGACTGACTCTCATTCATATAATAGTGATGCAATGCCCTCAGCTTCACATATCAGGTTTTGTCCCAATTAACTCTAGCACTTAGCCTTCAGGTTGTCTTGCCTGATGGCAGTCAGAAGGGCTCTCCATCTGTGTCTTGTGTTCTAACCTCTTGGTGGCCAGAGGACAGGCCTGGAGTGTGGAGATGTAGGGGAAGGAACAGCCAGGACTTGGAGCCAGAGGCACCTGGGTGGGAGTCTTAGCCCTGCTACTTATCAGCTGTGTTTTGTTCATTGTTTCCACTCCTCTGGGTCTTGATTTCTCACATGCAAAATGGGGAAAATGTTTCCAAGCTCACTGAGTTACAAGGATTGAATAACATGATTGTTACACAGATGTTAGAGATGTGTATGTGTATTCTTCACTCTTCTTTCTTCTTAACAAGCAAAGGGCTTTGACCATAATTGGTACTTCATACTTGTACACTGCTGGATTCCATAGGGAAGTGGTTCTCTAAGTGTGGTGCCCTGACCGGCAGCATCACTTGGGGATATGTTAGAATTGCAAATTCCCTGACCTAGGCAACCAGAAACTGCTGGCAGGGCTCAGCAGTGTTCCACCTCCAGATGACCCTAATGGTCTTCAAAGTTTGAGAACCACTGAAATGGAGACAACTTCCTGTTATGGTCAATGCAGAATGAGAATTAATGAGAGGGGGCAAAAAGTGAGTGTGTGTGTATATTTTAGTGATATAAAAGCTATTTAAAGACCCAGGAGATGACTTCCATCTAATGCCAGGTTTTCCTTAAGATAGTAAATGAAATTTGTTTCAAGCAGAATTGCTTCCTGTTACCTGTTGAAAAGTACCTGAGTTTAGCTTCATGAAGGATTCGAGATAAGCTCTCTGGATGTCTACACTGAACCGGGGCAGGTAACTTCTTATTCTCTTTCTCCATAAGTATTAATGACAGAACATGTAAACTAATGTACACTAACTACTCACCTCTGGAAGATCTGACATTATGATTTTTTGCCATGCTATTATTTTTGATTAAATATATTTTAATTTTATCTAAAGCCAGAGCCATTTGCCTATGTTCTTAAGCACAGTGATTAAACATAATAGCTGGGCCTGTGAACACACTGCTGCATATCAGTGAAAATCTTGATGCTCTACATGCATCAGGAAATTTGTTCCTACAACCAAGAGTATAATCATTGTGGCAAGCCTTTGTCAGGCTCCTTTCTCATACACCTTAATTGTATCTCTTTGTCATACAGTTTTTGTGCATAATAGACATTAATGAATAGTTGTATTTAGTGTATATAATGAGGGTTCTGCATTATTAAATATTCCTAAGCTTTTTCAGAGAAATGCATCGAGGCTCCCCAGTGTACCTTCTGCAGATTATTAGGAACTTTGGGTTTCTTTGTCTGCCCTTGCTTTTGAGAAGGAGCTCATGTAATTGTTTAAAGTACAATTGATTCTATAGGCAGAATACATTCTTTAGGGCAGGACCTAATGCTTAATAATCAAGGAATTTCAATTCAGTAAATTTAAAGAAACATCAATTAAGTATTAAAAATGATTAAAGCAAACAAGTTAGGTGATACAAGCAGACATTTAACCTGTCAAGAAGTGAACAGTCTCCTTTTGGAGAACTGCAAAATGGGGAAGAACATAGGAAGCTTTTTTTTTGCATTAAAGAATAAAGAACAAGGGAGACAAAAATAGTATCTTATTGGCTGGGGCCACAAAGTCAACCTCCTTTGTCTGGGGTGAGAAGGTTCAGAGTTGGCTTGGAGTTTGGGGATTGGCTGACTGGATATACTGCATTTCTGCTCAAGCAAAGCATTTACAGGGACCTGAAAATTACTCAAGTTTTGGTTTGCTGATGTGGCACTGTGGATAGGTGTGGCTCCATCCTGGGCCTAGCAAGTTCTTTTGACAGTTTGTAATAAATGCTTGTTGAAGGAATAAGATGATTTACATTTGCTCACAAATTGCTAATAAAATGAGACTATTAAATGTAATAGTATTTATTGTATGTTGAGAGTCTACCATGTGCTGCAAAGTTGATTGAAGTTACCTACTCTGATACTTACAAAAACACTGTAAGGCAGATATCATTGTTCCCACTTTACAGTCCCCAAAACTATCCTTAGTGTACAAAATGGGCATGTGATATTTGGTGCTGGCAAAGCCAATGACTGTGAGGATGATGCAAAAGGAAGTGTGTGGCTGTTTCCATGCACTGAAATCTGAGAGTGGCATGCCTGAATTGAGGCCTGCTGATGCTTCTCTATTTGAATTGATATCATCAATTGAATTGACATGTTTGTCAAACTGCATTGGTGAATTGTGTGTGTCTAAGTGTGCTAGTGGCCTGGAGAGAGTGGCAGGAGCTGTGATCAGGGGTGGTAGAGGGTTTGCGAAGCACTAAGGCATTAGGCAGCATACTGAATACACAGGCAGTTATTAAAATTCTTGAAATCTTAGGGTAGGAAAGCAAATAGGTTCAAGTGCTTCCTTTATAATATACTCAGGCTTCAGAATGTCAACACAAATACAGGTAAATTGTTAATCCAAGTGAACCAATAGAAACCCTCAAATATAGTCTAGGATCTTTTAGATTAGTAATACTCTTTTGTGAAGAAAAAAAATGGATATGATTATTAGACAAAAATGGCAAGAGGTTTCTATGCACAAAAATTCCAATGGAAGAAAAACCAAATCATAAAATAAGAAACTATTGGGAAATGAAGTGGAGACTGAGAAATGAAAAATTATCCTGAATTCTTATTGCTTGTTGTATCATGACAAACACATGGATAACATCAAACCTTATTTTTGAGCCCAGGTATATTCTTTGGTACTTTGTGTTGAGATTATGTCACAAATTCCTGCTTGGCTTCAGTGGACTGAGTTAACAACAGAGTTAATTGTTACTTGTTGATCCTTTTGAATATCATATGGATTAGAGTGTTTATAAGCTGCTGCTAACTTTTATTTGGCCCAATATCTGATGCCCAACTTCTTTTAAAATGCTATGTCTAGTTCTTAGGTGATGGACCCCGCCACCTGTTAGCCCTAAGACAATGCTGTGTTCAAGTATCTTCTTGGTCTTTATCAACTTCAGGAGCAGCTACCTGATCACTAGGTATTTGCTCTAGTGGTTGAACACTCTTTTTAAAACATGTCCAGAAAGTGAGAAAATTAGAGGACCTTTGGCGTCTTTTCGCCTGTCCTGCTTTTACTGCACAGGGCATATGATATTTATCAGATTCTTTTCTTCCAAATATGTGCCATAAGTGACAAGAATGTGACCTCCATTGCTTTCCCATTAGAAAATATCATGAATTCCATGCTCTTGATATTTCATGAATGAGTTTGCTTGGGGCAAGGATGGGGACAAGGAAAGACTTGACATCAACAGTGCAATCATCTTCCACTGAATTTGTCTCTGCCTCCAAATCTTCCCTCCAAAATCCTTTTCAAAGATTGATACACTGTTAACTACAGTAAGTGAACAACTTTCTCAATCACTAGCTGAGCAAATCTCAGGCCCTCATTTTTGCAATAATTCTAACAGTTTACCTAAATCGGACTTGGGATCCAAGAGAATACAAAGGACATTTTATGGAACACTAAGATAAGGTATCAAAGGTACATCATGATATTTGCCCAAATCTTGTAGGCCTTTTAGGCACTATGTGCAATTACTGGGTTAATCCTAGAGATCAAGTTCAGACACATACCAAGTTCATTTGTAATGTGCTTCTTGTTCCAAAATACCAAGATATCATTTAAGTGCTAAACTTTTATTAATAATATGTAGTATTTTATAAGGTTCCAAAATAAATGTCATATATAAATACCTTACTAAAAGTCATGAAGCAGGAGGATTATAAATACATTATTCAGAACTTGTGGAAACGGGCTCATTCAATCCACGCTGTTATGAGTATAACAGTGTGGAATAATGTTAGCTAATACACGGAATGAGAAAGCACAATGTTTAGTCTGATATGGATTCTGATACAGATTTTTTATAACTGTTTGACTGTGTGACCTTGGGCAAGTCATTTAACCATAGGAAATCTTTCATAGGGGTCTTGTAAGAATCTAATGTGATGCTGATGTGAAAGTTCTTTGCAAAGCAATTGCCTCCTGTTCCATTATACCGCAAATGCCATTTTATCATTGAGAAGGAACTCTGTGGCCTTAGATTTTCACCATGAGAAAGACTCAGCAGTGATCACCACTGAAGAAAGAACATCATATGACTCGTGGCATAATTAACCTTTACAAAGACGTCTTCAGTGGGATCGCATTATATTTTTTAATATGTTTGAGACACAGAAATTAATTTTTTTCCTAGTTTCTTCAGTTAGTAAAAGCTAACATGTGCAAAGCAATTACTACGCACCAGGCAGTGTAGCGAGACTTTCATGGAAACAAGCTCATCTGGCCTCACAGCTATCCTGTGAAGTCAGTGGTATGGTTATGCCCATTTTACAGAGGAGGAAAGCAGGGGCACGGTTAGGGGATGACCCACAATCAATCATTCATCCATATTCAATGCATTGGTCAGTGTTCATTCTATACATTTTGTTATTTTTCTCCTACTCCCATAAATCAGACACCCCCCACAGAGGCTATTCCAGAATGCTAAAGTACTTTTCAGGGCTTTTCGGGTTAAGAAGGCAAAGTTGGAAATAGATAATTCACAAATTTGGGGTTATCAAACACAGCCTGCGGAAGCGTTCGTTACACTGTACTGGCAGAAGATGCCATGTTTCAGCCACTAAGAACCTTCCAAAGCGTGGGCTGTAAGCTGCACTGTGTGTATGGCCTGGGGAGTCTGCTCACCATGCCTCTTGAAAAAGTTATCGCACTAACAGGGCACGTAGAATATCTTCCAGATTTCCCAACCACATAGTCTTCACCCCAGTTTTGGCTTCAGGCATCAAAATGTGTGGTTTGGGCATGAAACTGGAATCAATAAATCTTTCTAGCACCCTGTTCTTCCCCACCTACTCCAAAACAAGTCTATTCTGTGTTCTGTTCCTATAGGATTTGGTAGGAGATTCATCATTTAAGTTGACAAATCTATTAATACCTAGAAATGATAACTTTGTGCATTTTGTATAGGGGGTATACCCTCAACAGGACTAATTTGGGGATTTAAAAGCACCATGACAACTCCCTGGGAAGCTGTTTTCAAGAAGGTCCTTTTATTATACCTCATAAGAAGCCTGCCTTCATGTCTAGCCAGCCTGGGCCAGCGCTGAGCATAGCTTTCAACAGAGCCCAGGCGCTGGAAATTCTGGTGGCAGCAAGTTTATTCAACCGCACAGTGTGCTTGCACTTCCAGAAGTGTCCCTGAGCAGCAGGGGCCATGGCAACACATTAGCTTATTTGGGGCACAACGGTCGAAAGACTAAGTATTTAAAAAGTACCCATGCAAAAGGGAGATTTACTCCAACTTTGAGTTTTCCTTAAACAGGAAGAGACTTAAAACCTTAGGCGCTAATCCGATTAATTAATGAAGGCACTAAGCAGAGCAATGAATTGTATTTTACAAAATTATTTGGAAGGCCCAGGAGGAAAGAAATAATGGGGCAGTATACCCACCTTCTGCCATGTGGCTGCTTTGAGCATTTTTCACCCACATTTCTATTGTTAATTCTCAGATCTTTCTTTCAATAACCACCACCAACAAAAAATTCCATGTAACTCAAGACAGTAATTTACTCACAAAGGAAGCACACCTGCAACTTTATTAATAACCAAGTTTTTTTTATTAGAGCAGATACAGTTGTGAAAACTGTACATTATACATTTTGGTTTTGAGGATTATAAATAAAGGAACTCACAGGTAGGGAGTTCTTTTTCACAGCAAGAAACTTTAAATAAACAAAGTCATGTTTTATTAAGTACATTGGCAGACTTCATGTGCTGTCCAAAATGTAGAGTACAGTATAACCCATTAGAAAGAGCCTTTCATGTAAAATACAGCTGTGCACATTTTAGAAAAATACCAACAATTTGAGCTTTGTTTTAAAAAAGCTTATAAATCATACATATATTTATAAATGGAACCAACATGCTCACCTTATAAACATATCCTTTAGTTATCTGTTACCCATTATTTCCAAAGCATTATGCATTTTAAATAAACACTTAATAAGATTAAATATTTTATTAAAAAAAAATCAGCTTTCCCAGCAACAGAGCTGCAGGGTTAAGAAGGAGCAGTGGGAGTATTGAGATTGACACAGGAATTTAAATGTTTCTTGGGTAAAAACATACTTCCTAAATTTAAAAGTCAAAGCAAAATGTAAAAAATAAGTACATATACAAGTTGAAAATTTCATTTGCTCTCTTCCTGCTTTCTTCTTTATTCCATATTGGTCACACCCAGGATTCTCAACATACTGTACTTCTGTAAAAAATACCACTGGATTACTACCCTGCAGGTTACAAAGCGTTCAGTCCACACCTGTGCTAACTTGTAAATTATATCTTCTGCACTGAAAGGTAGCAAATGAGGTAAAAAGATCTGATTAAACCATGCAGACTGTGAAAATACTTAGGAATAGCTAGCTCCCTCTCCACAATGTAATGTTTTATAGAGATTTAACCGATACCTTTCCTCCCCTGATGTCCTTTTAAATAATTCTTTTTATAAAGACCATGTTGTTTCCCTAAGCATGCTTCTGAGTAATAAAGGATAAATTATAAAACGTCCAAAAAAAATCAGATTATGTCAGAATAACAAAGGGCTGCAAAAGACAAATATTTCAATAAAAATGGGCTAAGCCTTTAAACGGTGAAATAAAATTACAAAAGGACTTTGAAAAACATGAAAGGCATAGAGATGCAACAAAAGCTTTATGCTCTACCTGAATGTATTCGACACAAAATTTAAGTTGGGAAGAAAAAAAAGAAAGAAGAGCAGTTATTAATAGCATCTTGCTTAACTTTCATGGGAATTAACATCACCACTGACAAGATTTCATTTGGTTGTAAAGTACGTCAGCAATGAAACCGAATCCTTTAGACGCCGATTACTGCAATGCATGCAACATTTTGACTATACTTCTTACAATTCGGTAGCCTGTCAGCTTTTAAAATTTAGCACCTCCTAAGTGCATAAATAATTCATCTCAGTAATGTTAAAAACATTTAAAACTACTTCCTAGGAAGGTATAATGCCTTCAGATTCCTAAATCTTAGGGATAAATAGCCTTTTACAGGTTTAGGAAGACTATAAATGACACGAAAAAATCATGTATTGCCACCAAAAGAAACATGTCTTCTCTAGGATATTGTTATTCCTTTTCCTCGAGACGCAACAAGTGTGTTTCATCCGAACAGGACTGCACGTTGTAGATGACTATACATCTTATTTAAATCAAGAGCAGAAATGAACACAGTCGTGCACAAGCAAACGCAACGTTCTCTCCCGGGACGTTGCGGGAGATGTCTGAGCAGCAGGTCACGACCTAAGACTGGTGAGTGACGCTGCAGCCTAGGTCTTCTAATGAGATACTAGTGAACGTGGGAACCCCGGCCACAGCAACACAATCCTCCGAGCGCATTCCTCGGGCAGTCGTTTGTTGCCCCAGCTCCCTACTATAAACGTCAGATGGTAAAATAGTAAGGCAGCTGTTGACTTCCATCAAAAACAAAAACAAAAACAAAAACAAAACCCCAACAAACATGCAGCTCCATACATTTCCAGTTCAGTCACACGCTGCTTAGGACAGATGGAGTAGCCAATGCCAAGAGCTTCGCCGGATGGGGCTGCTTCAGCAGATTTTTAAAAAGAATGATTATTAAGTTTTGCTTTCCAACATGGCCTCTTGCTTCAGCTCCCAGCGGACCCCAAAGCCACAGAGCTCTCCCAGAGGAACTGAACAGGCCCTCTGGATGCCTTTTCCAAGTTTCGTCTGTCTTGCGATCCCATCCTAATTCCAAGCCTCCTTCCCTGAGTCTGGGTCTGACTGGGGTGTGCCATTTCAAGGGCCGATGACACCACGGCAGAGAACTGTGGGCTAACACCTCTAGTTGTCATGACTTCACTGAAGGGTCAAAACAGTTAACATCATTAGGTGACTATGTTGGATCACATTCAGGCGCAGCCAAAATTAAAGTGAAGGGCAATACGTAGTTGTTAAAAAAAGAAATGCAAATTTGAATATGGGAAAAAAATGTTATATACTGTGATTTTATATAGAAAATAAGGCTATCCTTACCTTTCCTAATTCCAATCAAGTTAGAAAGTGAACAAAAAGAATGGCCAACCCGATATTCAACAGCATGACAAGGATGATCATTACTGAATTAGGGCCCTGCGAAGGAGACAGAACAGAACAAGCATGACTCGTCCATGTTGATATGGAGATATGAGTTAGATCATAAAACCAATTTCCAAAAATACAAAACTCAGAGGTTGCGTAAATAAGGCATGAATAATGATAAGAGTTCCAAAAGGTATAAACTAAAAATAGCAGGGTTGTATTAGATGGAGCCGTCCCTGAACTTTCACTAAGAAATGAATTCAGTCTTGATTAAACCTAAAAAAAATGACTTAAAAACAACCTAGTTCATTCACCTCAAAACATTGGGCAACAGTCTAGGTGAGAGACAGTTCCCATGATGGAGTTACGAACTAAGGGAAAGTCAATGTGACCTTTTTGTTATTTATGAAGGATTATTCCTCATAAAGGCAGTTAGAAGGTGAGAGTAAAATCTATACGACATTGAGGCCTCTCAGGAAACATTTAGAAAAAGCTCAAAATGAGGTTCTCTGACTCTTGCTTTTCCTGGTCTTTTTGGACACTACCTCCTCAAAGTAAAAACTGCAAGTGGGAAGTTGAACACTTGCAGAGATTATTTTACACACTTCATTTTTCATTTCTATGCTCACACCACAACATTTCAGAAATCAAGTTATGCTTAACAAACCTCAGAATCCTATTTTGATAAATGCTGCTATAATAAATAACAGCTAGGCCAACATACCCAAACTTTACCTGTTGAAACGAACCAACCTATGACCCATCTTTTCAATCTGCCCATGCTTGGCCATCTTTGTAAGAGACATGACCTTGGTGTTTACTATCAAAATAGCATCTAATTTTTAAGCAGTATTAAAAATGTTCAAAAACTGGCCTTCGGAGGTGGGGTAGGCTTATTGTTCTCACTTTATGGATGAGGAAACAGATATACTATATTTGAATATCCAATGAGACAACACTGAAACAGGGTTAGAGTCCTCAAATGTAAGGCTGTGATTTTTTTCGGGGGAGGGATGGTGAGGGAGCAAGACTGGAACTGCGATTGGTCCAGGGCTCACCTCGAAGGGCCTAGAGTTTGGGTCACAAGGAGGTGACCTCCCCAGATGAGGTCACCACCTCCCTGATAGGGGTCAGAGGGCCCTGTCCTTTGTCCTGTCACTCCACACTTTATTGCTATTTCTTGTTAATGGCTGTCTGCTTCCTCGCCCAAGTCCCATAGCAGCAGGGCCCTGCTTTGTTCACCACTGTGGCTCCACACATATAGGTGCATTGCCCAATTTACTGAGACAACCGATATTTAAGGAAAACCCATCTTCTGGCATTTTTCCAGGTGCTGTGGATGTGGTTGTTGAATAGATTAATTTGTTGTGTTAAATGAACAGCAGAATGATTAGCAAAATCAGGGTGGGGAGAAGGGAGGGAGATGTAAAAATGGGTGCCTTTGAGATAGGGACTATTAGGAAGAAGAAAAACCCTAGTTCCTAAATCCCAAGTAAATGGGAGGAAAGTAAACATTTACTGCAGATCTTTATACATCAGGCAGTGGGCTAAGCATTCCTGTGTAGATTATTTTTTCTTCACAAGTGATTATTCCATTTTACTGAGCTTGAGAGGGTAAGCGTCCTCCTACCCAAGATTATTTAACCAGTTTGAACAAATCCTAGAACTAAAACTTTGTCCACTTCAGAGTTCCATGTTTTTTTCTATATACCTGCATAGATCTTAGTTTTTAAACAATAGTTTAAAAACAATAACTTCCCATCCAATTCTTTAAAATGGCACTTTCACCTAAATCCACAGTAGCAGAAAAACATCAAACCTTGGTGATAATCAATTGCTCTTTTAGAATAGTTGTATTCTAAGTTAAGAGTCTAACCTATGCAACTCCTCAATAACGGTTAACAGAACATATAAATAATGCAGGAAATTCTTGTAACTCAGAAAATAATTGACATGATCTTTCAACCTCATAACTCAGCGTAGACATTAGGAAATGGTAGTATTATTACAAAGTTTGATCAGATTTTGCACAGTATTAGGAATTTTGGGCTCAATTCTTTTGGGTCATTGGATTTAATGCATAATTCCCAAAGACAGTGATAGGAAAGATGAGGGAAAGTATATGGGGTCAAAACAAAATAATATAGAGTTCAGTGCCTTACAGTGGACCCAGGTAAAGTGGAATGACAGAGGAAACATTTTCAGTGAAACCAACTTCAAAAGCTTAAGGTGTGTCCCATTTCATAAATCCTTACAAGGGTTCCATGAATTTAACCTTTTTGAATTGGCTAGTACTTTGGAGATTATCTATCTATCTACCTATCTATCTATCTATGTAATATATATATACTTATTGGAGCACATACATATATATTTATCCAATCAGTACAGCTCTACTTATAAAGCTATTTTAAAAGATGACTTGGTGAAGATGAGGGTAAACCAGCAATAAAAAGTTCAAACAGTAAGCAGGTGAAAAATAAATTTTGAGGTGTTAGATTTAATAGGCAGATATTAAGATGTGACCTCTGTGTTCTTCAGACACCTAGGCTGGGCACGGAGTGGAAAGGTTTAAGGTAAAGTCTCGTAAATATGACTGTGGTAGTCAGTTGTAGCTTAAAATAGCAAAATGAAAAAAAAAATCAGTCTTGCTTTTCAAGACTGACCGGGACAGGTGTAATAAAAAGCTGGAGCAGGGCAAAGTGCAAGTCTTGAGTGGAAGAAACTTTCAGGCAGTTAGAAAATAAAGTGTAGGACATCAAAAAAAGTTCTAATTAAGGAAGTTACTCCTTTTCTCTTCAAGAGACTATCACACTTAAAACTTTGATGAGGAATTTTCTGCTACAGAGTTGCTATAGTTTATTAAACCTAAAACTTCTCTACAAACATATGAAAAGAATAATTTAGTATTAACAGCAAAGTTTCATTATGCTATTTACTGGTGTGTGTGTGTGTGTGTGTGTGTGTGTGTGTGGTTCAAAACTGATAGGAATGCCTTAAGGTCTTAATTCAAAAGAAAGATCAGGTAAATCTCAAAACAAACTTGGAAGCTGTTCAGAATAATGGTTAAGACAAAAGTGTAGAGGGCAAGATTCCTAATTAGAAGGCCCCTCACAAATTATCTAAAGATCCTCTCCCAGCTCTTACCTGAGCTGACATGTTGCAAATCCCACAAAAATTTCAGTATCACATGGAATGTGTTTCCCTGGACCGTGAGTCTGGGTGCAACCACTGCCCACAGGAGACACACTTCCTGGGGAAGGCTGTGATCTGCCATAGCCTCCCTTCTCTTACCTCTCATACTCAAGTGGTTAACTTGCTCTAAGTGTTAGCCTGTGTCCCAGATTTTCTGTATTTCTAGGAGATCGGTACCCAGGGGGATCCTGAGATGGATTAAAATCTGTTGGAATATTTATGAACTATTCATACTTCAACTAGAACAATGTTGCTTTGTGGGTACTAACTATATGCTAGGCACTTTGCTAAGAACTTTATAAGTACTAACTCATTTAATCTTCATAACCTTATGAAACAACCTTATGATATAGATACATATGAGGAAACCAAGTCACGTAGCAGTTAGGAAACTTGCCCAAGGTCACACAGCTGGTAAGCAATGCAGCTGGGATTTGAACCCAGGAAATTTGGCATCAGAGTTCACACCCTTAGCCACTAGCCTACACTGTCCAGGACCGTAAGCAGGTTGACTAAAAATTCAGATTCAGTGTGGCCAGCCACCCTACAAATGGTGATTCTGACGCAAACCAGTTCTCTCGGCTTCCCACAAAGTATATTGATTGAGCCTGGTTTTCCCTCATGTCTGCTTTAGTGCAAATGTTCCTACAGGTTTTCAAGTTATTTATAAGCCTCTAACTTATACAGTGTTTTTACATCTTACATTTGTGTGGAGTACTCCTTTGTTTTAAAAGTTGTTCATTAACCACCTTTAGGATGATTTTGTCATTTTCTAACTCCCTGTGAAGGTAACAGTTATGGGGAGTGTGAAGGCAGCTTTCCGTTACTATTAGGAAGAGAAGATTAATTGTTAAAATCTTCACATGAGGGTGTCAAGTCAGTTTTGGCTTCCTTCTGGAATTGCTGTCATTATTCATGCAGTTGCATTATTTACTGCAACTGTGTTGGTCTTTAAAAATATTTTGGTAATAGGTTTTACAAAGCTGCCTGGAGTGTTTTCTCCCTTGGGGTGTGGAAGGGAACTCCAGAGACCAACATGTGGGCTGGAGGATTCTTGGCTAACTCTAAGAATCAGACCATTCTGTACATACATAAAACAGATACTTTTTTACACAAGGAGGCTCTGGATTTATCAAACATATATTAGTAATGTTTTATAGAATGATGATTACATGTAAAAGTTAGTTTACCTAACCTGATGGGTAGGACACTGGGGCAAACGCTTCCCCTCGGGGAGTTCTGAAAGTAAACTGAACCCCAGTACTGGGTACCCACAGGTGTAAACTATAAGGCCTTGCATTGTCTGAATTTCCTCCTTGTAAATCAGGCAAGCTAATACTAATGTGTGTGTGAGGCTTTATTAACCTGTGGCTAATAAATGCAGAAAGCCAAAGGAGAAGTGAATTATTACACTGAACAAATTCAATAATGATAATACATATATTACAGTTATAGTATCAGGATACTGACTTATCAGTGTTAAAATTAAAAAGAAAATGCATAATGAATAGTCAGTTTCATAAAATAAGTCTGTTTTGAAAACCATTTATCTCCATGAGGCTAAATTAATCCAGCTCATCTGATTACATTTAGATAATTAAGATGAGAATTTGAAAAAAAAAAAAAGGCCAGTGTTTCTAGATATTAGCAAAATAACAAACCTAAGCAACTACAAACATAAGTTAATTAAAAAGATGAATTTCAATTGTGTAACCCTATGGGTAATTCAAATAAAAGTAAGAAACTGATGGTTGTATTACAGTCTTACTGGCCAAGATTAATAACCTAAATATATCTCTGCAGTTACTAGTAAATATTGGGTTGAGTATGGCTTCTTCCCTAAGCTACATTTAACATGCAATACCTCTGTTCCAAAGGCATGTGACTAGGTCAGTTGGTCAACTTTTTAAATCAGTAATTACTTAGCTTCAAGATTTTATAAATTCTACAGATTTTGATAAAATACAAATTCCATATATCATTCAACAAGGCTCATTTGATGAGGACGTGGTCATTTATCAATAACAAGCTTTCTGGTTGAATGATAAAAACCTTAAATGCTCAAGACTAGTTGATAATAAAATGAGCATCTACCAAAAAACTGAAATTTTAGGAGTGCTTTGAGAAGTTAGAAGACCAAGGTAATTGTCTTAAACAGTTGAAAATTTAGTTCTTATTTGGGAAAGAAAAATGTTCTAGCTGTAAAGCTTGATGAAGTAAAATCCAAAATAAGTATTTAGGAGAGCAATTCATAGTACCTAGAAAAATGTCCTTTTGTCTAAAGATGCTGACTGTTGTGGGGTCAAAAGGAGGGCTGAGAACTTAGGAAATGGTGGTGGAGTCCTCTTCTCTAGAGCTGTGCCAGTGGCTATTTCCGGCTATTATCTACTGTCAACGGCTGAGTGTTTGTGCCCCTCCAAAATCCATGTGTTGAAACTCTAATCTCCAATGTGATGGTATCTGGAGGTGTGGCCTCTGGGAGGTGATTAGGTCAGGAGGGTGGAGCCCTCATGATGGGATTAGTGTCCTTAGGAAGAGACACAAGAGAGCTTGCTTCTCTTCTCAGCCATGGAAGGACACAGAGAGATGTCGTGTGGTTCATGAACCAGGAAGAGCTCACCAGACACCAGTTCCGCTGGGCCTTGGTCTTGGGATTTCCCAGCCTCTGAATTGTGAGACATAAGGTTTGTGGTTTAAGCCAGCCAGTCTATGGTATGTTTGTTTTAGCAGCTCGAACTAAGTCAGCTCTCAGAAATCTTATGAAGCAGCACTGGTAAAGGCTTGCTAACGGTGATGCCGTAACAAGCTGGGCATGTCTCACCTTACCAAGAGAAGGATGAAGGTGGGTGCCTGAGTGAACACAGAGAAGTTTCTGCCCGGAGAGCTCTTTGCGGTCCCTAGCTACAATATGCTAAACTCTCCTCTACACAGCCTGTGCTCATCAGAACTTTCGCTCGCCTGGCTGGCATCAAGAGGGAAGCCACGCCATGCTGCTCCCTCAAAGAACCCGAGAGAGAGAAGAAAACCCATCTTGCCCAACTTACTGAATTGGCTTCTTTTCCCAAAGAAGGGCATGAATCGTTGCTTGCTGGATTCTTTGGTATAGCAAGTTCAGACTTCTTAGCTTTTGGCTCAGCTTTGCTTTCTTTGGCAACTGGTTTTGTCACAGACTTAGGGGGACTCCACCTGTTGGACGACGGCTTGTGCACCAGTGCGGAGGAAGACTGGCTCGGCCCTTCATCTTCCCCTGTATCTTCCGGAGGGTGCTGGGGGGCGTGCAGTTTCACGTAGTAGCCGTGGTACTGAGAATGCAGCTCCCCGTTACTGGGGTTGGGGATGTGGTGGCGGCCAGAGTACTTGGGTGGGGACACTACTGCGCCCACCTCCTTTGCGGGAGCCTTTGACATCAAGGGCTTATTGACGATGGCTGTCACCTGCTCGTCAGCCACACTCCTCCTGTCTTGGTTGAGTCTTGCCCCTGAGCTGGGGTTCTGCTTCTTTGTGGGCTTTGGGGATGAGGGCTGGGGAGAGTGGCTTTGTTTGGGGCTTGCTTCAGGAGACCTGGGGGGTGTCGTGCCTTTGCGATAAAAATGGGGAGATTCCTTTGGTGTAGGCAGCTTTTCTGGTACCTTTTCTTCTGGATTTTCTTTAGCATCTATACCTTCCTGAAATCTCTGTTTGATATAATCTGGGCCTGGGGAAAAAATTGACAACAGAAAGGAAGGTGATACAATGAACATCAAGCAAAAAGGCTTGTTCCCCATGACTACGTACATGTAATTCTGCTTAGCCAAATTAGTCATGTATTTTTTTTCTTTTACATATTTTTACAGGGCTTTTAGCATGAGCACATTTTGTCCCAGGGGAAAAGACTATCTATTGCTGAAAAAGTGATTCTAAGTTAATATTTACCATTATTTATACTATCTGGACACCCATAACTAACAGCCCCGACCTCCCGGATAATTGCATTGTTCCTGCTTGTTTGCAGAACATGACAGTGAGAATCACGTTGATGGTGTGCTGGTGACAATACTATGATTAATTTGTGTATCCATAATTATGTGGCATAACTATAATACAAGGTGTACATTCATACAAGGAAAGAAACAGACTCTTATTTATTAAAATATTTAAATATATTTAATCAGTATTAAATAAAGTACCTGTAATAAGAGAACTTACAGACAACATATTTTTAATGCTCCATCACCAAACAATCATTTAAACTTCCTAGGCAGGTGTAGCTTCTGTGGTTTAGGCTGCACATAACAGAATGACCTACACGGAACCCTTTCCCAGTGTGGATTTGCATTGGCAGTGAGGCTGTGGGCGTGAAGTCAAGACAAGGTGTTGACTCTGACTCTGGAGTCTCAGGATTTTTTTTCCTTTTCCTGAATACCTTAGGATTGTTTATAATAATCATATGCTAATTTTATAAATGGGGAAACTTTCACTTAAAAAAGGGACCCTAGAGCAATATTCTATGGTGAGATTTTGGGGAATGAGGAGTAAAGAAACAGATCATGCACCACAAGATGGTACAGGCTGCAAGAGCTTAAGGATGTCAGTGGTCCAGGAAAGGTGACTCTGGGGCTTTCAGAGATGGGGCTCCAAGGCAGTGCCCTCCTCTATAACGTGGTCAGGTACATCCTTGGCTACTACTCCACCCATCAGCCACTTTCACCAGGTAAAGTCAAGGTCACACAATTACGTTCACCCTCTTCTCTGCAAATGAGCAGAAGCTGACAACGTCATCTGTCCAGTGTATGGGGAGAAACTACTCCTCCAACTTGCCTACAGGAGTTGACCAGCTTCTGTCAACTCCACAGCATTGTATTTGTTTACTTTCCTTCCTGCCCTCTGCTCCCACCCCTCACCCCAAACTAGGCTAACAGATTTACAGAGAAGCTAAAGAACAATTATCCTTCACTGTTAACAATATATACTGCTTACTTATACTTCTAACTGCTCTTCCCGTGGTGGTCTGAGCAGTAATTTACTGTCATGAGACTGTTATTTATTACACAAGGTAGTTTCCAAGATTTAAAGCCTCACCAAAATCCTAGGAAGCAGATGTTATTCACAATTTTCCTGATGTGGAAACAGTTGTAGCAGCTGAAAAACCCAGAGTCACATAGCTTCTGTGTATCTTTACAGTAACATATAAACAACATAAAACGTAGTATTTTAAGCCCAGAAATGAGGATTCCAAAGGACCAAAAATTATAGGTTGTACTCGGGGCCAAAAACATACTAGTATTATCCCAGGTTGCATTCTTCAGGAGGTAAAGCCACCCCTCAGGATTCCAATTTGCCAAACGGGATAAGATCACATGTCAACCATTGGGGTTTCCTTTCTAAAACTTGGTAAGCCTCCTTTCTCCTTTTAAAATTGGCAATTTTCTTTTAAATCTTCCATCAAAAAACAGCAGTGTGAATTCCTGCCCCAGAGAACAGTGTCCCACTTGAGTGATGAAAGGGGCAACTGCAGACATTCCAGATGGGATATTTTCTGTTTCCGAATCTCTTTGGCGCTGTGACTGACACGCCCCATGAAGAGAAGCAACAGCACCAGAAAGTGAAACTCTTCCCCAACAGACTTGCCCGTTTTTAAGACCCATTAAGGTCATTTATGTTGGTCTTTCATGGGAGAAGACCCTCGTTGTCCTACTGAAGATTTATTTTTATAAAACACCGCCTCCTCTTCTCTGATAAAGGATAGTATCTGATAGGAGTTTGAGGCGGTGTGTTGCTTACATACTTCTCTCTTACCCCTCCACTCCAAATTTTTATTTATGCTTCACTATTGTTCAATTTTATAGCACTACTGAAATCTCCATCTGGGTAGGGTAGTGAATGTACAGTGCAAAGATTCTTAGAGCCAATGGATTTTTAATTTAAGCCACATAATTCTGAAACACAAATTACAAAGTACGTTTAATGTCTTCAGTCTAAGGGGTAAGATAGAAAGATTTGCAAAAATAACTTTGGTGCTTAAGATTAAGGCACATTAAAAACTAATGCTTAACTTAAATACACATATAGAAAAGAGTAGGGAAAAAATAGCCTCTGGCCAGCATGATTTAGCTATACATTCTCAAAGCTGGAAGGGAAAGATACAGTCATTGAACCATGAGAAATAAAGGTATCACAAAGCCCATGTGCTTCATTTTGAATATGTGAGACTGTAACAGGGCGGCCTACAAATTCAGGATTTATCTGGGTGGCCTTGACACTGCAGAAAGCAGACTGGAAGCAGAAGTGGGAGCCGCTTTGACAGATCCCAACACAAGTGAAACTGCCAGCAAAGAATGAGACTGAGGAATCATTAACAGCCACAAGAGACTGTTTATTGGGGATGAGGTGGGGAACTCAGGTGATTCAGTAATAATGGGGCCAAGAAAAGTTGTTTTTTAAATGATATGTTTTAGTTACCTAGAAAAAGAACAAAACCCTATAATACTTGAATGCAAAGCACATTTTAAAATACTTTTTGTAGACAGTAAATTGAACTCTCTCTAACCTCTAAACAGGCCAAGTTGATAGTGATGTGGCCATTGGAAGAATTTGTATTAATGGACTTAGGAAGTTATGTTTCAGATTCCATTGAATGTATTTATTTTTATTAACTCTTGAATACCAGTCTAATCGTTATTTTAGATCTTTAGAAATCTGATGTGCTGCGTCTTTGGACATGTATTCCTGTCCCAAATGCAGTAGGAAAGGCATTTATTTCTTATGTGATTTACTTGTACTCCTCTCCTAAGATATGTTTTTCAGGCATTTTCATTCAGTTTATCTACAAGGTTCTGATGATAGTCACAATCTGTTGAGTTCAAAGAATTTATTAGAATGGTGGAAGTACATTCTAGCACTGAGTTTCATATTTTAAAAAATTCAGTTTAATTATACATTAAAAAATGGCTGGATAAGGGAATAAATGTACTCCAAAGTTAGTGGCTCCATATCTGCTGCCTATCAGAGGCACTGGGGGTGTGATTTCCAGAGATTTTGATTTAATGAGTATGAATCAAAGCCCAGAAATCTTGATGTTTAACATATGCTCCAGGTGATTCTCATGTAGCCAGTTACAGGCATTTAAAAGCAAGCAAAACAAATGTTGACTTAGAGGTGGAGCCTTACGTGACTGCATTCAGTTAGAAATGGTTCCAACATGGCACAGTCATATGGGGAGTGGCCAGCTAAACAAGGATACACAATTAGATTTTCCAGAGTAAGACTGAATGCTTTTTAAACAAGACATTTAATACAATGCAGAAGACAGTTTTTCCTGGACTATTTTCTTGGAAGGTACATGTTGCGCCTGCTACTTGTTCTGTGGACTAATGTGTGTCAGCGTAGTGATCCCAGCAGCATAAAGCTGATGAGATGCAGCAGTTCATTAAAAAGCCTAGTCAGAATATTGTCAGGGAGGAAAATGATAACAAGTGTTGAGAGCTGTTGCAGTCAGCATTTTCATGGACAGCACCTATGACTCCTAAGGGATTTTTTCACTTGGGGATTCATACTGGAATGAAGTCAGATACAAGTCACC
Organism: Smutsia gigantea; assembly: GCA_032199065.1. Lineage (NCBI taxonomy): Eukaryota > Metazoa > Chordata > Mammalia > Pholidota > Manidae > Smutsia > Smutsia gigantea. The sequence continues at coordinate 259,027 of JAVSCE010001874.1, read as the reverse complement.
TGCACACTGACATGCCACACAACACGGAACATTCAGCACACGTCACCCACCGACACCGGAAGGTGACTGGTTATAGTTGGCATGAAGGCTCTGAACAGATATGGCAACAGCGGGGTATGCAACTAGTCCACAGGCGAGCCTTGGTGGGCTGGCTGTGGGCAGAGGGACACCATGAGGATTCCCCCAAACAACTGTCTACACGGGCAGTGCTCAAGTGCTGATAGCAAATGCTTTGTAGCAACATCAGAAGGCATTTAATAGAAATTAGATATTTCCTATAGAGACTGCCAATCAGCAAAAGAGGACCAGACTGAAAGACTATGGCAAGGTCACTAACTGGGAGCTGGACCACTTTTATATTCTGTCTGGAAAGAAAACCACTTTCCTACAGGGCTTTGCAGTTGGCGAAACAGTGCTTCAACTTTGAGAACAGGGCTACTACAGTGCTCTTGTCTGCATACTGTGGGACATCCATCTTTGTGCCTTGTACATGACTGGCACTTAATGCACATTTGTGGAACTGAATATACTGGGATGAATAAGTGGTAGGAATAACCAAACTCATGAATTATTAATTTCATGTCAACTAGTGGATTATTCCATTTCCCTTTTTCTATGAGAAAGCTTACTCAGAATTTTGGGTTTTGGAAAGAGATTTAGAAGTCATTTATTCCAGGATACTTCCCTCTTCTTAACCAAAAATATTGCATATGAATGATAGGCAAAGAATCGAAATATGCTTTGATTTAAAAAGATTTCTAATTCATACCAGAAATGTGAGCTTAGTTAATACTGCCCCTTAAACCCATATTAAAGACTTTAATTCTAACCTTAGTCAATGTACAGTGTGTGTGCACATACATGATGTTATGGATGAATGTTTGTGTCTCATCTCCAATTCATATGTTGAAGCCCTAGCCCCCCAATGTAGTGGCATTTCGGGGGAAGGGGCTTCGGGAAGTAGGTTTCGATGAGGTCATGAAGGTGAGATCTTCTTGATGGGATTAGTACCATTATAAAAAGAGGAAGAGACACCAGAGTTCTCTGTCTACACATATGCACCCAGGCAAGGCCATGTAAGGACACAGGGAGAAGATGGCTCTGTACCTGAACCCAGACATGCTACTACCTGATCTTGGACTTCTGCGTCCAGAACTGTGAGAAATAAGCGTGTTGTTCAAGCCACCCCATGTATGGTGCTTTGTTACAGTAGCTGAGCTAATACATGTTTCAACACAGGAGCACAAAGCTTGTTGAGGGAAGTGAGCTGGCTGGCTATCTCCCAGAAGAGCTTAAAGTAAATACACTTAAAATATTATGGGGCAGTGTTTTTCAGTCTTTAACCCATGCCCAGTCACTCCCACAATCCATAAACAAGTTTTACACTCTAGTTAATATCACTTGAAAGTAAAAATAAAGAGTATTTTAATGGAAAGGAAACTGAAACAGTGGGACAAAGAGCCATACATTTAGTTTCCCCATCATTCTCTCCTGAAGTCATACTCCCCACTCCTTCCTTAGTGATAATCCAAAGTCTCATTTTGTCCTTCTTGGCTTAAAAACCTGATTTCATCAGCACTCTGAAGCAGAGCCATCCCTTGGGGCAGACTCACATCACCAAAGCTCACGAGACTGATGGATAACACCAGAAGGGCAGTTCATTATTTACAGTGAGCAAAGTAAATGTCACATAGGTAGGGGACTAGCAGGGATAGCACCAATACCAGTGCTCTCCCTGTTGGCAGACCAGAATTAGAAGGTTACTGGTGAATAAGGAATCAGGACAAGGAGCATGAGAGGAATCAAGTATCTAAGCTTCAGGCTGAGCTAGCCCGGTGCATCCATTTCCTCAGTGGGTTGATTCTGCTACAGCTCCCTGCATCCTTCCCCATAATGCAAACATCCTTGCCAATACAACGGCCATACCCCAAGGTTTTGGCCAAGGCTTCTCTCACTTCTGGAGAGTGTTTGCATGGGCACTGCCGATTTTTGCCTCGATGACTTCTTTTCTGTATTATTTCAGGCAACCAAGTCTTTACATGTTTACATATACTCAATCAGGTTACAAGGAAATCTTGCTGTACTAAAGCCGTGCTATTACTTATGATCATTTGATGTATTTGTGCAGAATCATGGGCTCATTGTAAAGTTTAACTCAGAGGGAAATCCTATTTCTATGTTCTTACGGGGAATGACTCACTGTGTCACTCACACGACAATTTAGGTTCCTGTGCATGTATGCGATTATCTACATATAGCTTCACATACATCCAACTGCATGTTTTTAAATTATTTGTTAGAACTTAACCCTTTCACAAAGTCATCCCACACAGCTCTTTATATTTAGTTTTTAAACTGAACACAGAAGATTTAACTTGGACGGTATCTGAAAATATTGCCAGCTCCTGAAAATAGGTAATTTACAATGAAAGTGTTCAAAATATAAGCTATGACATACATCCTTTTTCTGAGGGTTAACAACTTCTATTTACGACACATGGATTTCAAACAATGGAAACATTTATATCCGAGGTATGTAAATTAAATGAGGAGCTTGACTTCAAAAATGCACTTGAAAGCCATTTTAGAAATGTCTATCTGATTTGATCACTGTAAATGCAGAGTGGAAAGTATTTTTGCTCCCTTGAGGAGATCAATAATACTTAAGTACAGAGAAGGCTTTCTATATAGCTGCTGAAGGAAGTGCTGGCAGAGGGTCAAAGGGGATTACAGCCTTCCCCTTAGCTCTTGTCTCAAATAGACCCATTGTCATCTCATGCTACTGTGATGTATTCATTACTGATGGTCAACTTGCTTGTATGAAGCTGTTCTAACTAAGTAAGGGTGGAATTACATTTTCCCACAATATTTTTTTCCCCTCAAATGCTTTTACACCATAAAAGGCTTTTAAAACCATTTGGTCTGGACAATTGAGATGACCTTCTGTATCATTTACCTCTTGGTAACACCTAATAGAAAATACAGAGACCCTGTTCCCCAACAGAACCTAGAAATTACCATCTGCAGACAAGAAGAGTAAATTTGTTTGCTTCCAAAGCAGCTCAAGCCCAGGGCTGCGCAGCCCAGCAGCACTGTCTCCTGAAGGCCAGCGCTCTGGGACAGTCCCTCTTTGCTGGCTGAACCCTTCCTGCAGCTCTCACACCCTAGAGCAGGTAGTTGCCAATGTACTTAGGTACCAGGGAAGTATGAGTTCATTTCACACCACCAACTAGTTTATTCCTACCAGAGATCACTCCAAAGACTGGAAAATGTCCCCTTCATAACAAAATATACCTATGTGTTAAATTATTTAAATCTCACCCAGAGGCTTGAAAAAGATGCACAGGAAAGAAAACATCCATTGTCGCCGGTTGCCTCCCTTGGAGTTGAACTACTCTAGAAATCACTGTGACAACTCCAGCACTCAGACACAGGGCCAGGCCCTTAAGAACTGAGTCGTTGTAACCTGGCCTTTTGTTGTCTTTATTCTTTGTAAAAAAATCACCATGTCATTTCCTTTTCATTCTTCTATCCTTTATTACAGCCAAGTTTCTAGCTTTTATATGGACCGTCCTGCTCTGTTTCGACTTTGTTCATTTTGTCACAGTGATGCCCTGTGGGTTCCACTATTATATTACCTTTATTGGAACCAAGCATGTATTCAAAACATTCGTTGCCTAGGGTACTAGTTATATCCAGCTTGATTTAATAGAAATCAATGTAGAAAAATTGTTTACCAGGAAAATCTAAATTTTGATATTTAGAAATTTAAAACATTTATTTTGGTCTCTTGACTTAGAAATATGTTGGTCCCTCAAACAGTCACAAGGAAGATGTTTATAAAACAATGGAGAAACATATAAAAAGGTGGCTAGTGTCATTTTATTAACACCAGTGTATTATAGAAAGGGCTGGAAACAGTCCACTAGGAAACCACTAGGAAGTGAGTTAAATATTTAAACCTACTGCAGATATTTTTTTATTGCCATTTATAACATTTTAAGAGGTAGATGATCTGGATTTTTTTGAGGTTGTCACTATCATTTCTTCTACCATGACATGTGCTTTCCTCTTAATCTGTGCAGATTAATCTGTCTTTAAGTGGTATACTTTTTTTTTTTACTGCGAAACCACGTTAGATTTAATTCCTATACTAAAAGAAAAATAGTCATAGTACTATTGACTCTTATTAAGAAGTTATTGCTATAGGTGCCTCTGAATTAGGGCTATTTGTTACAGCATCTGCAATGGTCACTAACACACTAACACGATTTCTTAGAATCAGGTAATTTCTTCAGAATTTCCATGTTGTTTGCTGCTATCAGCTTAAATTTTATTGCCAGGGGTGGGGTGGGCAGGAGGGGAGACACACTGGGGAATAAGCCAAATCTCCAGTGCTAACACTCAGAACTCAAGTGTTTTGTTACTTTATGCTCCTACTTGTTTTACTGTAGTGTTGCCGGGATTCATGAAGCACAGACCCTTAAATTGAAAGAAAAAGGAAAGAAGAAATCAGAGGCAATGCTCTTACCTTCTCCCATCAGGACGACAGTCTTACCTGGCTGGTGGAAGTCAGGCGACAGCTCCCTGGCCACAGCTCTGGCGATGTCGCACTCTTGGCGGGCAGCCTGTGCGGCCTGGTCGGCGGCATCAGCTTTCGCTCTCGCATGCGCAGTCCTACCCGAGAACAAAGGGTGAGTCAGCAAGGGTGGCACTTCGTTAATTACACACAGGCAAGACACTGTTTGCAGCCTGGGGAAAAGAAAGGCTAATTGTGACCATGGCTGTCCACCTCCAATTGCAAGTTTTACAGTCATATTGCTGTGAGATATTAATGGAGATAACATGGAAGAAACCACCTGTACCTTGCCTCAATCCTTTTTAGAGCAATGAAACTGAGCAAGTTCTGTGCAGCTTGATGTGAAGCCTGGTTTTCAAAACTTACTGGGTCTAGTCTGTTGACTTTGGTCCCTTCCCCACTCCCAAACCGTGGGGAATAGAGTTAGAGCATATGAGTACAGTGTTCATGGATTTAATTCTATTGGTCAAATTAATGTAAGAATATGATTGAGAAGAATTGCTCAGTGGTATGCTGGTAATGTAACTCTCTGGAAAAGCCCTGATCAATTTCCATGTTATAAATACTCCCCTCATGGCCAAGTCAAGCTGCCACTGTGATGTCACTGAATGCACAGTTGGGCAGAATCTGCTAACGGTCGGCTTTCACCAGCCTATAGGAGCAGATGATGGGGTCTGTTCTAAGAAGTGTTTAGGAGGGTTCTAAGCTCTTAGAGCCAAAAAGGAGACAGGCAGAGAATGGAGGAGAAGAAAATGGATCTCTTTCAGTCTGCCACCTCCTCCCCGGCTCATCTTCACTCTCTGAAATCTCTTTACTTTCTAGAGGACTAGGGCTGGGGGAAGGCAGTAGGGAAAAGAATGGAGCTTCTTATGCAAGACAGGAAAACTGATGTCTATCTACCCAAGAGGGGATTTGGAGGGTAAGCGAGAACTTTTGGTCATCTACTTCCAAAGGAGAAGACCTTGTCCACTTAGTATTTAGGTAATGATCATGGGCACCTATTTCTTAATATTTTGTAAACTTTCTATTCCATTAGCACCAGGCAGGGCTGTAACTACTAGTGGTAAAAGCTTAATAAAAGCATAAAACGCGTGCTTTCACTTATTTCAGAGACAGCAGGAGAGGAAAAGTTGGGAAATGGCATTGTGCCTTCGCTGTTCTTAGGAGGGAAACACAGTTGGCAGCTGGAGGAGGCCAGCAGACCAAGTTCCTGGGACCAGATGGCAAGAAGCCAAAATGGGGAGGATGCGGTCTGACCTGAGCCCAGGAGGTCAACCAGTAGGAGGCCCCATTCTCAAATTACCTTTTCCAACTACCTCCTCTCATCCTGTGTTCTCCTGGGCCCATTTCACTTGGAGTCTAGCCAAGTGCAAAGGCTTGATGTTCTAGAACGTAAGGGTCATTAAGATTGGAGTCCTTTGCTCTATTCCCAATGTGTAGAACACTGCCTGGCACATATTTATAGAGGGCTTGCTTTATGAATAAAGGAATGAATGATGCTTCCTTAGGGACAGCTGGGTAGCTGCTTAACAATGAGTGGATTGTTAAAACTATAGAGACAGTGAAAAGGTCAGTGGTTGCCAAGGAATCAGAGTGAAAAGTGGGAATGCAGGGGAAATTTAGGGCAGTGAAACTATTCTGTTTGATATGTAATGGGGGACACATGAAATTACATATTTATCAAAACCTATAGGATGTACAACACAGTAAGTGAACCCTAATGTAAGCTATGGACTTTACTTAATACTGATGTATCAATATCAGTTCATCAACTGTACCAAATGGGCCCATGAATGCAAGATGTTAATAATAGGGAGAACTCTGTACTTTCTGCTCAAATTTTTTGTAAACTTAAAACTGCTCTAAAAAATAAAGTCTATTAATAGAAAATGAATGGATGTCTGATCATCAAAACTGTTATTTCTGAATCATGGAGGATATTTTAGGTTCTGTCTGTCTATAAAGTATTATGAAATGGGAACAAAAGCATTCAGGTAAGAATGAACTTCTAAACAACTGGCTGTAGCAGCGCCCTCCTGCAAGCCATCACTGGCGAGGGGTGACGCTTCAGTCCCGTACGTTGTGCCTGAGAATCAGTGGATGTCCTCTATTATGCTTTTTCAGTTTCTCCAAATCTCAACTCTCTTCCCTAGAATTTTTCACTTTATCTGCTATTCTTAGCTAGAGCCTAATTATGTCAGGCATCATAATTAATGAAGCCATAAAAGTACAGTTATGCTGCCTTATCATCTGCTAGCCCCTCAGTGATAAATTTACAAAACTCAAGTACAGTTTATTCTGATAAAATCACAACACACCACCACATAGTCAAACAAAATAGTAGTATTACCTCCACCATTTTTTATAATACGCTAAACAGGAGAACAGACAAATACAGCCTAGCCTTGCTACAAATAGATTTTATAATAAGCACAGCATCAGTGAAGGCTTAATGCTTCACTCTTTTACTTTTTTCCTAAGACCAACAAGGGAGGAAGGACCTTTCCATCTAGGGCCCCGCCCTGTGTCAGTACTCCCGCACAGCTGGCAGGCTGAGTCAGAACCACATTCAAACCTGAAATGAGAGTTCTGCTCGGGAGCTTCAGGTAGCCCTGGACCTGAACAAGGAGTAGAAGGGAGCAGGAACCCATCTGAACTTGCTGTCACCACCAGCTGTGTGCAGTCAGGCCATGCATAAGTCTAGATTTTGCCTGGGGAAAAATCTGGGCTTGAGTCTGACTTGCATTAGTGAATTCATGTGTTCAAATCCCAGGCTCAGTTCCAGAGCAACACGCGACTGCTTTATTCAGCCAACTGGTAAGACGTGCCATTGTTTGCAGGTTGGGGGGATGGGGACTCAGGCTAGCCGGTCTGAAACTCAAAGTGGAGCCCCACTGCTGTAGCTGGTCACACGGAAAACACCCACACACGAGGCGCACCCTTGCCCAAGAAGCCTGTTGTCTTCAGACCCTCATGAATCTCCAAATACCACGGCACATACTTTCCCATAAAATGCAGTGGACAGTGAAAAGCAGCTTCCTTCAGTTAGGCATCAGCTGTTGACTGTTAGGACCATATTTTTAGCGAACCAAAGTTTTAACTTGTAGAGAGTTACTAGGTATGAGTGAGGAGATGTGGAGACCTGGGCAGCTTGCTGAGCTCAGGCAGCAGTGAAGTGACTCCCTTCTGGACATAAGCCACACAAAGGTCACGAAACAGTAAGGGTGGTATTTCTGAAGATTAGGCATCACCTGGGAACTGAATTAACTATTTTTCCAACCAGTAATTTGATGAGTATCTTTTTCTTCTTTAATGATTGAAACAGTTTTTCATGAATTCTCAAGTCACCTTACTCAGCACAACGCAGTCTGGCTTCCCCAGTTTTTATTTAACATAACATAGTAATAGTTTAAAAGAAATCATATCAACAACATATCAGACACTCCTCCTGCTAAGGTAAGTGTGAGTCCCTTAGATGTCGGCTCCAACTTCTAACGTTCAGTGTTTCACATACCTATTCACTGATATAGATAATAAAAATTTTAATCCATAAAACTGATACAATATTTACAAATTTTGCTTCTATTTTTTAAACATTCTCTTCCCCAAAAACTGCTTTAAAAAATGATTTTGATGTCTTTTTCAGTCTGTTATATATTAAGTCAAGTCAGTTTACAGAGCTGACTCAACATTTGATGGTAGAGGCTATAATCTATTTGGTTCAGGGGCTAAACATGTGGTCTGCTGTCGACATCCAAATATTTAAAGAAAATTATTAGCGAAATTCACAAGTAGGAGCAACTGTACAGAAGCATCCAATCTCATCGATGGCAGCTCCGTTCTTCCAGGTGCTCAAGCCAAAACCCTTTGAGTCATCCCTCATGCCCCTCTTTCTCCCACACACCACATCCACAGTCGGCAGATCCAGCCGGCACCACCTTCAAAACATGTCCCCGATCCAACCACTTCTTGTTCTCATCACCGCGCCTGCCCTGGGCGCATCACCACCGCCTCTCACCAGGCTCTGCAAAGCAGAACTGACCCTCCACCCTGCTGCTCGTGCAGCTGACCATTCTATTTCCCTTCCAGGTCTCTTGAAAATGCCTGACAATAACGTAAATTCTTTCCTGGATAATGGCATCATGGTTAGCAAATACAAAAAATATGACCTGTTTAGGCTTCCTTTAGGACCATGACATTATTCATTTACTAGCAACATAGATCTGTGAAAAACAATGTTATGCATACAGTTGTAGCCCTTTTAAAGAAGAAATGAGTCTGTCAATGAATACTCTTAGTATGAACAAGAACTAGGTCGTTCCACAGATCCCAGCGAAAAAGCAGAGGCATGATTTCTAAGTTACTGTATCTCTAAGAAGCTGGTCTTTCAATCTTGATTTGGTTCTCTGATCAGACCAACCCGGCAAAGCTCAGCATACACTCCTGCTCCTAAGGTACATGCAGGTCCCTTAAAGGTCTGTCTCAACTTCTAACTTTCCATCTTTGATACGCCTATTGACTGTCATAGCTGGTAAAGATTAAAATCCTGAATGGACAATGATTCTACTAAAGCTCCATTTTCAGTAAATTTAGTTTGGAAAGGCTACTTCTTATGGATACAATCTTTATAATTTATTTGTTCTTGAATGTTAATTTTTTCCCTATGGTGCTTTTATGTTTTTTAAAAGACAGGACCTGGAATAGTAACTACAAGACAGAATTTTTAGGTTCTGGTTAAATACAAGTTCATCATAGCAAATAGTTCTCTTTTTTTTTTTTGCCAGGGCAAGAGTTCATCTCTTTCTAAAAAGTGACATCAAGTTACTTAGATAGAAAATGTAAACCAAAGGCATAGTATTCCTCATTGAAGTTTCATATTTGATCTTTCAAGGGCCCAGACGTCCACAGAGGTATGATGAAACAGGCTTTGAAAGCATTAATAGCCAGAGACTAGGCTGAGGCCAGTCCAGGTCGCAGATGATTCTTGCCCATGAGATCAAAAGTTAAACCACATTAATCCAGCTATCACCGAAATGCCTTAGAGAATCATAATTCATATCACACTTGACTTTTTATCAAGGAGAGACAGGAGCAACCAAGATTCATATTCATTTTGCAAAATACTGTCCATTATGTGTATCACTGTCATGTTTATAAAGATCTTGGGGATACAGTCCTCTTAAAGTTTAGTGCCAGGAAAAATTTGGTCTCCGATGAGACATTGTACCACATAATGAGAACTATATCATCTGTTGTTTCTCTTTTTGTTAAGGCTACCAGGAAACCTGGGGTAGTAGAAATGAGGTGTATGGTTATCTTCTCTAACTACATGGTTTTCAAAATTCCCCAGTGTCAGAAATGCTGCTATGTATGCGACTCATCATAATGCCTTGCAAATTCATTTTTGGAAACTGGCAGGATATTGAAAAAAAGTTACCAGATCAATAAGCTCTTACAAAGTTTCCTAAACTCTAGGCCCTCCCCAGTGTATACTCAGGGACATAAGTAGTAACTGGAGGAGAACAGAGACTACTACTTGACTTCCTTTATAAGATGTTTTTCTAACCCAGAACATTTTCAAGCTTGGAAAATAAACTCTCATTCTTAAGTACTTTACACGCTTTATTCAGTAACATTTTATCAAACTTAATAAGCTTAAAGGCTATATTTTCTGGATAGGCCAGGTCAAAAACACATTTCTAATCCTGAGTTGGAATATGCCAAATAATTGGCTATCTTCTACTTTATTCTCATTTTTATAAACTTTATCTAAAATTTACCTTCCTGTATAATGTATGCATTGAGAAAAATCTCATGTAAAGAAATATTTAAAGGATAATAAAGACCATATATGACAAACTCACAGCTAACATCATACTCAGTGGTGAAAAGCTGAAAGCTTTTCCTCTAAGATCAGGAACAAGAAAAGAATAGCCACTCTCACTACTTCTATTCAACATAGTACAGAAGGTCCTAGCCATGGCAATCAGACAAGATAAAGAGATAAAAGGCATCCAAATCGGTAAGGAAGAAGTTAGACCATCACTACTTGCAGATGACATAATATTATACATAGAAAACCCCAAGGACCCCACCAAAAAACTAATAGAACTAATATCTGCATTCAGCAAAGTTGTAGGATACAAATTAATATACAGAAATCTGTTGTGCTCCTATATACCAACAATGAACTAGCAGTAAGAGAAATCAGGAAAACAATTCCATTTACAATTACATGAAAAAGAATAAAACACCCAGGTATAAACCTTACCAAGAAGGTGAAAAGACCTGTCCTCTGAAAAGTGTAAGACACTCATAACAGAAACTAAAGAAGACATAAATAAATGGAAATCTATCCCATGCTCACAGAGAGGAGGAATTAATATCAAAATGGCCATCCAGCCTAAAGGAATTTATAGATTCAAGGCAGTCCCTCTCAAAATACCAACAGCACTTTTCAATGAACTAGAACAAATAGTTCCAAAATTTGTTATGGTACCACAAATACCCTGAATAGCCAAAGCAATCCTGAGAAAAACGAACAATGCTAGGGGGATTATGGCTGGGGCAATTCCACTCCCTGACCTCAAGTTATACTACAAACCTACAGTAATCAAAACTGGCACAAGAAGAGACCCATAGATCAATGGAACAGAATAGAGAGCCCAGATATAAATCCATGCATATGTGGTTAACTAATATATGATAAAGGAGCCATGAATATAGAAAAAAGACAGGCTCTTCAATAACTGGTGTTGTGAAAACTGGACAGCTACATGCAGGAGAATGAAATTGGATTACTGCCAAACTCCATACACAAAAGTGAACTCAAAATAGATTAAAGACATGAAACCATAAAACTCTTGGAAGGAAATACAGGCAAAAATCTCTTGAACGTAAGCATGAGAAATTTTTTCCTAGACACATCTGAGTCAAGGAAACAAAATCAAACATGAACAAGTGGGACTATATCAAACTAAAAACTGCTGTACAGCAAAGGACACCATCAACAGAAAAAGGCAACCTACAGTATGAGAGAATATATTTGTAAATGATTTGTCTGATAAGGGGTTAACATCCAAAATATATAAAGAACTCATATGACTCAACACCAAAAAGTACCCAAATAACTGGATTAAAAAATGGGCAGAGGACCTGAACAGACATTTCTCCAAATAAGAAATACAGATGGCCAACAGGCACATGTAAAGATGCTATACATCACTAATCATCAGGGAAATGCAAATCAAAACCACAATGAGATATCACCTCAGATCAGTTAGAATGACCACTAATCCAAAAGACAAGAAATAACAAGTGTCAATGAGGATGTGGAGAAACGGGAAATGGGAACCCTCCTACACTGTTGGTGGGAATGTAAACTGGTGTAGTCACTGTGGAAAGCAGTATGGAGGTTCTTCAAAAGACTAAAAACAGAAATATTATATGATCCAGTAATTCCACTTCTAGGAATTTACCTGAAGAAAACAAAATCCCTGATTTGAAAAGATGTATGTACCCCTATATTTACTGTCTCATTGTTTATAATAAATAGCCAAGATATGGAAGCAACCAAAGTGTCTATCAGTAGATGAATGGATAAAGAACATACATATGGTACATTTACACAATGGAATGTTATTCAGAATAAAAAAGAAAAAAAATATCCTGCCATTTGCAACAACATGGATGAACCTACAGGGTATAATGCTAAATGAAATAAGCCAGGTGGAGAAAGACAAATACCATATGATTTCACTTATTTGTGGAATATAAAAAAAAATGAAATGAACAAAATAGCAGTAGATTCAGACACTTGAGAAGTTACAGGTGGTTACCATGGGGGAAGGGTTGGGGTGAGTCTGTGGGAGGGCAAGAAGGACAAGGGGGCACAATATTCTCAATCATAATGTTAAGTCAGTTATGGGGATGGTAGTACAGCATGGAATACATAGTTAATGATTCTGAAACATCTTCCTATGTTGACAGATAGTAACTTCACTAGTGGGGATGAGGATTTAATAATATGGGTAACTGTTGAACCAATCAATATGTTGTATACTTTAAACCAACGTAATATTGTATATCAACTATACTTCAATATAAAAAAACATTTAAAGGGATGATTTATTCTTGAAATAAGTTTTACAAAAGAAGTCCTTTACAATGAGGGCCGTTCTAAAGTTCAAAAACACTGTCATTAAATAAGATTAAAACTCTCCAGATTATAACCACCTGCAACTCACTGAATGGGAGAAAATATTGCAATCATATATCTGATAATGGGTGAGTAGCCAGAATATATAAGAATTCCTATAATTCAGTAACAAAAAACTCAAAATAAGGGCAAAGGACCTGAACAGATGTTTCTGCAAAGAAGATATACAAATGGCCAATAAACACACGAGAAGATGCTTAACATCACTATTAGGGAAATGAAAATGAAAATCCCAGTGGATGCTACCTTATACCCGTTAAGATGGCTACTACCAAAAAAAAAAATCTTAGAAAAAAACAAGTGTTGGTGAAGATGTGAAGAAATTGGAGACTTTGTGCACTGCTGGTCAGAATGTAAAATGGTACAATGCTATAGAAAATTGTATGATGGTTTCCTCAAAAAATTAAAAATTCAGTTACCATATGATCCACCAATTCTATTCTTAGGTATATGCCCAAAAAAGAATTGAAAGCAGGCTCTCAAAAAGATATCTGTACACCTATGTTCATAGCAGCATTATCCACACTAGCCAAAAGGTGGAAGAAACCTAAGTGTCCACCAATGATTGGATGGATAAAAAAATATGGTATATACAGAGTGGGATATTATTCAACCTTAAAAAGGAAATTCTGACACTGCTACAACATCGATGAACCTTGAGGATGTTATGCTAAGAGAAATAAGCCAGTCACCAAAAGGACAAATAATGTACAATTCCATTTATAGGAGGTGTCTAGAGTAGTCAAAGTCATACAGACAGAAAGTAGAAGAGGGTTTGCCCAGGGTTAGGGGAGTTGTTATTTAATGGGCATAGAGTTTTAGTTCTGCAAGATGAAAAAGTTCTGGAGATTGGTTACCGAACAATGTGATGTACTTAACACTACTGAATGTACACTCAGAAATGGATGAGGTGGTAAATTTATATGTTATGTACATTTTACAATTAAAAAAAAAATCACCTGATATGTAATTATTTATAGAGCATCCTATGCATCCAGAGGAAGTGAGGAGAAAACACCAAATACTGGGTTTTCAGATGAGAGGTACTAGTCCCAGCCAGAGCATGCTAAATATCTAATAAGGGGAACAGCTATAAAGGAAAGCAATAACTGATGAACAGTTTAAGGGAAGAGCTCTCAGAACTTTGAAACATGAGGGCAGCCTCCACCTCTGTTTTGCCAAGTTTAGCAAAAAGCCTGGCACAGAGGCTGTCCTCAACAAATTTTGGTAGAATGGATAAATGGGTAAGGAGAGAAACCTAAAAGATAACCCCAAGACTTCCAACTTGGCGTACAGATGAATGGCTTGCTACAGATAGAAATTGTGCAGGTGGGAAGGGGACACAGTTTGAAGGTGATGATGACAAGTTGTTTCAGACAAGGAGGATTTTATAGGACACAGGCTTTTCTAGTTGGAAATACAGGGCTGCAATGCAAAGTGAAGGTCAAGGTTAGAAACAGGAATGTGAGCACATGATCATGGAAGAGGAGTACACAAATGGTGGATGAGCCCATCAAATACGGGTCAAAAGAGCAAAGAACTGAGCAGGAGACAAAGATGCCTCAGCGACTGGGTGAAAAATAAGTAAACTCTGAGGCAGCAGCACCCAGGTAGAAGGTGAACTTCCCACAGAACGAGTCAATGTTCTTGCTCTTGGATAAATCCTGTGCTCCTCTCGGGAGTGGGCCAGATCTGAATGTGTTGCTTCTCTGCAGCAGCTGCTCTGATTGGCTGCTTTATATCCAGTCACTGAAACAGGCACCATTAGAATCTGAGGAAGGGGTGGTTTGCCAGTCCTGCCATGGCTGAAGAAAGGTGAGAGCTGAAAAGAGGCTGCTGAGTCTGGTAAGACTGTGTGAGAGAGCAGTTCTCATAAGAAGGCTGTGGCAGAAGCCGGACTGAGGGGGGTCGGTGAGGAAATAGGCAGAGGAAGTAGAGGAAGCAGGTGTTGGCCTGTGCTGGAGACTTTTGACCCAGGAAGGAAGGAGGAAGCAAGGACAGTAACAGGATTAGCTGGGCCAAGGGGAAAGACGTTTTACTCATATCTTAAGAAAACAAGAGCTGATCCTGTCGGAAGGTGGGAAAAAGGTGCTCAGGGAACAGAAGAAAATGGAGAAGCTTTGAGGCGCCGGTTGCTGGAATCGTGTCCTGGAGGAGGTGAAAGAAAGGAAAACAGGCAAAAACATGAGAATGATGATGGGGTGATCCAATCATTTCAGGTTGGATAAGCCCATTTGGAAGATCCCAAGCTTGAAAGGGACTGAGAGCTGTGGGTGCTGGAACCCAAACAGAACTGGGTTCAAACCCCAGTGTTTTTCGTACTAGCTGTGTCACTTCAGCATCAGTTTCCTTACCTGTAAATGGGGATGATATTCCCTTATAGAGATGTTCTGAATTAGTGTTCTGCTAAGATTTAGGGTCACTAGGGAGAATCTGGGGGTTTAAAGAGGTGAAGATTTGTAATGAGCACGGTATGAAAGTTGCACAGACTGGAAGAAAGTAAAAGTGGACTTCTGAAGAGGACCCGAGTTCAGGTCTCCGTGGTTCTGCGTCTTTCTCTAGCAGGGCTCTACTTCTGCAAGAAGCGGAGAAGGTAGAAGGTGGCCTTGATGCAGGGTAGTGACTTGAGCAAGGAGGATGGGGATGTAACCCACACAGAGCTGGGGGTAGAAAGGAAGGGCATGTATCCAACCATGTACTTCGGACCAGAGGAAATCGGAAGTGTTACTTTAGGAGCAAGTGAAAAATATGAAGGCAATCTGGTAACTGTCCAGTTGCATAAATGCAGACTATCATTATAGTGTCAGGTGCTTCTCGGTTGGAAAAGTGCTTCTGTCTGTCATCTGCTAAATTTTATACAAACTGCTTTATTCTGATTAGATTTGGTTTACCACTAAAGGGTATATCTTTAGTTCAAATTATCAGCTAAGTAGGGTTTTGGTAACAAAAGGTGGGTCAGATTATTTTAAAATGGACGCATGTTCTATAAAATGAAACCTGATGCAACCATGAACACATTTTTTTTTAGAACTGTTAATAGAAATGTCTGGGTGTGCCTGACAAGAACTTAGCAACCTGAGAAGACCTGGGGAAGGACAAGAATTAGCATGTCAGTGCTGTTCTGCTTCTTGTCCTTACCAATGGTCTGTTAGGGGTCCAAGTTAAAGTGTGAGTAAGAGAGCAATTTAAGGCTATCTAATGGTTAAACACACAATGGCAGCTAGCAGTTTTCATCCCAGGTGGGCCTAGTCTCCACTTACTATTGCAAATGCCATTAAATTTACACTCTGTGGTGCTCAAACCATCCCATTTTATAAATACTTACATATTAAAAAAAATTGAGCAAACATCATTCACTCCAGAAAAATCACACAAACCCTTTAGAATGCCACTACGAACTCACAGTTGAAAGACATTCTCTTAGGTAATAAAATACCTCTATGAACAAGAAAGTGCTTGGGACTGGCTATGCCAAACCATCCTGCACCTTAGGCTCTACCACATGAAACACATGAGAGGAGGGCTTTGTGAGGAATGCCCAAATAATAGGGATGTCATCACTCTTTCAGCAAACTAGTGTTATTCACATCATGATTCCTTGTAGGAACTGTAATTCACTTACTCCATTAATTTCATGCCTGGTCCCTGACAAGGGAACTTTCAATAGTTCACCTAAGAGGAATTTGACTATGTGTTACTATGAATTGCAGTCTTGTGCTACAGTAGATGTTGGGAACCCAATATAGTGAGTACAAAGGATTTGCTCTGATTTATGTTAGTCTTCTGGTTTTGAGGGAGTTACTCTTGAAAGTTCTACTTTACCCAACAGATTAAAAACACAGTCAGAACTGGAAGGGCCTCTGGGAGCCCATGGTTCCCTGTGGTCAATTACTCTCCCTTCTGTAGGGATCGGAGACTCCGAAACACCAAGAACATATTCAAAGTCACCCAGCAATTCAGTTGGATGAACATGCAGAACCCAGATCTCCTAAGCTTCAGGCAAATCAGAGTAACTATGTTGTGGGAAAAGATTTCTGTATTAGTAGCCTCCAGATTTTGCAAACATTGTTATTTAATTTTTTCATCTTATAATTACAAACTCTTCTGTCTGCTATAAAAATGTATTCTTACTCATAGATATACCTTGTTATATTCATGCTTTCTTTGAGTCTGCTGCCCTCCTTATTTCTCCATTCAATTCTTTAATTTTAATAAATTTATGACTCCCATTGAGAAAATACAAATTTTGAGCTTTTTTCTCCATACTTTAAAAAATCAGTTTGGCTGACTTTGAAATGAAATAGCACAGCTTAGAAAACATCTTACTAAAGACTATGGGAGATATTTGATTTTCATCAAGGTTATTCGTTAGCAAGAACATTTTTAGGTGGTGTTAAAAATACTACAGATTCATCTAACTCATAGTTGCCTTCCACAAATCACCAAATTAGTAATTAACGCCTCCAACTTTAAAAGGAAATATCAGATCATCCAGTTCTTCCTGAATTCTTAAGTTTCTTCTCTTTCCTCATGAGAATCTCAAAAAATTTGTTGTGTTTTAATGTTTTCAGCACTTTGCTGTGTTAAACTGAGAACAGAAATTTTTCATTCTGATACTGATCAGATAAAATAGATGACCAAGGACACTGAGAAAAATGGAGGCAGAAGCAAGTATGTAAACCAGGGTGACTGCTTTTCTATTTAGTACCTTTAAATGAAGGCAACACTTGGTAAAATTTTGCGGGCAAAGGCAGTTTTGAGGATTACATGTACACTGAGATAAAAATGTATATTTTTCCTTCATTAGAGATGGTGACAGGAACAAAAAGCAGGAGTCAAAGTAAGTAAAAGAACCAAGTTAAATTCTGGCTCTAACAACAGGAATCTTTTCCTTCTGGTCCTCATAGACTGTCAGTGACCTGCTTCAACACAACATCCTTATGGTGCTTATGACACTGTCCACCTGGGCATCTACTCTGGACACATTCTGATGACCTTTTAACCTTTATTTTTCTTCATGGTGGAATTAATTGACTCTGGGGCCTGGGATGCCATGCCTGTCAGTAGGATGGATGGACTCCTGCTCCGGCCACTGGAGAATGCAGGGTCTGCCTTCCTGGACTCCATTCCTTAGTGACAGATACATTAACTCAAATGGAAATACTCCTCACCAATCTGAGATTCAGATGGAGTCCAAAGAATCTCAAGAGAAATTCCAGCAATAGAGGGAATGCTGCATATCGTAAGAACATAGGGAAAATTTGGGATGTCATTTGCACTAAGACAGGGATTTCCCTTGAGGCCCTAAAACTCAAAATCGACTAATTGCTGTCTCGTAACTAGGGGACAGTCAGACTGAACTCTGGATGGGCAGGAAGAGTGATGTGTCAAACGCCAAAGCCCGCCCTCCCCACAGCTGACGGTCATCCCATGTAAATTACCATACGGGTCCAGGGCCTCACTGCTGCTTGGCTGCACTGTGACTGCTGCTCTGGAGGTCTGCCGCTTTACCGCAGAACATCGAGCTATCCTTTCCAAGGGGGAGTTCTTGAATGTGTTAAGTTTCAGTCAGCAACAGAAGTACTGGAGAGTTTCTGCTTCCTTTTTGATACAATCACAGTAGCTACTGAAATGATAAGAGTCGGTGACAAAAGGACGTGCCTTCGGGACGTTCTGCCTTCTGTGAAGCAGGAAAGTGAGAGATTCTCTTGCACTTAAGGCATAGAACCCGAAGCTTTGTAGGATTCTGGTAGAAACCTATTAAACGTATTTGTAATTTTCACCAAATAATGCTGCAATGGACACAGTGGGGTACGAGACTTCGCAGTTTCGCTTTGTTCTGGCATGAAAGAAAAGGGGGACTGAGAGCCCTTTTAGAGCATCCTATGGGGTCCTTTTGGGTCGACCAGTTACCCAGAAAACATGAGGGACAGTAAGGCAAGGAGAGATCTAAGAGTCAGTCATAATGCTCAGAACAAGCCCATTGTGAAGAGGCTTTTATCTCTTTAGAAGTGTGTGGACTCCACTATCCCACAGACAGCTTCTTCCAGGCAGGAACTGGAATGCCCTGGAAAATGACATTTGTTCCAGACTAAGAAGGACAGTTAAGAAGCCTCTTCCCACCCAAGACCATGGGCAGGAGACAGTGCATGGAAGCAGGAGGCTAGTGGGCAGCTGGGTGCTCTTATCTATGCTGTCAGGAGCTCTTACGAATGTTTAAAATGTCCTGCTGGTTCCTTGTCTTCCTATGGACAAGGAGGGTTTTGGATTACTTTGGAATTTGCTTCCTAAATGAATCACTCCTGGCCTGTCTCTCTTGATATCTCTTTACCACTGTGGAATCCTCATTTCATGAACAACTCCTAATGGTTTCCATCTCAAACAGAATCTCAAAATACTTAATGATTCACAATTTAAAATACCTTTAAATTATTTGTTACTCCAGGCATACATAATTCTACTTAATTCTAAATATTATGCTAGTTTTTCTTTTTCCTGCTTACTATATTTGTATTACACACATTACCATCCTGCTCTGACCCCACTGCAATTCTGGGGGTGAAATGAAAGTTCCTTTCCCTTAAATCTCTCTCTGGCAGATGATCACTGCTGGCAACAGTCAGTAGTAAATATGTAATTTCTCTGAAATGTTTTTCTGAGACGTCACAACAGCAGCGGTTCAAATAAGTGATCATGCATGGCAAAGTGAAATGAAAAGGTTCTGATGCTGGTCTGAGAGACCTCTGTCATACCCTGAGCTCTGAGACACTCTAATAAGTCACCACAAGTGACATATTTTTAATATGCTAAGTACCTTCTTGCAATTTAGTTAAAATATCTTTTCCATGGTGTCTGGATAATTCCAGAAAAGAGCTTAGCTACCTTGGTTCTAAAAGTCTGAAATTAATTTTTGAAGCACACCTTGTTCATTCTATGTATAATGTTAAGACCTAGGATTATTTTAAAGTCTGCTTTATTTATTTAATTGGAAGTAACTATTAATTTAAATGCTATATGATGATGATGAATCTCCTGTATTATTAAAAAAAGTTTTAAGCAGTACTAAATGTTTACTTGGGAGGTTTAATCTGACACTGAATTTTGGGGAAATAATACATAAATATATGTAAATATATAATATATATACATTTAAACGTGTATGTGATATTTGATTGAAGTATATATCTTTACCAATAAATGTTACCCATTGTTTTGAGTGTCTGAAGGCTTTTTTTGCTCTCATTCAGGACAAATACTCAACTGTACTTATTATCCTCTAATTTCTTTTTTTTTTCCCATTCTGTTGCATCACAGGGAACATGCAGAGTTGGCATCAAGAAAAACTACCAACCAACCAACCAACCAACCAACTAAAAACCCAGGAATGACTAATTTAACTGAAATATTAGCTGAAACTCTTGTACTGACTCCTAACACTGCCCTGGCAACTAGTTAAGTCAGAGCTGCTCATATTTTTAAACGTAAATTTTATTATGTATGGCACCAGGCTCCTTTGTCAAATAAGGTTTTATTACAGGGTTATTATGTAATTCAATTCATGGGTTAAAAATGTCTCCTATGCCTGGAAAGCCTAACTGCAATGGTATTGTCCTTGACTTTCGGTAAGAAATCACTAAACTGGAATTCAGTAACCAGATTTTAATTTAAAAATAGTAATACAGCATATTTTAATCAGTTTTTGAAACAGCCTCCTATGTTTCACAAGTCTTGTCTCTTACGCGCTGGGAATTTACACTGACCTGAAATTTAAGTTATGAAGTAAGATTACAAGGGTGTCTTTTCTGCTGTTGTCATTTGAGCCTGTATAACCCACCTCAAAAGCCCATTTTTCCCATCCCTTAGCCATCTCTTGGCAAAGAGCCCTGCTCCCTGCCATTTGCCACTTGTTCTGGGCTATTTTAATTCTGGACAAGTTGCGGCAGTGGGCTATATTTAAATTGGCTTGCTCTGTGAAGAAACACGGCAAGTGCACGTGGCTCCTTTTCCCTTTTTGACATAATCCAATTGTGCTTTGGCTTTGAATCAAGCTGTGTGAGACTGAGTATCAGACACACTGGCCTAGCTCCCACTCTACACTTCCCAGGAGTTTACCACCCATTCGGCAGGGTGGAGGTAGTTTTCTGGGAGAGATGAGTCAGGGCAGGGACCCATGGAACAGCCACCAAAAACTTGAGTAAACTGAGAAACATAATGAAAGAAAAAGTAAAGATACCTTTAGCTCCTGGCTGAATGCTACTGGACTATTTGCTGAATATTTTTCCAAGGACTAATAACCAAATATGAATTTTCTAATATAGTACCTCTATTGAGAAAGCCTTAAGAGAAATTGCATGCACGTAAAAAGCCAGGTTTCTCTCTGAGCTTTTAGAAGTGGATATTCTAAGAAACACTTAGTTCTACCCTAACACTTAGTTCTACCCTACCCCTCCCAACCGACCCCAACCTCCTCCCCTATCATCAGTTTATATACTTTTGTGCCAGATAGAAGGTGTAAGTTTTTGCCTGGAGTTACGCTGTTCCTTCATAGAACAAAAACAGGTTGGAAATGATCCCTAATGTAAAAAACACCTTTCTAGAAAACTGCAGCTGAGATCTTGTAAACTTTCACAGTTCAAAGCTAGCCTAAAGCCAGGCTCTATCATGAAGAATCAGAAGACAGTTAACTTTTAAGGAAATATTTACAAGTCCAGGACTTTTGACTTGAGACCTAACGTACAAATGCTGGTACTGACATGCTCACTTTGCTGGCAGTGGAAGTAAAATCCAGACTAGTTATATGATCCTATTCTTCTAGCTGGTCTGGGGAGCTTAAGTATAGAAACCAGGGTTTCTGCCTATTTACTCTGGAGATATTTACTTTGACTGCTTGGGCTATTAGAATTTATCTGCTGTCAGCCAAGATGCTACCTGATTTTTTTTTTTGCAGAAAAAACTTTACTATGGAATGAGGTAGTAAATAAGACTGGGTGGGTTTTTGTTCTCTGTAATGAGCAGGAAGACCGTTTTAGAAATGCTATGTTAAAAAAGTATTCACTCACATAGACTCGTCAACTAGTATGAAACCACTTTTAAATGTGCCAAAGGAGGGGCCACTAGCAGACTTTTAGTTAGTATAGTCAGAGTTACAGGCTTTCAGATTTCTCTACAGAGTAGCAAAACAGAGATGAAGAAAATAGATCAAAACAGAGATGCCTGTTTTTACTAGAAGGCACACAAGTGTTAGTGAATATCATTATGCTCTGAATATCACGAAAACACAGCTCAAAATAAATCCCACATTACTGCTTAAAGCTTCTAGACAGCTAATTCCAAATTTTAATAAATAAAATGCCATCTTTCTTCCCAATTGCATTTCCAGGCTCCCTGGTATTCTTTTAGGTAAGAAAATTACCTAAGGTCTTCCTAGTTTTTCTTATCTTTTTCAAAGATACTGTCCAATCTCATTCTTAAAGGCAGCATGACAATGAAAAATACGAGTGACTCTTCCACAACTACCACATTCAACTACTTAGAATCAATCATGCACTTACTAGTCTGGATCGAGAACCTGCCATGGAAATGCTGCCAATGGGAGTATAATTGTGGCTACAGCACAACAGATAATGGAAGCTTAATGTCCCTAAGGGAACTTCTAACCCTTTAATGTACCTGCTCTAACAGTCGACAGGACTCTCCTCTCATAGCACGGGCATGGTGCGGGCTCTTCCTCATTTCCTGCTCTGAGAACAGAGGGACAGAAAGGTCTTTCTGAGAGTCATCTTCTTAGGCCAGACGCAAGGCAGGAAAGAGATCATTTTTGGCCTTAAGAAAAAATTTTTAAGTGATTATTGGCACTTTTAAAGACTTATTTCTAATAACTTCTGAATTATTAATTCTTTTATTACAGTGTGTGCTTCTCTGTGATCACCATCCACTAACACACATACATATACAGATCACACATACTCCAGGATTATAATAAACAAAGGGCTTATGTGTCATTATTTCTAGGAATGACAGGGTAAAGGAGAAGTGAAGAGAAATTATATCACATTTATTAAGGAGCCAGGAGAGGAACTATCAGTAAACTGACAAATAAAACCATAGGCAGTGGAAAGTGAGTGCAAAGGGGCATAGGCCAAGTTTCTGGATCCGGGGAATGACTTTGGGTCAAGGGGTGGGACAGGTCCCAGAAGTTTATACCAGCCACGGGCTCATGTTTCCCACGGCCTGAACAACAGGCTAACCCAAGGCTGGGAAGGTGTGAGCAGGGAGGTGACCTGTGACCTCTGCCCTCTGTGGCCTGGGGGTCAGCCCGTCTCTGGTTGTTAAATGGCATTGAGAGCACAAGATACAAAGGAAAGGAGCAGACTCCTCTCAGTCAATTCAATAATTTGTAATCTACAAAGTATCACCATTGGAAAAATACAAAGGCCTGGGATATATTTATTGTATCGAGCAAGCAAATTAAGTGTTGATGACAATGATCACTGTTAACATTTTTCTGAGAATATTTTATATGCCAGGTTTAACTTGCATTATATGTTCTAAGAACTTTATGTGTAGAATCTCCCATAATCCACCCTGGGTTATGAGCTAGTGAGTGGTGGTGGCTAATCTGAGTTGAAGAAGGTAAGAACTGTGCACACACACACCTTGGTTTTCCTCATCAACTGAATTACTAAAAGATGAACATTTTCTCCCAGATATGATTTAAATTAACAAATACATTTCTCCTTTTTTCCTAAGTTGATTCTTGTATATAATAGACTTTTAGGGACAAATAATTTTAAGTTAAAAAGTATCGATGCTATCAAGTAATGAGTGGTTATTAGCTATACTAGCTTTTCAAATGATTTTACTCCAACATATAGGATTTTTTTTGACCAGGCTGCAACATCTTCCTTAGATCTTTGTAAGATGTTGAGGTGTTGCTATCTTTCACTGGGGTTTCAGTGGGTGACACACACCAAACCCCCTAACGTGGGCTCTTCACGATCACTTTCCGGCGGTGGCATATGCAGCCTTCTGTCTGCTGGGCCACACTAAGGCCACCTTGCCATCCATCCTGGTTCCTGCTGTCTCCCGCCACCTGGAAGCTCTAACCGTTCCCTCCCCACCTACTGCCCTCGGTACGTCCTTAGGTATCTCAGCATTTGTGATATTTGGCATTGAAAACCCAATACCTCAATCTATGGCATATTGTAACAACCAGAACATAAATGTAATCCTGTATTAGATTAGCATAATGGAAATTTCATGGTCTCTCTGGACTTGCTCAGACACATTATTTAGGATTAATGGACTTTAAAAGTGCCAAACTAAAAATATCTCTTACATCATATTGGAACATACTCAAAGTTGAATTTCTTACGGTTTGTCTAATCTGTGCCTATAGTGGTTATGAGCAAGAGTTCTAGAATCAGACTATGTGGATATGAATTAGCTCTCACCACTCACTAGCCTGCAGCCCAGGGCAAGTTACCTAGCCTTGCTGTGCCTCTGTTTCTTCATTTGTAAATCGAGAGCAGTGGCAGACCTACCTTACAGAGTTATTATGAGAATTACAGATGACACATGTAAAGCTGGGCACGGAATACTCTACATCACTGCAGATAATATTTATCTAATTAATTGAATAACATAAAAATACATTAAGTTTCTGAATAAGTAATACATTCCAATAGCTCAATAAAATAGAAAAAATAATGGGAAAAGTCTCCCTCTTACCTTGTCCCTTACTCACCCTGGCATTAACCTAGCCACAGCTACCCAGTGTTGCTGTTTTTTAAAAAGATTTTTCCAGAGTTTCTTTAAGATATATATAAGAAAAGAGGAACCTAAGTTCCTGCTTTCTCCCTTTCTATACGAAACAAAGCTATATATACAATATTTCTCTATCTTTGTGAAATAAACCAGAAAGCAGAGGCCAGAGCAACAGACACATTTTACTGTGCCAAACTATTGCATCTTTTGACCTTCATGAGAGGTGACAGCAGGTTTAACTGCCCAGGTGAAGTAGGGGTAGAAGAGAGGTTTGGGGGTTCCAGTCAGAAGACCTACACTTGTTTCCTGGTCTTACCATTTGCAAGCTGTGCAATTGGTTATCAAGATCTTTGTTGTGGGGGTATAAGGCAACGTGTACATCTGAAGATACACAGACACACACAGAGTGTTTACTACCATTTAGAAGTTATCACAACCCATAAGGCCACTCTTTCTACCCTGGAAACACTAGTATGTGGATATGGAGAACACAAAGTCTCTATTTCTGACCTGGTATCTAGCTGGCCAGATGACATTCCTTGTCTAGGGTCCCAAAGGTCTACTTTTCCTTGAGGTACAAAGAGCCAGCAGTGGGTGGGCTCTGTGCCTTAGATCTACCTTGTTAAAATTTCCAATATGGATCCAGTTTCTTTGAGAGATGGATTCTAAAATTGTGTCAACAGTAATTTTTACCTGACACTAAGCTTAAGTTTTGAAAATAGATGGGAAGTAAACTGGGAAGGAAAGTAGGAGATGATACCGGAGACCCTAGTGGTTTTCACTTCCTCAGAAGCAGCCCACTGAGCTTAGCCCTCCAAAAAGCATGGCTGACAGGCCTCACCCCTGTGCTCCTGACAAGAGCTGCAGCCCGACCTGCTGCTTCTTCAGGGGCCTGAGCTCTCGCTCAGGGGAAGCTCTGCTTGGGGCTTAAGAGATTTACACTCTGTTGCTGATTCCTTACTGTTTATGACCAGAGGCCTTTCCCCATCCCTGTGATAATATTAGCTTCTCCATCTATAAAATAAAAGGTTAGAATGAGAACAATTCTAATTTGTTCTTATAACAAGATTTGATCTACTTTTCCCCAACCCATATGAAGTCAAACAAAAGAGCCTATGTTCTGGCTTGCACATGCCTGTCTCCATCTCCTCTGGTGTTTCTGCCTCCTATCCACAGCCCTTCCACAAACCTGAGAATGGTGAGGTCTGAAACTACAGTTTGAAGACCCCTGGGAAAGTGAAGAATTCTAAAGTCCCTTCAATTTGAATATTCAATAATTGTGGTAGCTACACTTTTCTTTTTCTACGGAAATGTGCTTCTTGAATAAGTAAAAACTAAAGCTCTATTGCTTTTTTAAAAAAGTGACAATAGCCTTCCTACTAAATCTGATGAATTATTCTGTTTTGGTAAATAAAGTTAGAGGTATCAGATTCAAGTAAGAAAGGCAACTATACCTTCTAATGAAAACTTTCCTACAATTTGAATGGTAAAGAACCCTAAGTGATGGCCCGTCCACAGCAATCACATCAACTGTGGAAAGTAAAAAATGAACTTGTATGCATTTTATAACAACCTAGATCAAAAAGTCTAACAATAGATATTTATACGTAAGAGCATAAAGCCCAAATGTCCTCAAGGGTTCGTGGCTATTTTATAAGTGGATCTCTACTGCTAGCCACAGTCTTTAAACATCCTGTCATCTAATTATACTTGGAATTATTCATCATTATATTAATGCATTTCACAAGCTCTGGAAACTGAAAAATACCTCAGAGATCACTTAGGTCCAACTTACTCATGTTGATGAGGAAGCTCAGGCCTACAGCACAAAGACCCGTCGTGCACATGACATGGGGACGTTTGCACTACGTGACCCCTGCCTCCCAGCGCCAGCACCAGTGACAGCCTGGAAGGAGGCTCCAGAACGGAGCCACACGGGACACAAAGTACTGATACAGTCCTAATCAGCTGGGCAAAAGGTGCCACTTCACCAGCCATGAGGTGGTAACATGGGGGGCCTGCCCTCCTCAGGGGACTGTAAGAACACACCATGCTTAGGGAAGTCAGTTTTAAATTGGACTGGGCTACTTTTCAGCAAAATAGTTGGGTATTTTCCAAATATATATATTTTAAATTAATTATACTATTACTGCATCGCATTTCTTATTAGTGATGGAATGTGTGGAGGGACGTAGAGGGAAGGAACAGCCCAGAGAAAGGTGGGTGATAGGGAAATTGAGGAGGTGAGGGAAGGGAAGATGGCAATTCACTGACTACAATGGGTTCGACACAGTAAAGGGTAACTAGGCGGTGACTATCGTAGAGTTACCTTCAACACTGAAAAACCGTCATGTCCCTGAGAGAAAAGTGAAAATTAAAATTTTAATATTTATATACTATAACATGTGCAATCCACGAACACACTACTATATAAGTATATAATATTACCTTGCAATGACTGAGCATCTATACTCCAGGAACTTTACTAAACATTTTATGAACAAAATTATTGTGCTGGGTGCACACAACAGTCCTTGGATGTTATTATTCTCTGTTGTGTATAAGGAAACATACTCCGTTTAGGTAGTGGTTTGCCCAAAGCACACAGCAGAATCGGGACTCAACTCAGGTATGTTTAATGAAAAAGCCCATGTTGCTGTCTCCACATTATGCTGCCTATCAGCCAGAAATCAATAAAATGTTATGGGGGAAATGTGCCAACTGGTGATAATTATTTGATTATAATGATTTTTGTATTGAATTCAAACATAAATCCTGAAAAAAAGAACTTTTATTAAGTTGATCATTCAGATAAAAATTCTTATCAATCCTGTGAGCTACAGATAAAACTAATAATAAACTGAAAACTAAGTCACATCACTAAGCCAACTCTGCTTTACCACTGTCCTCTCTGGATCAGGGTGTTACCAGTGGCCACTTGGGCATTTAAGGCTTGCCTTAATATAGTAGAAGCAAAAACCCTACTGATCCCCCAGAGAGCCAATCTGGTTAAGAGAGCCGAAAATACTAAGGGGACAGATGTGTTTACCCAATTATTTCAGGCCAACAGACCCAGCCTTAGTATCCAATACTCTGAAATAGCCCCTTTGTTCTTTGGAAGCAAGTGTCTATGGACGAGTCTTGAACTGAAGTTTGGTAAGAACGTTCTGTTTTCATGAGCGTTTGTAAAAGATGCCCAGCGTTTTTCTGATAGCCAGAATCCAAGTATCCAGCCCTGACCCGATCTCTGTCCTGTGTGGTTAGCAGGAGCTCCCCCAGCCTGCCCTAACTCAGCCCACAATCCCCTCCCATTCATACTTCCACGGTATTAGGTCATGGGATAAATTTTCTTAAACATGGTTGGATTTCCCCCTCCTACATACACCCTGCTCTTTTCTTACAAACACTGATACCACCTGCTGCCAGCCTCTCCCTTCACAGGAGTGCCTGGCGGCAGCCATCTCTACACAACAACAGGCGGGCGCTGGGGAGAGGCGATGCACGGGAGACCACGCTGGCTGAGGAGTTGTGCGATCCAGCCCGAGGCGAGGAGCCTTCCCTCATGCTCCCAGCCAGCCCTTATGGAAGGCTCGCTCTGTGTCAGGCATGCCACAAGCGCCCTTTCACACCTTAGCTCATTTACTTCTTCCCATGTCCCTAGGAGGAAGGCTATATAATTAGCCCTAATTTGACTGACTTAGAAACCAAGGCTAAGAGAGGTTAAAAAAAAACCCAAGGTGGAGTCAAGACTGACTCCAAAGCATGTGTACTTCCCTTAAATTACAGAGTGTGAATAAGATCAGTTCCCTGTACAGTCCAGAATCTTCCCCCAAGTTTTGCCTAGTAAAGACCCACACTATTATTAGGGAAGAGGTGTGAATATTTTATTCTAAAGCAGAAGACCCAGAGGCTGTGTGCCCAACCACAGAATGTGTTCTCTACTCCATCAGAAAGTTGCAATTTTTTCTGTGCCATTAGGGCAGAGATGCGAAGAAAATTCGTGCTGTGGTGGGCACCAACATTATTTTAAACCACAGAGAAACATTTTAAATTAAGAAGTTTAGAAGGCATACATTCGAATTTAAATAGGTACCACAAGATTTTACTAGACATACTTAATGTAGTGCATCTTGGTTTTTAACAGCAAGTCGAACACAACGTGTATCATAGTGCTGCTTGTGGTGGTGGGTGTCAGAGGCAACCTACGCGTCCATCACTAAGGGAGTGGGAAGCAAAAGGGGCTGCGTGCCCACTCTGGAACACTGTGCAGCTGTCAGGACCAACAGCCCAGGTGTACAGATGGCGGCAAGGATTAACCTTATAGTTTTGGGTAGAAAGTGGGTAAAGGGGAGAGAGAGAAAAGAGAGGCCTGGCAATGATGGCTGCATAGAGAAGGCCAGTGTGCCCGAGTGTGATTACTTGAATCTTCTACACTGGAGAGTTAAGAAAATCAAAAGGAAGGTGAGAAGGAGAGGGAGGAGGAAGGTAGAGGGAGAGAGGAAGGGAAGACAGAGAGGTAGATAGGCAGCAGATAGACACAGTTATGAATCTCTCAGCGCTTGTCCCACACATTCATTTTTACCTCTTAGCTCTATTTTATGGTGGAGGGATACACGTCCACTGGCTCTGGGGACTCTTCATGTGGGCATGTGCACCAGTACCCGCACCCCAGGCCTGGAGCAGAAGCCCAGTTTGTAGGCTGGAATACTGACATCAACTGAAAATGATACTAGATAGCATCAGAATTGAACCTTAGGTTCATTCCTATTAAAAATACTCCATTTTATTTTTATTAATACAGACTGGCAGAGAACGACCACCACAGAACACAGAGACCAAGGATATGAGAAGAGAGGCAAGGTAATGACTGGATGTGATTACAAGTTCCTTTTCCTGTTTCCTCTCCCCCCTTTCCCTCCCTTTCCTCCCCTCCAACCTGCACCCAGGTTGAGTCCAAAGGGTGGCAGTGACTGCAAAGCTCCTTCCCTTGGACCCCAGCCCCAGTGAGTCTGGTCCCTGCACCTCAGGCTGGCGGAGGCGACGTGGTGGTGGTTGGGGAAAAAGCTGTCGGGAGCCAGGAGTGGTGAATGAACTCCTGAACAGGCTCTCCACTGACACATCACTAAAAATAAGTATGCTTACATGCATAACACATTTTTGGAACAGTAAACTGAACTCTCTTTTATCCTCTCTAGAGACTTAACATTTCAACATTCAGCTTTACAGAAAATAAAATGCAGGCGGCAACAACTTGGAGCACCGTAGGTAGTAACATTTGACGTATGTGATGAACGCACTTCTGCCAAGATGTTAAGGAATTGCAGAGTGGATGGGCACCATCTATCAGCTGCTTGTCCGTATTCCGGTCAAACGCTGATAAGGCTCACTTGGGCATTGCCTTATTTAGTCAGACTTCTGGGCCGAAACACGGTGCATGGCGACGACTGCGCATGCTATTACGTGCTTCTCCTTTCAGCCATTGGTGCTGACACACCAATTAAAAAAAAATTCTCTGTTATTTGAACAGCCTTTTGCCTTTCCTAGCAGCAACTTTTCTACAAAGAATAATGGTAATGATATGGCAAATAAACCTGAATTTATTTATTTGGTTAAGAATTCCCATAAGGTATACTGAAAATTAAATTACAGTTTCTAAAGGCTTTTTTTTCCCCTGACACTGAACAATATAATACTGTATATTATTACTCTTATTGGTTTGGCTAAACTGCATTTTTTTCATAAGCCACTATTTCTAACCGTATTAGTTTTTAAAAACAGGTATTATAATATTGTAAAGAACCTTATAGTAGAAGTCAGTAATTTGATCTATACCTGATTCTGCTCTTAACTGCACCAATGTATATGAATCTTGTTTATCTATATCTGTATCCATACATATATGTACATAAACCACTACATGTATTTATTTTCCACAAGAAGTCTAGCATGTGAACCAGTTTTAACTCTTTATAGAATGAGAAGGCTTTTTATATACTGACACAGAGTGAATTCCAATATACAGTTAATTTAAAAAACAACAGGTACAGAGCAACTGTATTCTGGGCTACGATCCTTCATACGCAATTGCAAAATCTAAAAAGCTTTAAAAACCAAAATTTTCTTTTTATAAGTTTAGTATTAGAACTTATCTGACAGTAAGACCTGAATGCAAATGACATGAGGCTATTTATGGTTTTTATATCACTTGGTGTGAATATTCAGTTTCCCTAGAGAATTAAGGTGTTTGCTTACTGAATGCTGGGGCTATTGTAGATTTATGCTATATGCACCATATTGCTTTTCCAAAATCCAATAAATCCTAATTATAAGACATATCTGGACCCAAAAGATTTTGGAAAGCAATTATGGACTTGTGGTATGAGACCATCTATGTCAAAGGGGATAAAATGTATATTTGTGTGCATAAATATCAGAAAAAGTTTATGAAGATACTAATAACACTGGGTGTCTTCAGTGAAAGGAATTGATTCGCTGGAGTCAGGAGTGGTAGGAAGATTTATCATTCAGTTTATACCATTCTGTAACTTGAAAATCCTGAACCACGAACATTTACCATTTATTCCAAAAACAAAGAAAATTAAAAAACTTAAAAATCACCGATTACAAGCATAAGACAAGCGCTTGATCTATTTAAGATACATTTGTTAACAAGTCTGCAGCAGGCAGTGGTTTACACCTACTGCCTGTGGATTCCCTTGACTAGCCTGCCTTAGTCATTGTGAACTCTGGTTTCTCTTGGCTCTCAATTTACCCATGCCCAGTTCTTCCCAATGCTGCCATCTCTTCCTTCAAAACACTGTTTACAGTTAGTTTCTTACATGGAGCTTTTGCCTCCCAAATCCTCCTGTGGTAACTTCAATTTTGTTTGTAACTCTATAAAACTCATGTACTTGGCCAGATATATGCTCCCTTACGTGTCCTATCTTTTCAGCTACCTGGAAATTCATGAAAGTATGGATATAATAATCTGGCTTTAAAATTTTTTATTTAGCAGTTTTTCTTACATGGATGGTTAATTACACCATGAGTATATTTGGACTTCCTCATGAGCCTTCCAGGACCTGCCCAAGTAGAAAGTGATAAGTATTAACTAAATTGAATCAAGCCTATAAAAAAAAATCACTTTCCAAGAAGCTTTTATAATGAAAATGAAATGAAAAAAATAACCAAGGCAGGCTTCTGAAGACTCTGATACCACCTGTAACGGCTACCAGAGGTAGAGCCCTGGGCTGACAAGGTGCTATTCTGAATTCACAGTTTCCCAGTGCTGACATGCGCACCGATTGGGAAGAAAACCCAGTTACATTTTCATGCTCTTGCATATATAAGACATGGTCTAGTGAGAATTACTGTGAGTTAAAAAAATACATTTGTTCCCTGTAATTTAAAAGAAGTCATCTCCTGATTGTGATGAGTTCTCAGGACCTAAGCTCACAGTCAGCATCGTTAAAAAACATGGCTACTAAGTTTAGAAACAACCCAAATCCTTATCTTTCCTGGCATCCTTGAAATCACTTCAAAATGTTTGAAAAGGTCACTAAATTGTATTAGTATACATACTCAATTTAACAATTTGTCTAGTTCCTCTTTTTAAAGACAGAAAGCAGAGACTTGAAGAAGACAGTCCAATCCAGTGAAGTAAAATTTCCCTAGGACTATACATTTTATCCAAGCCGACTGTTTTGGTGTTAGCCACAAACCTCTGTATTCAAAACCCATCAAAAATAAAAGATACATTTTTTCCCTCCTTTTTATATTTGGAAATGAATCTTACTAGAGAAATTCACTTTTAAACCATGTTTGTATAATCCAAGACAAAATGTCTTACATTGTTTTCAATACAAGTACATAATGTGTTTTAGCTGATAATCAAAAACGTATTTTTTTTAAGCCAGAAAAACCTTGGCAAGAATTCTAAGTTACCACTGTCACTTTACAGATGAAAAAACCAGTCCCAGGAAGTTAATTTATTGGATGTGTTCTGTCTGTTCTTCACTGTGAGGTGTACAATTATTATTTGGAACCGGCTGGACTAAATAAGTACATTAGTAAATAACCAAATAAGTACCAAAAGAGAGGTCTGTACCAAATGCTGTGGAAGCAAAGAGGAGATGGAGGGAGCTGGGGAAGCAGCCCCAGGAGTGGTTCTGTCTGGGACAGGGTTCGTCTTCCCATCCTCTGTGGGTCACCCAGCCACTCCGGCAGAATTCCAGCTGCACCAGGGCTTCTGCCCTGCTCTCAGCTGTGTACTTGTTTGTCTCACCTCACCACATTATGAGCACCCAAAGGGCAAGGGCTGCCTTTGAAAGCCCATTTCTTGAACATGCATGTCAGCAGGGATAGGCCCTCAATTAACATCTCTCAGACACACTGGATCTACAAATGACTTTATGATAAAAATGGACCAAGTGGACGTCCAGAAGGATGGTGGATGGCAAATCTAGAAGTGGAGAAGGAGGAAGAGTTGGAGGGAAAGACAGATGGGCAGAAGGCAAGAGATGGTTAAGGGGCACATGTGCAGTTAAGGAAATGCTTTATGAGGAAGGTGAGACAAAAAGAAAGTTGAGCCCATGGATGATTTCTCAAGAGATGAATGTGTGGGTCACTCTTAGTCAGTTCTAAATAAATAGAAGTCATGAAATGATAGACTTACATACTTGTAATGATAGTCTTAGATTATTTGAATACTCTTTGTTCACATGGTTCTGTTAAGAGCTAGTAAATATTTTACCTGCATAAAGCTGATCTGGCCTTATAAATGACTTTCCGACTATGTGCTTCTTGTGTGTATGGACTGAGGATTTTGCTTAAGTTTTTGTTGCTTGGCAAACATGGGCTCACCCATATGCCAAGGAAGTGAATGAGCTACTGGGAGAGAGGCTGCTCTGCACCCTCTGAAAGAGACCAACAAACTAGCCCAAGGAACTACACCTAGACAACAACCACAGGATCCACTAAACCAAGCAACCTTCAGTAAGGGGGAAATGCATTTTCTATAGAAACCTCATTTGAGAAATGGAGCACGAGTTCAGTTAGATCCAGTTTTCATTTCTTTACAGGATTAAAAGGAAATTAATGACTAGAGTTCAGTTAGATCCAATTTTCATTTTTTACAGGATTAAAAGGAAATTAATGACTAATGTGGTTTAACATAGCTGCAGTCATGGCAGTGAGTGTGTGTATCCATCAGATATACCACCAGCTATAATATGGCCCTTTTCAGAGAAAGATGGTAACACAGATCTGCTTAGCAAGAACAAGATGGTCTAACAGATTTATAATGGTAATTAAAGCTTTGATTTTAAAAAAGGAGACAACCCCAAAGGCATTTAATTAAAAAATGTGCACTAATCACAAGCCTTTAGTAGCCCAACAGCAACTGGGTATGTTACAAAATGCCCCCACCATGCTACTGCCCCCGAATCTGCTTTTGTGCTTTTCCCCATTCCTGCCTGTCCAAATCCTTCTCATGGTTCAAGAGCCAACTCTACCTCTTCCCCATAAGGCCTTTCCTGATGCTCCCAAATGAACAAATCCCTTTGCTCTTTTAAACTTTATTCAGAACTAAAAGGGTTCTGGAAAAACACAACTGATTCCATCAGGGCACTTCCTCTTCACCTTGCAGCACAGTGATTTGTTTCACTCCACGACAGAAAATGAGCTGCTTGCGAGCCAGGGTCATCTCGTGCTCACTGGCAGCGTCTACTCAAGGAGAGTGGTCTAGGCCTTCCTCGAATTGTCACCATACACATGGCATATGGGTCTGTGAGTACTGACTTCTAGCTCCCTATTTTTTACCTTATTCTTCTGCTGTCATTTTGCAAAGTGCAAATTTACCCAGTTGTACATGGGGAGAAAGGCTGGTTTCACTTACCTCCTTTAGGCTTAAACAGACGTGCTTTGAAA
Source organism: Smutsia gigantea (assembly GCA_032199065.1). Lineage (NCBI taxonomy): Eukaryota > Metazoa > Chordata > Mammalia > Pholidota > Manidae > Smutsia > Smutsia gigantea. Next base: position 224,537 of record JAVSCE010001874.1, on the reverse strand, counting down.
AGGATATAATGAAGACATTTAAATAATCTTACAATGGACATTTCACACTGGTTTATTTTTAATCAAACAGAAAACAGTATTAAGGAGAATTTTTGATCGAACTTTAATGTTCTTATCTCATACTTTGGAGTCTGGCTGTTCCTTCTGCACAAGCTGACTGAAGCAGGATGAGGTGGGAATGCAGAAATGCAGGCATGTAGGTGGGCAACTGCATTGAAAAGAGAAGTCTAATGAAATCCTGTGTAGCAAGGCAAGATCCAGGACAAAGACACAGGTGTTCAGCTCAAATCTGTTTAAACTCTCCAAGCAGGCAGCACACAATGGTGAATCAGGCTGGTCCGAGTCTCAAAAAGGAAACCTGCATCACAAAAATCTGTCTTTATTTCTACAGTTTGCACACACCCTGGAGAGGCCTTCCGGCACTTCAAACAGAGGTGTGGCTGTGTATTCCACAGGCTAGGATTTGTCTTCACATTTGTATGTGATGTATCAGGAGAATATCATTTATCCTATGCCAGAATTCAGGTGAGAATCTCTATAGCTATTTTTCTCAGAAACTTCTGAGTGCCCGTGAATTTCCCTAACCCAGTAACTGAACATGTCTGTTACTTCAACTTCCCCAGAGCCCTGGGTAGTGCCTCAGAGGCACTGTCACATCCTCGGGTAAACCCAGCAAGGCATAACTTCATCAAAGTCTATGCGCCCTGTAATAAGCATAGGAGCTCAGACTCGCACAGTGCTTACTGGTACCGAGCACTGTCCCAAACACTGGACACATACCAAGTTGCGGAGGACTCATTTTAACCCTGTGAGGGAGCATATTAATCATCACACCCATTTCACAGATGGCGAGATGGACTTGGAGAGGTAAAGTTGTTTCTTGAGGCCACTTGGCTCAAAAAGTGACAAAGTCAAGATTTGAAGTTGCTCTGGCTCTGGCATCTGTACTCTTAACTCATACACCATATTGCAGAAAGGAGTCAAGAAAATTTCCTAAACATCTCTGGGCAAAAATCAGGTGTCAAGTTAAGCAATTACTTGAATTTTTTCCCTTTTTTCTCTCTTCTGAAAGTCTCTAAAGCGCAGTTCACATTCACTTCTTCCTTGCTTTTGGGCAAAGACAACTGAATTAGAGTTGACTTACCAGTCTCTCTTCTCAGGACTGGACTGGCCAAAAAGAGGGACAGCTCACTGTCCCAGCTCAAGCTGTGGGACACAGCCAGGCACAAAGCACCATCCATGCATTATTTCTGCCAGAAATAGGTTAGTTTGGACACAACTGCTAGAAGCCAACAGGGGCCCATAGCCACCCACCTGTCACCTGTGCGCTGGCTGCCCCTGGGAGACACAAGGACTCTCGTAGAGCACAGAGGGCTCTCCTGCGCTGTGGGGAGGGCTGCAGTCAGCTCTTTGCCTTCTCAGATCCAGCCTCCCAAACACACTGCAGGCCCTACTCTGGTCTGTACTGGGGGAGAAACAGGCGTGGCAGCCTGAAAATCGGAGGGCGCTCCTTTGACCATGGGGAGATGGCAGAGCCACTGAACCAGCAGCAACAAAAAGGAAGCAGTGCAGTGGCTGGAAGGGGAGTTTCATGAATGGGCCCCAAAACCCGGGCCTGGGGCTCACCTGAAACCTGACTTCTCTTTGATGATAAAGTCCCCAGCTTCTGACTGTCCTCAGCCCCTGCTCCTTCTGAGCCTCTTTCAGGCTGATGATAGAAACCTACCTTACTCACCTCTTCAGCTTCAGTTCTATGGGAAGCATCTGAACACCGTCCAGGCAGAGGGGGCAAGGTGAAGTCAGCCGCAGGATGAAACAGGACCAACAGCAGGCCTGGCGAGCCCGCCCTGATTCACACACGGTGCAGCTGAGGAAGCCAGGACGAGCCCTGGGCAAAGACTCCACACCAACCTCACCTCTCCTAGGAACTCCTGCTCTTCCTTGGAGCCAGCTTCTTCCCTGGTGGCCCCCCCGCACACTACCTCAACCTCCACAAAGCTCTCGTTCAATTTCTAGCTGTGCTGCAAGTTGTTGACATATCTATCTCTGCCACTTGGTCATAAATCCCCTGGAGGACAGGGGCCACACCTTTCTCATTTCGGTTTCTCCCCAGACACTGAACTCCACCTGCTTTACACAGAGCAGGCATGCAGAAACCACTGGCTGAAACAACTACAAAATTTACTCCACCATAAAACACTTAGCATCCCCTTTCCACTTCAAATGTATTAACTCGTTTAACCCCACAACTATTTTCCTTCTCCTCCCACTGTGTAGGTGAAGGTATGTGTGAAACAGGCGGGGGGGTGGTGGGGAGCGCGTGCCTGGGGTCACAGCATTGGCAGCACCAGAATTTGGACCCAGACTGGCCACACCACTGCCTGTCTCTCTGTGCCCTGGAATTACACGAATATGAACAATAGCATTTTAGCAGGAAAGTAACAAACAAGAGCTCTCAACCCTCCTTGCTTTTGCCCTTGCATGCAGTTCCCTCTGCTTGGGAAGCCCTTCTTCCCCTTTCTGTTCCCTGTTCTGTTCCTTGTCTCCTTACGACTGCAAAGAGACACACTTGAAATCTCTCTTGCTTCCTCCAGGTGTTTAGAGATGCTCTGCTGGGCTCTGATATATACTGTTTGCTACCTGACATCCTGGAAGACCTGCTGCTTTTCTCCTCAATCTCCTGGCCCTAGAGTATGAGCTCTCTGAGGTTCTCAGCAAGGGCTGTTGCTTCACAGTACTCAGCATGGAAGTATTCAACAACTGTTGGCTGTCCTGGTTTATTTAATACCTACTAAGTGCTACTTACTGTGTGTGAGGGGTAGTCATTCATATGCTAATCTAATTGTCCCAACCTCCTGTGACCTGGGTGCCAAATCATCCCATTTTTGGGGATGAGAAATCTAAGGTTTAAAAAGTTGCACAAACAATATTCGAATAAAATTCCCACCCTCAGCTCAGTCTGGTAAGTGCCCAGATCTTTCTGGCATCCCTACCCCAAAATGTGAAGAAGAGCGGGTGTTCTCCAGGTTGCCTGCAGATAGGTCTGCTGGGATCTCGCTCCTGGGCCCTGACCTGAGCCTGTTCAGGAAAGAGATACAGTCTCTGGGTCCCAAGGCAATCAGACCTCCAGAACTGCAGTGCACCCATGTGTGCATCTCATCTCAGGTGCATGAGTTTCAGCTGAGCTTTAGGAAATCCAGGGTCACTAACCACAAAGGACTTGCAGGAATGGTCATTTCTATTAAACTGAACAACTTCTATGTAGTGATCTCCATATAGAAATTTTTTTAGATATATATATGTCATATTGAGCTGAAATATGAAGTCAGAAACCTGATTAGATCTTACTTCTACCAGACTCTCAATCTCTAAGATACCAACTCAAAGATGACAAATCAAGCAAAACTATGTATTTTGCACTAGAAGATCTCAGCACTTGTGCTAAATTTCATGAAAGGTGTAAAAGACAGAATTATTTTTATTAGTAGAAGTAGCCCATGAAGTCTACTGTTCACGATTATCATTTTCGTTCAGGTACAGAATAAGCAAACATCTTATTCTGGGTATACCCCTCATAGTTCTTAACTAAGAGGGATTCTAGCTAGTTTTAGATTTACATTTATTAGGAAAAACTTTCAATAATTATATATGCTTTACAATTCAGTATTTAATTTAGACTTCCAAAAATTATTTAGCACAAATGAGCAGAATTTTATACTAATCACAGAGAGCAAAGGATAGGGGAAAGGAAGAACAGAAAATTAAGAGAAAAAAAATCTTGCAAGTGGAATGAGAAAAATCAGTTACATGCAGCCTATTTTAGTTCTTAAAGGTCTTTATACCTGCTTGGTGCAGGGACTGTAAATATATCAATTTTCCCAACAATTTCTTTTTTTTTTTCATATGGCTTAAAAACTTAGAAACTTACATTCCTGCCTCATTCAGAGTCTTCATACAGATTAAAAATTACACGGCATGACTCAATGTAATCCATGATTTTGGAAAAGAAATTTATACCCGAAGAGTTTATAATAATTTTATACTTTTTAATTTATTTAAGTATTTGTCATTTGGTAAAATATTTTCCTGTTTTATTGAGCAATAGGAAAAAACCTGTTGGTGGACTAGAACAGTATATGTAACCATTAATAGAAAAATCAGACTGTCAGCAGAAACCCTTGTACTTCGTTAAGTACCTCCACACCTGCTGGTCTTTCAGCAGGAGCGGTGATTTCTCAGATGGCTGATCAGACCCAGCTGAGCAGGGGGCCTTTTTAGGCAGGGACTTGCCACAGCTAAAGATGTGCAGGAAGTCTGGACTAGGCTCCTGGACGTGCCAGCTCTTGGAGGCTAGGTGGAGTCTCTATTACAAAGCAGAGAGGGGCTCAAACAAAATAGACCTGCCATGAGTTAGGGCGGGGGCCACGGAAAGAAAAGACGTAGATTGTACTGTGGAACATCATAAACAAAGAACAGCCCCGGAGCTCCCTTGGTTTTGATCCTAAGCTGAATCCAAGCGCTCTTTGCAGGACTCCTAACTCACTCACGGTTCTTGATCCTACCTTATCCATGTAGGTAAAATGCCCACTAATGTCCTTCAGGAGGTACAACCCAGATGATAAAGTTTAGGGCCTGAAATTAGGCACTGCAAAGTTTTCATATTCTGTTTTAACTAGTAAGACAAGTTATCTTCATGCAAGCCATGTGCTTATTCTTGATCCACTGTGTATAAACAATAACTGAAAAAATGAAAGATGGCTTTCTAAGGCAAAGAAAGTCATAGATGTAATGCCACTCTTTCATAGGACTCAGTCAAAACAACAGACAGTATGAAGTTAATGAATGCTCTAATGTATGGCTGACCACCCAGATATTGGGAAGGCTACTCTAGTAATAGAGGAAATAAAAAAGTGAATAAAAGGGGGTTGCTAATCTGACTTTAGACAACAGAATTATGCAAATAGAGATATTAGTTATAACCACAATCAAACCTTATTTAATATTTTGTTTTAACTTATCCTACCTTAGTATAAAATAATTCCCTGCTTCTTTCCACACATGGGTCACTATCTCTGACAATTCCTTATAAATTTCTCTACTTCAGACCTCTTCTTGTTTTCCTAACAACTTATTACAAATGACAATGTTCATCTTTAATTTTGAATTTTTCATATTCTTTGGAAGTTCCTGAATACACAAGCTTCAAAATACCATTCTTATAGGAATCTCATCTGTTTTGTTCCTCCTTGAATGTCCATGAATTTAAAGATTCATTCTCCTCCTCCCCAAAGTGTCAAATCATTATTCATGGTGCACCTGTGCCGTGAGCCAACTAGGCTCAGACCCTGAGAGTTTTAACTCCCCGTAAGTCACCAGTTGTACATTTTTGTGCACACATTTAGAAGTAAGACTTCCCAAAAGGGGATGAAGCCCCAGAGTCTAAATCTGACCAAAGGGTTATATCCAGGGTCTCCAGTCTCCTGCTTTCCTATTATTCTTATTCTTTTCTACAAACCAACAGCATTAATACACAAGCTGAGTTCTTCACAAATTTCAAGGATCTGGCTCTTTAAGCCTGGACTGATTTCTTCATGTCCTTGATGCTCCTGTCCGCCTCTGCTGCCTGTAGTCCAACTTGTGCACGGCAGCTCAATTCATTCTCCTCAGATGTTGTTTGCGCGTGTCACTACCTTCCTCGGAACTCTGAAACCGTTTGCACTTGTGTGTTGCGTAACGCCTGATTAGTGCTTTTAAGATCCCTGAATAGTCAGCACCCCTTATCTAATTGTCCTCTCCTCTTTCTGTGACTCAGCTGTGCTCTACATTAGCGCAAAGCAAAACACTGTGAGTCTTGGATTATACACACGAGCAGGGCAGTGCAAAATCCAGAAGCATTTTGAGTACATTTCTGTGCACACATTTAGAAGACTTCCCAAAAGGGGATGAAGCCTCAGACTTTAAATCTGATAGAAGGGTTAGATCCAGGGTCTCTAGTCCCCTGCTTTCCTATTATCCTTATTCTTTTCTGCAAACCAACAGCATTAATTTTCTGGAATTTCAGAGTAGCACCACCACCGATCTCCACAAATTCACTAACGTTTTGGACCATTTTTTGCAGTGGTAGGATGAGAGTGAGAGGGAAGCGCTTGCATACAATGATCCCTATTGTCAGGACAGCCATGAGGGTCTATCAATAGTGAACCCTGGATGGTTAATAACGACATGAAGCTGAACCAAAGACCAAAGACCTGTTCCAGCAAACCACAGGGACATTACTGCCGTAGATAACGAGCACTGGCGATCTTCACTGCCTTTAAGCGTTTTTCATTCTCCAGCTTGATCAGCATACACTCTTCTTCCTCTACCTGGCAAATCTCTGGGGGCCTCTGTGACCAAAGTGCTGCCTTACCTTCCTTTCAAAATGTTGCTGAAGGCTCAAACCGTTCATGAAATTGTTCCAGACCAGTTCTACCTGGCAACAGACACGCTGCCAATTACACAAGGAACCCCTTTATTCAGGCCGTGTCTCTAATTTTTCTCCCTTTTCTCATTACTCAGCATTTCTTTAGGGCCAACATTCACATATAAACACATTCACATAGATTCATGTGAACACACGTTTACACAGACACTGGTAAGGGGGGATGCTGGTTTGAGACTTTTTTTCCCCTCTGTTGGTTTATACCTTCTGTTTCCACCTTTTAGATCTTATTCTTGGGCACTGCATATGGCGGAGGCTCTGTGACTATTACAAATACAGAAACTGTAATCTAAAGAAAACTTTTCAACAATAAAGTTTAGAACTGAACTTTAAAACCACAAAATTAACCCCTTATTGAATTCTCAAGGAAAAAAGTGAAAACCCCTAATATGCTCTTCTTTCCGTTGCTTTCATTTAAACATTAGTGAATTGACTACTCACTCTATCATCACATTTTAATCATTCCAACCATGGGTTGAAAGTTATTCTGATTTGGTAAGAATAACAATTTTGAAAAATGCCTTTACTATCAAGTTTGCAGAGTAACATTAGAGACAAAACCCCCTAAATATCACTAGGACACGTGGCCAAGTAAAAAGTCTTTGGAGAGGCTTTATGAACAAGTCAATCTATTCTTTTGTAATTCCTGTAAGACTGACCTGTTAGATATTTATGTAAACTGATTGTATGAAATGAGGCAGGCACTAATAAACAAAGACCTGACCCAATGAATTGCTCTGTGTTATTATTTAACTACCTCCTACGACTGTAAATTATCTCCAACCAACTTGAAGCTCGTGTGGGGAGTCAACCCCACTGTCCTTCCTCCCACTTCGGGTCTAGCACGGCGCTGTGTGCGTGAAGCATTTAACAATACCTCTGAGGTGATCAAGAATGATCGGTGGTATGTGAGCTGTGCTCCTAGAATGCTTATGGGTACTTCAAAAATGGTTTTAATTTTGGTTAGATGTTCCTAACTATAATCTTGTTCTTAACAGTTTACATGTAGGACATTTGACTTTTCAGTCCACCCTGTTCTGATTGAGGCCAAATCTGGAGCTGGAAAAATAAAAAATGTCAGATATGTTCCCCTGTGGTTACCAACTGAATAATTTCTATTAGCCACATGGCTGGTATAGTGACGTAAAGTCAGGCAAAGGAGGGGAATTCGTGCAGCTGCGGAGGCTTTCTGTGACAGCCCTGTCCAGTGTCCCACCTGTTCACCCCCATTCAATTGATAAGGAAGGGAGACCCAGAAAAAATATTTTGTTTAATATGTTTGAAAGAAATCACCCATACTCCAGGAATGAATGAAATTTTTCACTAACTTTATTTAGAGGCATTAGAATATCACATGCCCACCACTTAGATTTGCCTCTTCCTCACCCACAATGTCTGCCCACCAATTCCTGCTCCCTTTATCTCTTGCCTCTTTACCACCACTGCTCCTCACTGGGTCTTTATGATCTCCACAGACTAGGCTTGGAGTCTTGGCCCCAGTTAAATCCATCTCAAAAGCAGATGGCTCCCTGCTCAAATTTCTTCAGTCTCCCCAAGGCCCACAAACAGGAAATGCAGCTCCCAAACCTTCACAACCTTGTTTCCTATCATATCTCAGTCTACACTGACCAACACTTAGTGTGCCTGAGAATAACCTGGGAAGCTCAGGAAAAGCGGGCTTCTGGGCCTCACCCGACAACAAATGGTAAATCAGCTCCGGTTCAGGGAGCAGCAAGTTTTAAGCCCTCCTTCTGATCTGCAGCAGGGGCATGGATCCCACTTGCAGAGGCACTGCTCCCCCGCGGCCAGCTGCCTTTGAGAGCTCTCACCCCCCTTGGCCTTGCTCTCCAGGTCTCTCTGCCCGCTGGCAGCATCCTCGCCACCGTTTGCTTCCTGCCTCATCTAGACTCACTCTCCCCAGTTCGGGCTCAGCCCTACCCCCGGAAACCCCCGTGCACTTGGTGTTCTTCCCTCTTTTGCATTTTAAGTTTTTCTTTGAATTTACCATATTACGCTGATATTATCTGTTTATGTTTGTTTCATTCACAAGATTTGTGGCTGCTGAATAATCTCTATTAAATGAAACAGCGGCAAAATGAAGTCTATGAAAATGATACTGCTCCCAGATGGCTCTTCCTTTGTGAGCCTCAGGAGAGTACATGGGCTAAAGGAAAAAAGTCTGACCCCAGTTCTCAAAATCTATGGAGGTTGAAGGCTTGGGCTCTGACATTATGCTCTTTGGCGTCTACCCTACACAGATCACCTACCTGTTCTCTGACCTCTCTATGCCTCAGTTTCCTACCACCTCACAGGGTTTGCCACGGGGATTAGGTGAGATGACAGATGTCAAGTTCATAATACAGGTCCGTGCACCAGGGAACCGCTCAAGACATGTTGGCTCTGTATGTGACCAAGTGTCACCCAAATTGCCATCTCAGACCAAAAGGTGGGGGTGGGCACTTGCACTAGAGCATAATATACACAGAGGAAACACTGCTTCCACATCTGGAAACATTGCCAAAAAAATCAGCTTATTGCAGAACAGCTAATTTTGATGTCTCTGTATCCATATGATGCTAATGAGATCCTGCTCCCATCAAAAATCTATCTTGTAGACATTATGCAGAAATAATTTAAACTGTGATTAAATTTAAAGTTACTTAAAAATCGAATACATATATTTTTAAAAAGCACTAGTCATCTTCCCTTTAATGTAATAAAATTTTAATCTATTTTATGTATATTCTGTTGACAGCATTCCTATCGTCAGGAGTAAAATCACATATATGAAGAGACATTTTGTTAGATTTTCTTAGTCCACGCTTGCTATGGACCTGGGATGTGATCACCAAAGACTAACAGGGGGTAAAGAAGAGGGGCCTGGGAGTGAGGGCAATACAGGCAGAGATTGTTGCTTATGCAAAGAGCACAGGAAAGGGCGTGTGACGAGTTTGCCCAGGCAAGACCAGGTGCTTCCCGGGGGTGTCCCATGAGCCGCAGTCCCACGTCACTCACAGGAGGGCTACAAATTCATCAGGGTATTTGCTCTTAGTGAAAGGTTTTGTTTCTTACTCATCTCTGTATTCCTAGGGCACATGTTTGGACAGAGCTGGCACTAAATGTTTGCCAAATGATGTTTCCTTAGAATAATAATTTGTGAGAGTGATATTTTGTTCCAGCGCATTGCCAAGAAGGAAGCAGGCCAACAGATCTTGCTTACTGGGTAGGTCCCTTGTGCAAAAATCTTAGAAAGCATAATTTCAAAAATTCAAGAACAGATATTCTGATACCTGAATTGCACTGTCATAAGGCAACAGATTCCCAGTCACTTAATGTGAGAACTTCTTTCTTTGTACTTCTTAAAAAGAGCTGTGTCTAGTATCACGTACATGGAATTCCTCTTTAATGCCATGCCTCATAAATGTCTTTGTCCCTTAGGGCTTGGGTCTGAGCTCTTCATGTATACTATAAATCTGTCCCAGTTCCAGCCCCACGTTCCCTTTTCTTTGGGGAGGGGAGGCCAACATCTCAAAATCCACAAAGTCAAAAATCCAAACTCATCCTCCTCTCTAAACCTGTACCTTCCTTTCTGGTCCCTGTCTGGATGAACAGCCCCCGCATCGTCCCCACTGGCCAATCTGGAAATTCAGGAGTCACTCCGCTGCTTCCTTCTCTACATTTGCTGCTCTTATTCAACCAACCCTTAAGTCCTGCTGAGTCTGCTTGGGAGGCTCCCACTTTTGCATTTGCTTCTTTACGTCCCCATGGGCTCTGAGCTAGATTACAGTGAGCAGATTCCAACTTAATCCGTGTCCGATTTTATTGCCCCTACTCTTCCCAATCCCTATACCACTGGCCTCCAGAAAAATCTAAATTTGATCGTGTGATTCTTCTGCCTAAAACTGTCAACAGGTCTCCCATATTTGGGATAATATCCTAACTCTCCCTTTTACATTAGTGAGCCACTGCTGACTTCACCTCATCTGTCAACACCCTCCACCTAGCACTCTCTTTCCAAACCACACCAAACATTTTACAGTGCCCCGATACACGTGGGCCATTGTCCTCTGCACCCTTCTCCACCTACTCCTGGAAAACACCTAGATATCCTTTGTTTTGGGGGCTGGATACCACCTGCAAAATCATGCCTCCAGCCCCAGGCTATGATTAAGCTCTTACATGTTACCTAAACTCATAATAAGGAGTCAACCATCTGAGAGGGAACTGCTTTTTAATCTGTCCCAACCAGACTCTTTTGATGGAAAGAACTGGGTCCTAATGGTAATTTTACATTTATATAGTATGCCATTGATTAATGTTATAAAAGGTGATGAGAATTAGTATTTCTCAGAGATAAGAAACAAGCCTTGTAAAATGGGCTGGCAACTGAATGTCTTTTCTTTGAATTCAGGCCAAAGTATTAACTAATGTTTTAACTGATGACAGATGAGGGCTAAAGGTACCACTCTTTTAGGGCACTTGCATCTTTGCAAGATGATCTGTCAGTCTATAGCTCAAATGATTCTCAAAGCACTAGGATGAGCATCAAGGGCAGGAACAAGCGACCAGGGCTGCTGGGGGCATGTAAAGCCTTATCATCTGATGCTCCCCCATTCTCACTCTTGTACCCGAAACTCCAGCTTCTATGGGATATCACTGCAACGTGTCTTGACTAAGCTCCCCATATGAATCTCAAACCTTTCCTATAGTGGATGGAGGTAAATGTAGGAAATATTGAAATACTAACTAAAAAAGCCCTCCCACACCAATGTAAAAAATTACACACAGAGAGACTTCTAGACCAAGCCAACTGAAATCAAAATTTGATTGATTTGACACCATAAAATACAGGACAATTTTTAACCTTATTCAAAAATTTTTAACAACAAGAATATAACAAGATTATTTGTTAATCTCTGGCATAATTGATTGTTTCAAAAATGTTAGAAAGTAAATTAATGTATTTTACTTGGCTTGAATAAGTTTCTCTTGGCACACAGGGAAATCCTAAGAAGATTTGACTTCAGAGAGTTGCACTCTTTTGGAGGCAATCTTGATTCCTTACATATTAATTAAATTTATGATAAAGAAGCTTATTTGTATAATATGCTCAATTCAGAATAAATGTGAAACACCAACTAAAATAGAAGGGCAAAATTATTAAAAGCTTATTTGGTTCTATTCTCAAGAGGCTGTTGTACTAAAGCTGAATGACTTACATAAATACCTTTGGCATTTGTTGGATCCTGTTCCTAAACACAATGTTCATATTTCATCTATAATAAGAAAAGCATCTCAAAGATTTGCAAGGCACTAGTCTTTAAGCGTCCAGTTTGGTGTCTTGAGTAAAGTGAGATTGGCAGAGTCAGCTTAATCCATAATGGAAAGTTGTGAGCAGGGTGGCTAGGCTGCCTGCAGCTGCCGCCTGGAGTCTACCAGCTACATCAGCATGAGCACAGAACTCTGCCGCCTGCCCCCAGAGTTTCTCCAGGTCAAAGCTGAAATTCGTACGGAGAAGAAGGGATGGAACACGAATGCAATCACACTTTTGGCTTTCCAGAGCATGTTATAGTGGGGTGGTTTTCATTACAAATGAAACTACACTAAAAAGTTATTGCTGCCTTAATCCTTCATATTTACAGAATCAGGAAAATGTCAGACTTCCGAGATAAATGACATCAAATTTGCTGCAGCTTGTACTGCTTAAGCAAACTCAGATTTCTACAGTTAAAATAAGGCCAACATGTGTCCCAAAACCTAGCTTATCATCCCCCTAGACTGTTTTATTTTTTCCCCTCTAGTCTTCACAGCCAGTTTTCATCAAGGTGATCTCTGCAGAATGGAATGTTACCTCATATCCCAACCATACCGTTTGTAGCATCTTCTCCCGGTCCCCCCCATTTAATCACAGTGGACAGCCAGGCCTACATGATCCAGAGTTCATGGAAGTATGTTAGTAATAGTCCAAAAGTCTGGGTACCTGTGTAACTCTCCTATTATTATGGTCTAAGACAAGTTTTCATTTATTTTGTATTGCTTGAACTTACATGCTAATCATTAAAACATAGGTGCACCTCAGGGCCTCAGTTTTTTAATGGACCTGGGCTTGAAAGGACTCGATGAATCTTTAGAAACAAGATACCCAAGAGCATTTTATAAGGTTCTCATAACATAGCATGTTCCATGTTATATGTAATGACCTGTTAAACGGTGAGGGGGTACAACATCAGAGTCAAAGAAGAGAAGCGGGCCAAAGGAGTTTCTCTGTGTTCCCTAGTTCTGCCATTGCATCCAAGCTGTGCCCGCTGCTTGGGGCCAGGACAGAGCCGGTGCCTAGGTTATCTTTCTGGTTTCAGCTGCTCGCTCTGTACACCCACACAGAAATTCTCAGTGACTGCTCGGCCCATAAAGAAGTCCTGGGCACCTTGATACAGAGAAACGTTGTCTTTCTTTACACAGCCTGGAGAAGAATGTCAGGAAATCAGAGAAGGCTCCTCACTTTCACTTGTGGGAGATGGGCATTCTTTGGTAAAGAGGAGAAATGTGTATTTAAAATGTTTACGTGTACCATGAAGGATAATAGTCACCTCCACTAACATACCTAGACAATATGAAGATAAAAATTTTATTATCCTATGTTGTCTTCAGAATAGTACCCCACATAGCATGATATAAATACATACACCATTTTCTTGATCATTTGCTTTTCAGTCTTAAAAAATACAATTGCCTGTTGACTGTACACTGACTTCACACAGACATGAGGCTAGGAGTGGGGTGAGTCTGAATACAGGTGGTTAAGCTTGGTGGATTTAAGTTGTTTCCCTTTGCTTATCCCTATTTCTGTTTCTCCAGCCTTCCTTTCCTTCCTATTTCCTTCCTACCCCCACCTTCACCTCCACCCCAGGTCTGGCCTGGTCATCCGTCTTCTCTGACTTTAGGGAATGACACTTGTAGGACCAATACATTTTCTGAAACATTGCCTGTATATAATGATTTACAGTTTACAGAGCCCTGTGATACCCCATTCTCCCATTCAACCCTAAACACAACCTTTCTGTGAAGAAAGAGGAAAATATCGATGCCTGTTCATGGAAACTTTTCTGCACCTCAGAGCCTGAGCGTTCTAACCACACTTCTGGAATCTGTTCGTAGAAGGACAGGTGATAACCGGTGGAAAAGGGTGACCAGCAGTGAAGGCAGGTGCAGAACACAGGAGGCATAGCTAGAGAAAATAATGCTCTCAGTGAAGTTCTTCATTTTTGGTGATTTCCCCTACCAAATTGTTTTATTTTTACCTATTTAACAGCCTCTTCATTAAGATGACCTACAATGAATTACAAGGGATTCACCTTTCCACAAAAGTCACTTATGCTCATAACTGAAAATTAGCCAGAGCCCCAGTAGAAGAAACAATAATTCATGAAACAGGTAATCAAATTGTTTTTAAATATACAGTATGACCACTAATGTTACAGAAAATAAGGACAGAATATAAATTAGAGTCTTGATTTGCAAAGAGAAATAGAATCATTTTGTACAACAGAATTAAAGAATTTCAAATTCTTGGCCCTTCATGATAACTTGGGTGAGACTGAGCTTTTTCCTAAAATTGGGTATTAAGCTGAGTTTGGATCCAGAATGTGCGCTGACTCATGGTTGACTTTGGGTTTTAATTACTAATAAGTGTGAATCAAGTCAAGTAATCTTGTGAAGGACTGTTCTATTGAATATTATTATTTGAGCTTAAGAAAAATGATTTCCAAAAGTGACAGGACAAGAAAACTTTCAAAAGGAACTAAAGACAGGTGAACCTTCAGCAAACTTAGATTTTTAAAAGATAATAAGCTCTTATGTTCTGACGTATCACATATATTGGTGATATCAAATATGTTGGATGAGCTCATTATTATACTCAGCATAAGCTGACTTCCTGGAGCTCCCCTATCTGTTTAAGGAAAGCACTCACAGACCCTATGAAGAATGGAGATAACAGCCTGGCTTAACCTGAAGCTCATGTTTCCTGGCCATGCCTTAGTTAGGACACTTTAATGGTGTGGATGTAATTAAGGAAGAGGCTACCTGTAACACATACCTTTGTATTTTCTGCACTTGCCTGACTACTGGCACACTACAGCATGATGAATTATGAGAGCAATGTTTCCTTCCTTAAAAACTGTGGTTTATAAGTGTCCAGCAAAATGGAATTTGAAGTACTGGCAGTGTTCATACCCTAAGGAGGGAGAATTTAATTCACTCATTAATCAAATATCTACTGCAGCCCTTAAGGCAGTGCCCTGATCTCAAGTAGCTGCCAGGTATATCAAAGCCTGCAGAGTTGCCTTTAGCACCTGGCTTTCCAATCCCGTGGGAGAAACACGTGTTAAACAAGTATACTGAAATTCAGTGACAACTTAGACCAATGTGGGCATTTAGAGGAAGCTGGATGGCAGTGGCCAGAGCCTGAGGGATCAGGGAAACCTTCCCTGAAGAGGAGACTTTATGCCTAAACCTGACGACAGAGCAGCCTGAGGGGCTTGGTCAGGCAAGGGGACCGGCAGGGGGAAGGGATTAAAGAGACTTTTCTCAGACCTGAAGCAAAGCTGTTGTGGCTGAATCATTCTGGGCATGGAGGAAAGCAGGAGAGTGGTAAGAAATTATTATTATTTTTAAAGAAAAGCATGGGAAATATATTTTTCTTGTAGAATTTTTTTTAAGTTTGTCATTTTTATATTTAAATCCAAAGTTGGCAAACATGGGGTCCAGTCTCTAGTTCTAAAATTGGATGCTGGAAGCTTACCTGTGCACCAGATCCTTTGAGCTTCAGGCCCCCCATTTTCTATCTGGCTGCTTCCTGCCACCTGCACAGCTCTCCCAATGACAAGCACAGTGGGGCGAGGGCTGGCCAGGGGATGACACAGGGCTCCTCCTGCCATTACCTGTCTAGGTGCTGGTGTTACTACCTGATGTGGCACTAATGGCTGGGGAGAGGCTGGGAGTAGCACAGTGCTACATGACTGGCCAGCTTGTGCCACATCACTGCCCAGCCAAGCACCCTACCAGCTTCAGTGAGGCTGGCCACAGAGTCAGAGCAGACAGTAACTATGCCATGCCACTCGATCCTTCCATTTATTTTCTTCTAATCATTGTGATACAGTGAAAGTAGCATAAGCAAATGGCTTTGATTCTCAATTTGCTTTCGACCAGCTCTCTCCCACCCTTTCATGTACATCTTCTACCTTCAGGCATGATAATTATTTTCTCTAAGGTGCAGATTCTACAAAGCTCTTCTTTTGCCTACAGTCCTTTATAACTTACCTATTCATTTCCATGGTTTTCTAAGGACCACTGATTTGTTATCTCAACCAAATGTCTCACCTTACAATTCTTCCTTGAAATATTTTTCTCAAGGAACAGTAATCTGAACACATCAAAGAATTATTGAAGAGTCAATGGAGTTAAAAATGACCAAATGAGAAGCCACTGAAGCAACATGGATAAAGGGGTGACCTTGGACAGAGCCTTGGTCTCTGCTTCTGAACGTGACAGGCTTGGATATTCAGAGTTGCTCCCCTACATCTTGAACACTTATTAAAAAACAAGGTTGAGACACTTTTTCAATTCCAGGTGGTGACTTTTTCCTCCCAGGACCAAAACAAGAGAGGGATAATACATTTTGTTAAATCTTATAAACATAGTACTTTTTAGAACAGAATATAAAACTAAAGAAAAGTCATCAAATGATTACTATCCCTTACAGTTTTAACTCTCTAAGTGCTACCCTGCTAGTAAATACCAGTATCTGCTGTTATTTTTACTATCCACTAACTGTTGTGTCATCCCCACATTCCCTAATCTGTAAGAATTGAACAGAGGCCCATAATAAGCCTTCAGAAATAAGCTCCTGTGTGTTTACTGGGGAGAAACACTACTCTCTCTTCAAAGAAGCAAAGGAAAGGTCCACAGACTGACCACGTTTCCTTGACTCTCTGGACCAAAGATGGTTCCATGTCTCCTGATTTCCCTGAGGATACATTATTGGAAGATACAATTATTTCTTCTCAGAGCTACCTTGAGGCTTTGCTTCAAGATAACATAGCGTTGTGGTAAAAGAACATTATGTCCCATTTCCCTGGGACTTAAGAAACAAACAAAAATTCTCTATAGCAAAAGAAACAATAGTAATAATGATTGACACTATCTGGGTGGCAAACTGAAATGGTCAGTAATTGTTAAGTGATCATCTCTGCTAATGGGAACTAGTGTTTTGACAGTGACAACTGCCAGGAGCCTTACTTTCTACTTCTTATTCTGCCGTTACTGGGGCAGGGGGATGTGTCACTTTATGTTTCCAAACTTTTGATGTTTTTAAAAACAAAAACATTAATAATAACTGTTGAGGGGTTAGGTAAGATGGAGCAGAAGAAACTCAGGCATATAAAAAGCCATGGTTTATGACTATAGCTAGAAGTCCTTCCCAGGAAGCAATCTTTGAAGTCTTAATAGAACCTCTTTTCTTTTTATTTTTCAAAAAAGTTTTTACAACAATGTAGAACTCTAAACTCAGAACTATTATAAGAGGAATATCAGCCCTTCAGCTACTTTCTACAAAAACAAGTTGCAAAACTCTTTATCTTAAGTACTCAGTAAAGTAAGGAATCTGGAAAAGGGACCAAAATAGTGAAAGTTAGTAGAATATAAAAGGTTATTTGAGCATTTATTTGTCTGTTGTGTCTTTCAAACAGTATTCTTTTTAACTGTGATAACAACACAACGTAAGATCTACCCTCTTAACAAATTTCTAAGTGCATAACATTGTTAATTACAGGCACACTATTATTAATTACAGCAGATCTCTAGAACTTATTCATCTTGCTTAACTGAAACTTTATATCTGTTGAAGAGCAGCTTCCCATTTCCCCTCTCCCTCCAGCACCTGGCAACCACTATTTTACTTTCTGTTTCTATGAGTTTGATCATTTTAGATACCTCATGTAGGTGGAATCATGCATATCTGTCCTATGACAGGCTTATTTCACTTAGCACAATGAATAGAGCATTTTTTAAATAGCTAAGTGAAATATTTCTGAAGCAGGTAACTGGCTAAAAGTATAAGATCTTAAGCTAAGTATCTATTGACTATAAACTCTATACTACCGTATTCTCAAACTGCTAAAAGACATTCAACAGAGGATGTGGCTAGGATTTGATGTTTTATGATGCAAGTATAATCAGAGATTATCTTGGCATCACAAGTGCTTCCCTTTCGTTATGTAGATTTTTCCAATTTAAACAAGCTAATCATAATAGTCAATAATTAAAGCAAGCATAAGAAAGTCATTTCTAAGAGTGACCTGCACAGGTTTACTTTACACCCACCAAGAGTGACCTGCCTCTAATAGATCACTAGGTTGTACGGTGAAAATAAACGCAAGAATAGAGGAGTGCATTTAAAATTGAAGGCCAGGGACTAACAAAAACTTTATCACTAGCTCCAAGAGTTAGCTGAGGGCCAGGAAAAGGCAGCAAGATCAGACGTTTCCTGTCTACAAGCAAACTAAAAAGCAAGTAGATGGATGCTTGTTGATCAGAGAAAACTATGATCTAAAATAAAAGTCACTCAGCAGAGAAATGAGAGAGCTTTCAGGAAAATTTGTGCTGATTAACAAGCACTATTAACTTTAAAATGGAGAATTAGCTTGGGATAAAGATGGAAACCTTGAAGACTTTTAATATATCTAAAAATGATGCCAAAGAAAAAAGACCTCTTCCATTTTCCAATTAATGTTTCAGATACTTGGAAGTAAATAGTAGCCACAAAATAGGGTTTTTTTTTAAAGAAACATCAGAAGTCTGGAATATTAAATTGAACCATATGAAACTGCCATTTTTTTATACATCAAAAAGATGAAGAATCAGAAACTTCACATGGTTCAACCAAAGAAAAGGGGAGCTCATTAATTCAATGCTAAGAATAAAAACCTCAAGATATGCTAATATTTTGTGGTTTCAAAGGAGATTTACTTCTATGGAGGAATATTACTGAAGCAGGAAAAGGATTTTTAATATTCTATGCTAAACGTTTGTCTCAAATCGCACAAAACTTCCACCAGTCAGTATCCATTTAAATAAGCCTAAAAATAAAATTTTCCATTTATAACCATCCCTTCTTTTTTGTCTAACATGACATCTATGTCCAATAAAATTCTATTCCCAATGATTTTTCCATTGCTCTCCTTGGGTCCCTGAACCCAGCTATGAATGGGAAAAACTTCAAGCACATAGTCCTTCTGTGCCCACCTACACCCCATTTCTCAATCTATTATTCACCCTCTTTCTCCTACTCACTCCAGCCCTTCTCCACTGCTCTACTTTCTCCCAAACTTGGCACACCCGAGAGTTCCATCTGTCCATGTCGTATTTCCCCCACCCCTTTCCTTTTAATACACCAGTGATCTAATCTTTTCCTGCATAGAATGTGGAGATTCTAGCGAGCCTTGTCCCTCTGCCTTTGCCATGTAGATGAGCTCTGTTGTTTTAAAGAATGCTAGATTCTGTCGTGCAACTTTCCATTTCCGCCCCATCTACATCTTGATGGCTTTCTCAAAATCAAATTCATCTACAGGGCAACAATCAACAGAATTTGAATTTTACATACAGTGGGAGTTACAAACACCTCCAACTTAAATATTAGGATAAAGGTTCTCATCTTTACTAGGTATATTTCTGTGTGGATAGATATTTTCTGGTACATAAAGTACAGTGTTCTCTGCGGCAATGTTTCAAGGATACTTTTTTTCTGATGTAACTTTCTGGACTCTGGAAATGTACACAAGGTCTGAGTGAAATCCATAATACTAAGTATTAGGAAAGTAATTTCTACAGGTAGGGGGCCTCAATGAGCCTTCAATGTTTTTTGATGATGGAAAGTTTCCTAACAGTACAGGTATATTTTTGATTCTTATTCTTTTGGACTTAGATTTTTTCCAACTTTGATTCTGGCAATTGTAGAATCGATTTGATGCCACCAACAGACTGACAAACATAGTTTCTAGTAATATTTGGCTGTATTGAACGACCCAGCAGAACCACCCACGCTGCATTCACATACCTTGAATTCGCTATTTCCACTTTGGTTCTGGCCATGGCGGCTGCCCTTTGTGCGCCTTCAATCGCTCTGTCCACCTTTTCCCTAGTTTTTGTATTTCTTATTGGTATAAGCTGCTTCCTTATTCCACGGACCAGAATATTATTTTTGTATTTTCCCTCTTCTTTGGAGCCATCGGGAAACACGGTGCAGCCGTATCCATGCCTCTTGTTATTTGCCCATTCGCCTTCATACTTCATGCCGTTGGAGCGCTCGCTAATGCCGAAACCATTGCGCTTGTCGTTCTTCCACTCGCCCATGTAGGTTTCCGTGGTGGTGGCGTCGACGTGGTCTTCCACCGGGCAAAAATCACAATCGACGTCGCCAAAACTGATCGTGGAGTTGGCATCGCTGGAGCTAATTCTGCTCATGGCTGCGTCGCTGCGGACGGAGCTGCGCTTGCTCGAGATGGAAGATTTGGACTCGGACTTGCGAAGTTTCATGCTTCCGAGAAGGGAGCCCCTTCGGAAGAGGCCGCCCTTCTTCTTGCCGGCGAGCTCCGCGTCGGCGTGGAAGTTGAGCACGAAGCCTCCGCGGGTGCCTGCGGGGCTGTCGGCGGCGGCCGCGGCGTCGTGGAGGACGCTGCCATTGCTCTGCTCACTGCGCAGCGAGGCCATCGAGGTGCGCAGCGGCGAACGGATCACCGTGGCCATGCCGTAGGGCACGCTCTGGCGTACGCCATAGCCATGCCGCATGCCGCCGGCCCACTGGCCCTGGTACGTACCTTCGGGAGGCGCAAGAAAGCACAGCGTGAGTCGGGGGCAGAAGGGGAGAGATTGCCTGCGAGCACCGGGCGCCCCCTGGGAGAGGCCAGCGCGGAGCACGCAGGCCCACGGGACAACCCCTCCTGTTCCCAAGTCAACTGTAAGCGAAACTTTTCATCCACTCATGGATCTCCGCCCCTGTAATTTGGTGTCTATGGCTTTAATGTAATTGTAAAGGACTTTCCAATAGTCTAGTCTGGTAATTTTTGCCTTTCATTAAAAAATTTATATGAGTGTTTCAGATGAAAACTACCACTTTCTAATACAAAAAGAGTGAACACTAGGAAGCATTTTTTCTACTCTGAAATACACACAACCAAAGTCCCTCGTAACGCAGTGTGACAGAAGATGAAATGAGTTCTATTTCTGAATCTTATTCTAATATATCTATAAAAAATGTAAAAACTCTAGTCAGTATAACTCCCAAAAAAGTTCAAAAACTTAAAATTATTAATGATCTGAATAGTTGGCACACGGTTCATCAAACAAATTACCTACTTTTTTTTCCTACTATGTTCAACATTTCTTTTAGGGTAGGGAAAATTTATGATGATTATTAGATTTGGGTAAAACTTTTTGAGCTAAGAGGGACTTGACTAACAATAAATACCCAGAACCATTATGAAGAAATGAACAATTTGTTTTTACATTTTATACTGCAAAGTGAAAAGATCAAGACTTGTCCCTTATCACTTGCCAAGTTTCTGCTTTCTTCCCACCATTCTTGTCATGAATTTCCCTAACCTCTGCCACTGTGTTGTGAATTTCATCATGGATTAGAAGCACTCTAAGGGCAGGAATTACTTCATCAGAGAAGACAAAATTTCCAGACTCAAGGCTTGTGTGTCCTGTGGTCTGTAGGTGATTGATGACTTTATAGTAAACAGAGCGGCTAAATAGAGTACAGTATTTACCCCTAGAAAAATTTATATATACAGCTTATATATATAAATCAGATTATATAGCTCTCCATTGCAGTCACTTTTCATTGTATATTGCTGCACACAGATTTCCATTGTGTGGCACACATTTATTTTTAAAATACTGAGCAATGCTAGTGATTTTATATCATTTGTTAACAAGGGCTGATTATTTCACTGCACTTAAAAGTTAAAACTGTAATGGATCAAAAATCAAAAATTTTGTCTAATTTTAAGACTGCCTTCTCTTTCTGTTCACTCCAATACATAGTGGGGTGACAATGAAATACAAAATGGGTCTGGTACTGTGAATGTCATATTCTGGGTGGATGTGAAAGTATTATTCTAGCATCTATGGACTTTTAAGGAGGTGGGTGGGCCATAGCTTTCTCAAAGGGATTAAACCCCAAAGGATCAGATAGTCACGTAAGAATATTTCAGGTTAAAAAGCTTCCTACTGAATGTTAGTCATTTCTAAATTACCACCTTAAGGAAGGGAATTGTATTATTAGGAAATTTCAAGTTTGACTTTTCCTCTGCCTTTAGAGATACAATTTAAGTTCTAGTATAAAAGTTATACAACTAGACACACATACTAAAACAAACCACCTTATTTAAAAAAAATACTTTGTTTAGATAAATGAGGAATGCTATAAATCTTTCTACACAATGAACAAGTTAATTTTGTAAGAACAATTTCCAAAGGTGCTATTTAATGTAAGTATTAACATTTACAAAGTGCAACCATAAGGTCTCAGTAAATTTTAACACTGAGGGAAAATTAGTTTCCTTAAACTGACCTGTCCAAAAGAGACTAGTATTTAGAATTTCCAAGTAAGAATTACTCAAAAATCTAAGCAGTTTAAGGCGACAGCAGTGATTAGAAAGTTTAGGTCTCGGCTTCACTGTCAAATAGGGAAGGGGGAATAACAGCACTGGCCATATTCCCATCCCATTCTGTTTAATCACAATATGTGGAAGGCTTCCTCTGTGGAACTGCTAAAAACCAATTTACAGTCAAACTTTAGTTCATCTGAAATTTAAAACAGGTTTAGTCAATGAATGTTGAAAGAAAGGGGTCTCTATTTCTTTATGAAGCAGGCGGGTTCCCGTGTCTCCCTGCTGCTCAAGTTCTAATTAGTGCTTCTCAATTCCTCAAATATACGTGCATATTTCACGAGTGTAAAAATTAACTTAAAATGAAACCCATAAAAATAGGTTCTGCAATTTTTCATCCAGGAACTGGTTTCCCAGATATGGCCATTTTAACTGCACAGTCTTGTAGTGGAAGGCATCTAGAAAACGTTCCAGTCATGTAGAGTGCGCTAGGCCAAATACGCTATGAATGGGTACATGCTAGTGTGCATGTTATTAAAACAACGTGTCTTCCTTGGCATTTTCAATAGTTTTATGACAGGTAGAAAAAAAAGTGAAGTACAGCAGATAAAAGTTTGCGCAAAAAATTGATTTTTTTTTGCACCTCAACTTAGATTTCGTGAATATGGTCCTAATTTATGCTTAATATTCAGGGGGTTTCTATTTCAGCAACACTGCACACACAAATTACTAATAAAGTAAATCAAGTGATACTTCTCATATGGAATTACTACTTCCTTCCTCCTCTAGTTCAATGTCACCACAAAATACATCCAATGATTTTCCCCTAAGTCTGACAGAGGGTGCCCATGTGGAGTACAGAGACAAAAAAAAACAAGCTAACTCAAGTAAGAAATGGGTATTTCCTATTGCGTGAAATAAGTTAAATGAATGCACTTCCACTTAGATAACCATTTTATGATAAAGGGCTTTCTAATTATATGGAGGTGACATATGAAAGAAAGCAGAAAATTGACTAGCACAGAGTAGACATTCAGTGGTGATTTTTAAGAGGTATTTTTTTCTTCCTAATTGGTAGACTATTAGATTTTTTTTGGTAGGAGAAAAACCACAGTCCAATAGTGAAGCCAAATTTTAAGATCTTTAAAAAAATTTTTAAGTTAGTTTTAAAACAGAAGGCAGATTATCCATATAGTTTTTCCTGGACACTTATTTGAGCTTCTACAACATGTACATAGATGACCTTTACTGTGCTATATATATTTTTTGATTGCTAGGTATAATGAATGCTCTAAACCAAGAGATTTTGTTTAATGAGTAGTAACTTTAAAAGACTTATTTTTAACCTTCCAAAACTGAAGTAAAAGAACTATCCACAGCCTACTCAAAAGGTTATAAAATAATGCACACATTAAAAAAATAAGTTTTGCATTCCTCTCTCGAGCATGGAATTTAGTTACATGGAAGACCTGAGGACTCCAATAAAATCCAAACCCAAGCTAACATATTTATAGGGCTGTCAACCAAGGCACTCTATTCCCATTCAGAACATTCAAGGGCCCTAATTATTGTGGAACTCGAGACTCATGCAGCCCACATAAAAGTAGTAGTTTCCCCCCCCCTCTTTTAATCCATGAGAACCATCCTTTATTTATACTGTAGGACGAAAAGATGTCCTTTTTAGCAAATCCTACCATTCTGCCATTTTGCATTTGAATCACAGCTTAAGTGTTCTGAGTAAGTGAAGTGTACAAATTGTATAAGCTTTTATATAAGCAATAGCCTAACTGACATAGCAGTAGACTGGAGAAACCTTTAATTGGATCCCTTTAATATCCTCCAACTCCGAGAAGCATAATTCCAAAAGGTGACATCGTCTAAGAACCCTTTTCAATTAACTATGATTATGTTTATTATCAGAAAATGTATTTCATCAAAGCATATGCCATTCATCCTTTTCAGCTTATTACACAAGGAAATCCCTCAGATTTTGACACCTGTTTCAATAATGTATTCTTGTCCTAACTGAAAAAAAGGGAACTCTTCCCTATTATATACACAATTTCTTTTGCAAATATTGTTAAATATTTAAATGAGGTGAATTTTGATCACAGCCAGCATACTGTTTAGGTCATATACCCTAGTTCAAATTGGTGATTCGATACTGCCATTCTCAGGAGTAAAGTAGCTGCTAACTTACCAACTACAGAAATATACCTGTCAATTGCATTTTTAAAAACATAGACTTCATTGTTCATTTCTAAAATGTTTTCCTAGTAACTTGTCCAAAGATCTCTAGTCAACAACGACTACCATTGTTTTGCTTGCAAACCACTACTTTAAGGAACTGAATGAAACTCGAAAGAAAAACCTACACCCTCGGGAACCCACCTGCATCAGGTGGCCTCTCCACTCCCATAAGTAGGATGTTTCCAGATGCACCCCAAATAAGGTACAATTCCCCAACATCCTACTTATGAGGTTCTGGCTTCTATCTTTAGGCTACTAGAGGACCAGAAGCGAAATACGACTCCACGTGAAACCAATCCGGGGAGCGGTCAGCACCGACCGCCAGCCTCACAAGCCCAGCGTGTTAGCTCTAACTCCACGGGAGTGGCGATTTCAAACACGGCCTGGAGAGGGAGGGCTCCGGAACGTAATGTGACGGGCTCAAGTGACAGCGTCCTCTCTCCAGCCCAACCCTCCCGGGCGGCGCTCCCTCCTCCTGGTGGCAGTGCAGCGCTGGCGCCGGCCAGGTATATTCACGCCTCGCTCTCCCGGGTGTAGACACACCGCCCGCTCCAATAACCGGGTCAGATCAAGCCCAGGAGCACCAGTAGCGTCCCAACGCACCCTCTCGGTGAGGGCGAGCGCGGGAGGTGGGTGGGAGGCTTCCCCAGGTGTTTTGGCGGGTTTCTGGACACGTGCGCCTCGCGTCCTCCCCGCGTCCCCGCAGCCTGGGCAAAGCCCACCGCACCAGCTCCTGGAGCAGCCGGCCCGCCTGCGACGCCGCTCACCTCCGTCCCCGTAGGTCTCCACGCCGTAGCCGTCCTGCAGCCCGTTACTCCAGGTACCCTCGTAGCGAGCGGGGGTACACAGGCTCTGCCGGACCCCGTAGCGCCCCTTGAAACCATGTGACCACTCCCCCCGGTACATCCACTTGCCCTTCGTCTCCACCCCCAGCCCGTGCCGCTTGCCCTGCGCCCAGTAGCCCTGGTAGGTGTTGCCGCTGGGCCAGGTGTAGCCTCCAGCCACCTCGAAGCCGTGCGACCAGGAGCCCGAGTACTCGCCCTGGCCCTTGGGCCCCGTGCAGATGCCATGCCCGTGCGCCTTGCCCTCCTCCCAGCCGCCGCAGTAGGTGCCGCCATCGTCGAAGTCGAACCTTCCGCCCGTCATTCGGGGGGCAGCCCCGGCGCGCTCCCCGCGGGGGCACAGGCGCGGGCAGAGCTGGGCACGGCAGGGTGTAGCTCGGGGGTGGGGGCCCGGAGGGCGAGCTCAAGACAGCGCCCCGGGCAGCTCGCGCCGCCTCTCGGCTCCAGTCCGACGCCGCCCCCGTCCTCCCCTCTTCTTTCGCCGCCGCCGCCGCCGCCGCCACCGCCGCCGCCACCGCCACCGCCACCGCCGCCTTCCTCCTCCTCCTCCTTCGCAGCCGCCGCCGCCCGGGCCAGCGCCGCGCGCGAGAGGACAGCCTAGGCTCCGGAGCGGACCTTCAGCTGCTCCCGCCCGCCCACGTGAGCCGGGCACCGCCCTGCGCCCGCCCTAGTCCCCTCCCCGGGCGCCGGGCCCGGCCCGCGCGGCCCGCCTCCGCCGGGCCCTGCCCCCAGCCCCGGGAGCCGCCGCGTCCCCGGCGGGCGGGCGCGGGGACCGGTGGGCGCTCGTGTGTGCGCGCAGCGGGATGCCAGTGGACGGGCGAGCGGACCCAGGGATGCGCGAGAATCCCCGCCTGTGGAGGAAGGCGCGGCTGCGTGTGCGAGGGCAGCTCGCGGGTGGCGGAGCCTCCGATGTTTGCGTTCGCGGTTTATCAAAGTGGTTAAGCTCCTGTAAGTGCGGCCACGTGTGTGCTGAGGGAAAACTTATGTTTGTGTGTTTGTCTGCATGGGGTTTCAGTTACATTGTTTCGGCATTCCAAGTTGTGTACTGTTGCATTTGTCATGCTCAGCTGTCATCATGAATTAACATCCCCCAGATATATGTATGCATGTGGTATAAATCTGTGGCAGCCTAGATATAATTGTGCAGAATGTTCTTTTACACCTACCCATTTCTTAGCACATGTGTTTGCATTTATTTAATGAAGATACTGGGGAGAGCAGTGCAATTAGAAAAAGCACAAAATCAATTGGTTCATTTTTTATTTATTAGTTATTAGTAATAACTACTGAAGAGGATGTGTTAAATCTGTTTTTGCAGGGGTATAGGCTTTCCTTGTACATCAGAGCCCGCTTGTTCTAATGCCTCATTTCTGACAACCTTAGAAATTCTTCAGCCTGTACCCAACAGGCAGACCAGCCAATCTATGCATATTGTATAAGTGTCTGGAATGTACACCTGGTACCTCTCCACTAGTGCCCACAGTTCAAGAAAGTAAATAGAAGCTTTCAAGGAGGAATATGGTTAAGTAAAACACTGTTCTAAACTTACAAGAGTCTGTGACCTACAAAGGCAGGGACAGGTGTCAGCTGATACTTTCAGATACAACGCCTCTTTGTTGAATTCACTTTGAGTAACTCTTTTAAACTTTTAAACTTCTATTTCACCATCTTTCAAATGGGAATGGCAAGATTTGCCTTTCTCTGTTAGATAATAACTAGTTTGTGGGTGCAGTGCAAAGACAAGAATAAGAGATTTGGTACTAGACAAGTTGAATCAGTCAGTATTACCTCTGATGAAAGCAGGCATGTGTCTCAACCTCACACTCAAAGTACTCGTGGGACACACATCCTTGGGGGGGGGGGTCTTAGGTTGGCCTCTCAAGGACACTGCTTTGCAGATTATTCATGGTATTCCTTAGACTGGGAGGCTTTTGGATGACTGAGGGAGTACAGAGGCTGTCAAAGTTTCTCTCACTAGGCATTTGATAATCAGATAAAATATAAGGACAGGTGTCACGGTAGGGAATGGGAGAAGTAGACTAAACTGCCCAGAAAAGGAACTGAAATTGACCTTGATTGGCTGCATCTCAGGCCTGGAGCTGGCCTTTCCTGCTTACCTGGCTGAAACAGAAAAATTTGAGTTTACACAGAACCAAATCGCCAAAGAGAGTTAGAAACCCTCATCCATGGCGGTGCCCTCAGTTGCCAGGAATAGTGCTTACCCTAGTGGCCTGAAATAATTAACACATCTTTCTCAGCATCTCATCCTGGACTGGGGATTGATTTAGGCCACTGGGAAAACGAGGGCTCAGGACTTTGCAGCTAAACCTTAATTCCATTTCTCTGCTATGGGATATGGTAGGATCAGGAGCTAGCATAGACAGACACATTGCCATCTGTTTTGGGGTTCTATTTGATATGAGAAACTATGTGGTTGCTCAAGCCAACATTCTTTTTTTCCTCTTTTTAAATTGGCATTCTTCATAGAGGAACCTTTGCCTCTTTGCCTTTTTTTTTTTGACCCACCCATTTGCATTAGGATTTATATGTGAACTTTAAGGACTAAGTTTTTGTTTGCAAGCATGGTAGAAACAATTAAAAAAATTTTTTTTTCCTAATTAGCTCTCCCACAAATGGTAGATTTTCTGAAATAAACCTGCACAAAGCAAGGTTTTGGCTTCTGTGATGGATATCTAGTACATCTATGGTGGATGGACAAAGGGTGGTGGTGCACACAGCTGAGTAGAATATGGAAACATGGGGAGGAAACATGGGGAAGATAAAAGACATGACTATCTCTTAGTTTTTTTCTCTTGTTATCCTTAGCAGATGTCTTCCTTGGAAGGAACCTCCGTTAGTATAGTAGAATTCACCACTGGATATCTGCTATTAAATCTGAACCAATCTCAATCCTAACCCAACTCTGCTGTTGACTCTCTTCATGGAAGAAAATTAGTATTGAGTTTCTGGTAGCTTGCAGAACAATTTTTGGCAAAGAAACCATACAAGCCATGCATGCAGTTACCTGCTGCCATCACAATAGAATATTTCTCCTGTTGCATTGATGCATTCATTAATGTAAGTATTCAGGTTCCATGGTGATGGTTGAAGACTGGGGAAGAGGAGGAAGAGGTGCTGAGAACAATGGCATAGCGAGTAGTAGGCAGTGGGATAATGTTCCCATTTACCAGTTGGCTAGTAATGTCCTTACTTTCCCTCTCCTGTGAACCTTTGCCCTGCATAAGGGGGAGTTGCATTTAGCTGTAAGAAGGGATTAGTAAGAAGGGAATGTGAATGTTGGTTTGACAGGTGTGGTGGGGGAGGCAACTAAAGCCCAGGGACCAGCAACCACTCTACCAGTTTATTTTCCTCCATGCTCAAAACCCAGCCTTTAGAAATGTCCATTCTAAAACATTTTGTGCCAAAAGGCAAGCCATTTTGAGTGTGGATGTCTGGTAACAGCATGTTGGTAAGGATGTTTTACTTAGATTTGATTTTTTTGTTTTAATGAAGGCATGTTTAAAAATGTATTGGTGACTTCATCTTATTTACATATTAGAATTATTGAAATTTTTAGTAAAATTTGCAAATGACCAAAGTAATCTGAGGTGTTAATTGTCTAAAGTTTATGTATAAAAGCACATATAGTTAGAATTACTTGACTTACATCAAAATGAGTATTGCTAGCATATTTGTAATAAAGCACTCCTAAAAATTTAAGGAATTTGGCCAAAATAAATACAAAAGTTAAGAAATATGGGCATAAGCTTTGCAGACAACTTGAAGTCAGAAGAGGGAGTGTCTTGCCAATGGGTTTCAGCCCCTGGCAAGTTCACTATGGATTCAGTGAGACCAAAAAATGACAATGGGACGTCTTGGTGTGAAAGGGTGTGGATAAAATGAGAGTTCCTGTGGCCAGGATTCTCACCTGGCCCTGGTTGATTAGCTCACTGCACACCTGTGGGCAATATATGGCTGTTAACTCTATATAAAGAGCTCCGCCCAGTGCTCTGGGCGTGACACGGTGGCGCGGCTTGCAGGAGAACAGAGCAGAGGCTGGAGTGGTAGCAATGCCGAGGACAGAGGCCCAGAGGATGGCTGGGTGGGACGGCTGTGCGGGACGACTGTGCAGAGAGGCTCAGAGGACAGTTGTGCAGACAGAGGGGCCCAGAGGTAGAGATCGGCTTGCTGCATACAGACTTGCTCTGAGTGAATGGGATTTTACTGACTGACCTGCCACCTGGAAATAAAGTTGGGTATAAACGTTTCACCCCAAGAACCCTTTGCTGCCAATTTCTTTGGTCACAGTGAATCTATAGCGAACTTGCCTGGGGCTGAAACGTATTGGCAAGACAATTGGTGAAAGCTGGCAGGGTTTATTGTTGACCAAGGAAAAAGACAAGCTGCCCTTATGGGAGGGGTGCTTCAGCTGGCTGCCCCTGTGAATGGGGAGACAGTGGATTGTCCCCCAGTGGGTATGTGGTCTGAGGTGGCTTGCCTTCTAGAGGACTGGTCCCCAGCCCAGGACTGGGGGCAAGTGGAGGTGACACCTGAGGCAGTAGGGGAGGCCCTTGGTAAAATAAGTAGATCCTTTGAGAAGCAGAGTGCCCGTGAGGCAACGGGGACTGTGGGTTGGCTGCTTCTCACAGTATTAAAAAAGTCTACAGAGAAGACCCAAGAAATGGTGGCATGAAAACACGAGCTGCAAAATTCTGTGGATTCCCTGAGGAAGGAGATGGCTTTGATGCAAGAGGAGGCGGCATGAGAGCGCCAGCAGCAAGGTGCCATTAGAGACGAGATGGCAGCACTGCCAGGTGTTCTGAAGGAGGAAGACGCCATCAAGGAAAAAGATGAACTCCTGAGGGAAGCCCAGGTGGAGGCGGCACGAGAACGTCATCTGCGAAGCATTGAGGTGAAGGTAAGAGAGCTTCTGAAGACTGAGCTAGCATTGTTGCGAGGCACTGTAGCAGAGGAGGGACTTGGGGGAGTGGAGAGAAAGGTGCCATCAGCCCCAGAAGTGGAGGAGCTGGGGAAGGATGAAGGGGTGATGCCAGAGGCACTGGCGCCTCCTGTATTGAAAGGACACCCAGTGGTTGTAAAGAAAGTAAAGACCAACAGCTGAAAGTTCCCCAAGGAGAGGAGTAGCGCCCTCCCCAGGTCCTGCAGCACTCTATGGTCTGCCCCTATACTCAGGCTGAGCTGGTGGATGTGGGACTTAGGGGTGGATGGAATTGTTCTGTTGGGCTCAGAGATGGGAAAGCTATCTTCCCTGACAGTGCAGCCCACCTTGAGGCAGCGATTACAAAATGTGAGGTGACACGTACAGTAGCTGAAGCAACGAGATCCCGGAAAGGAATAAGACCTGTTACTCACAGGAGGAATTTGAGGGGCCCCAGAAGGGTTATGAGGACCCAGATATGGGTTGATTTGATACGGGCAAAAGTAGAAGGAAGAAAATTAGACAGGAAGCCAAATAGGATCTTACTGGATCTATGGCAACAACTGAAACCAGAGCAGCAGTTCCAGCCATTAAGACCAAAGAGGCAGAGGTCAGAGCAGAGCCACGAGTCCAGGCTGTGTGTTTGCAAGACGTTTTGCTGGAGAGGCTGGAGAACAATGTTTGAGCTTCCTTGCACAGGGACCATTGCAGAGGACTGAAGGCACATAGATTGAGAGGAGAGAATCCTGGAGGGGTGGAGTGTGGATAAAATGAGAGTTCCTGTGGCCAGGATTCTCATCTGGCCCTGGTTGATTAGCTCACTGCACACCTGAGGGCAATATATGGCTGTTAACTATATAAAGAGCTCCACCCAGTGCTCTGGCATGACATGGTGGTATGGCTGCAAGGCTGCAGGAGAACAGAGAAGAGGCTGGAGTGGTGGCAACACCAAGGACAGAGGCCTGGAGGACGGCTGTGCGGGACAGCTGTGCAGAGGGGCCCAGAGGATGGGTGTGCGGGACAGCTGTGCAGAGAGGCCCGGAGGACTGTTGTGCAGACAGAGGGGCCCAGAGGCAGAGACTGGCTTGCTGCATACAGACTCGCTCTGAGTGAACGGGATTTTAGTGACTCACCTGCCACCTGGAAATAAACTTGGGTATAACCCTTTCACCCCAAGAACCCTTTGCTGTCAATTTCTTTGGTCACAGTGAATCTATAGTGAACTTGTCTGGGGCTGAAACCCATTGGCAAGACAAAGGGTTTATACCCAGCTTTATTCCCATGGTGGCAGGTGAATCACTAGAATCCTGTCCACTCAGAGCGAGTCTGCATGCAGCAAGCCAGGCTCTGCCTCTGGGCCTCTCTGCCTCCGCAGCCTTCTCAGTCTCTGTCCTTAGCGCTGCCACCACTCCAGCCTTTGCTCTCCTGCAGCTGTGCCGCCATGAGGCCAGGCCACCGTGTCACCCAGAGCACTGGGCAGAGCTCCTTATATAGAGTCAATAACAACATACTCCCCACATGTCTGTAGTGCGTTAGCCGATCAGGGCCAGGTGAGAATTCTGGCCATTGGATTCTTCACTCTATCCACAGGGAAAGAATTCCAAAATGATTGGTCTTCAAAACTTTGAAGGCAATCACTATGTGCCAGGTTCTATGTTAAGTCCTTTACATTTCATTAACTCACTTAAATCTCATAATAACCCATGTGATTAGTACTAGTATTAGAACCATTTTACAGAAGAAGAAAATCAGGTTTAAGACGTTTATGTGCCCAAGATCATTCCAGGTGGAAGTGGTCAAGCTGGGATTCAAAGCAGGCCTGTCTGACTCTAGAGGCGCTTCTCTTTATAACCAGGCTTTACAGGAAGGAAGGTGAGAGCTTTCCAGTGGGGGAAGGAAACGGGGCTGGAGAGCAAGCAGGGGTGGTGAAGATGACCTTTCTTAGTCTAGCTGCCCAGATGCATGGCAATGCTGCTGTCTAGAATTACAGAAACGAAGGAAGAAGAGTAAATCACAGAGATGGGAAGACATGTTCATTTAGAAGATGATCCAGAAATATATCCCAGAGGAGATGTTCAGTAGGTAGTTGGGTAATACAGGTCAAGAACTAAAAATAAATTAGTCGGTAAGTAAATAACCCTTGATTTTCTCCTTTCTCTGTCAGCCCTTGCTTACTAGCACCTGCTTTTGGACTTGCACTATTTCTGCCATCACAGGCCCCTCTGGTTGCCGTCTCTTTAGGTCACTCCCCACTGTTCATCCAGGACTGATAGCTCATCCACTCTTTGCCCCACGCACTGTCCCCTCTCACTGTCCCGAGCAGCTGCATCCTGGCCTTCCGGTTCATTGCCTGTCTCAGTGTCATGTCCTTTATCAGGAAGTCCTCAGACATAGCCTGGACCATACTTTGACACAGATGTAGGTCACCTCTGAAAGCTGGAACTTTACAATCTACTCTTTGACAACACTCTCCAAACAAGCCATTGACTCTATCAAAGTTCCCCATGCCTTTAATGCCCTTCATGTCCTCTGGGCCCTTCCCTAGTGTGGAGAAAGTGAAGATTCCTATGGCCAGGATTCTCACCTGGCCCTGGTCAGCTTGCTCACTACACACGTGTGAACAGTACTTTGTTACTGACTCCATATGAAGAGCTCCGGCAAAGGCTCAGGGCTGCCGCTCGGCTGCAGGAGAGCAGAGGCTGGAGTGGTGGCAGCTCCGAGGACAGAGACTGAGACGGCTATGGGGGCGGAGAGGCCCAGAGGCAGAGCCTGGCTTGCTGCAGGCAGACCCACTCTGAGTGGACAGGATTCTAGTGATTGACCTGCCACTGTGGGAGTAAAGTTGGGTATAAACCCTTTCACCCCAAGAACGTTCCATTGTCAGTTTTCGGTCTCATTGAATCCATAGTGAACTTGCCCAGGGCTGAAACCCATTGGCAAGACACCTAGCCTGCCCGAGGGCCCTAGTGAGTTATTTCTACCACACTATCCTTTCCATAGTGATCTCCTGGTGCATCTGCCCTCCCAGTCCCCAACTCTAAGCCACCACTTCTCATCCGCTGCTCCTAGGAAGCCCTTTCTGGAGAAAATCACATCATTTAATAGTCACCATTGCATACTGTTGGGGGCAGGCTTCAGGCCAACACCTCGCCACGCACAGCAGACCTCTTCCCGGGCAGCATCCAAATACTCATCACCTGAGCCCCTTGCAGCCCTCCTTCTTACCTACTGAGCAGAGGCCTCATCCTCTCCCTCACAGAAGAAAAGAACTGACATGTGGAAACCCCTCTGTCTTGCCAATGGGTTTCAGCCCCAGGTAAGTTCGCTGTGGATTCAGTGTGACCAAAGAAATTGACAGCAAAATGTTCTTGGGGTGAAAGGGTTATACCCAACTTTATTTCCATGGTGGCAGGTCAGTCACTAAAATCCCGTTCACTCAGAGTGAGTCTGCATGCAGCTAACTGGTCTCTGCCTCTGGGCCCCTCTGTCCACACAGCCATCCCACACAGCCGTCTTGTGTGCCTTTCTGTACAGTTATCCCGCACAGCTGTCCCCTGTGCCTCTGTCCTTGGCGCTGCCACCACTCCAGCCTCTGCTCTGCTCTCCTGCAGCCTTGCAGCCGTGCCACTGTGTCATGCCCAGAGCACTGGGTGAAGCTCTTTATGTAGAGTCAACAGCCATGTATCACCCACAGGTGTGCTGTGAGCTAGTCAACCAGGGCCAGATGAGAATCCTGGCCACAGGAACTCTCATTTTATCCACACCCTCTCTCTTTTCTATCTTCAAAACCTAGCATTGGTTCTCATTTTCTTCCTTTCCCCACTTACCCCAATCCCAGAGGAAAAAATGTCCTTTTCCTCCCCAAGTTCTGGGTCGATGCCTTCTCTCTTTTGATTACACTGTAATTTCTTTTCTTCCATCCAACAAACATGCTCTTGTGTCCTCACATGCAAACAGTCCTAGTTTGCTGTTGCTTTCACTTCTTATCCTCTGTGTCTGCTGTCAAAACTCCAGACTTCCTGGAAAGAGTATATTACATCCAAGTAATAGACATTCTTCCCACCTCTCATTCTTCTGCTGCTCAACTTGGGTTCTGCCCTCATTTCTTGAGTGAAGCTTATTATGAGGGACCTCCTCACTGGCAGATACAGTGGCATCTCCTCAGTTCCTATCCTGCTGGTGGCAGCTGCAAATCTGATACTTGTGAGTACTTGTCTCCTTTGGCTTCTCTAAAACCCGTATCTCTTGCCTCTCCTCTTCCATCTCTTCAGCTGCCTCCGTTCCCTGTGTATTTTTCTTCTTTTCCCTTTCCTATTCTCCTTAATTTTAGGGCTGTCTTTTGTGTTCTAAACATTAGCTTCACGTTACCAGAATTTTGTGTGATTGCTGGATACTTGTTGGCTTATCTTGTACAACTCTGCAAGCCTGCTCTTGGGACTGTGTCTAATTTAGGAGTCTAATTCAGATATGAAAACACCAGCTGAGCCTTATTTAAGTCTCAAGGGCAGTGCTTTGGTTTCTTCCCTTGACTTGTCTCTTGGGGCTCCATGCCGGCCTTTCCTAATGGGCTGAGCTCCACCTAGACTTAGCGTATGTGCCCGATGAGGAGGCTCACAGAAGGTTTTAGGAAAGTTCTAACAATGAAAGAGGTAACAACAGATTAAAAGGATGCTTAAAAGAGGCAGTAAGCTTGCAGACATAGAGTGGATTGCAGGTCTGTACTGAAGACCTAGAACCTGAAGCAAATCATAGATCATAAAATGTGTATGTATGTTCTGTGAATATGTACACATACATACATATAAAACATCTCTAAAGAGGCAGGAGATTTAAAAAAAGTGCAAGGAATACAACTACAAGTAGCAAATGAGTGTTGAGTGTTGTAAGAGTTTGAGGAGTGATTTTTATGGGCTGCCATGGTTGAAGCTATTTTTGGGAATCAGCCATTTGGTTAGCTTTGTGGGTAGAGTGGAAGGGGCATCCTTCCAGGCGTCTACAAAAGAATGATCTTGAGTTACAAGACCCCCTACAGAGGGAAGGAATGAGGGCAATCCATGTCCTTCCTTGTGAGAACAGAGGAGACCTGGGGCCTGAGGAGACAAGATGATGGGTTTCATCTCCCCGCCCCCCATACACTGAAAATCATAATGCTTTATTCTGAAA
The DNA here is from genome assembly GCA_032199065.1 of Smutsia gigantea. Classification (NCBI taxonomy): domain Eukaryota; kingdom Metazoa; phylum Chordata; class Mammalia; order Pholidota; family Manidae; genus Smutsia; species Smutsia gigantea. The sequence continues at coordinate 189,194 of JAVSCE010001874.1, read as the reverse complement.
ATGATACTTAGGGAACTCAGTATTTGAAATGGCACAACTTGGGGGTGGCAAGGGAATATAAGAGCATATTTGGGAGTACCGGTGATAAGATGTTGACAATGGTGAAGATGGATGAGATAACCTTTTCATAAAGAGTTGAATAAAGGAGGGAGGCACACAGTATTGCTGCAAGCACAGTTAAGGAGTAAGGATTTTCTCAATGACCAATAGCCCAAGGAGAGAAAAAAAACAAATCAATTATTTGGCAATAAAAGAAATGTAAATTATAATTAGGGAATGAATGGGTCCAAGAGCTCTGGAATGGGATTTGAAACAATAGCCAATAATGGGAAAGGCTTTCCTCTAACTGAATGATGTGGGGAAATTTTTTCCTTGCCAAGTCCAGTCCCAATCCACCCATCACCTCAACACGCACACCTCAGGGCTCTTGTTGGATTCTTCAGATACTGATTGCATTCCAGATAAAGCTTACATTCCTCTTCCTTTCCTTTAACACGCTCTAGCATTTTTGTCATCTCTTGCATTTCACGTAGGACTTTCTGGTGGCAAACTTTCTATCAGTTTACTGAGAAGTAGGAACACCCCATGGGGTGACCCTGGAGGCACACTGCTCAGATCTCCCTTAAAGAGAACCTGCAAGGAGTCGGGTACTGGGCAGAAAGTCTCCAGCTGCTGCAACCTCAGATCTACCGTGGTGTTCACAGCAAGGCCTCACTCCGCCCAGGACATCCCCTCCAAAGTAAAGGGCAAATTGCTGCATCTTGTGGCTTCTAACACAAAATAAGGCAGAGCACCTGGAAGATCTCTTGGGCTCTGCAAGCAATGCATGCCTCATTTAGAAACTGCTCCAGACTATATGCCTGGAGATGTGGAAGGAAGGCTTTGAGAGGGCATAGGGTAGGACAGCAGGAGCCCCAGGCTGTGGTACAAGCAGCCCTGCCTCTTGGGCCATTGATCAGGCAGATTCCTTGGTGTTGGTGTTTGGTGTCAGTGGTAAGAAAAGATACTATGGGAAGATTATGGCACGCCCCAGTGTAAGGATCACAGTGAAGGCCTGTGGGGATCTGCAGCAAGGACATATCATCTGCTAAACAGAATAATGTTTCTTTTGAGAGACAGCTCCTGGTAAGTTACTTGACCTTGGTAGATGAGGAACACTTGACCATAGCACACCAAGTGACCATTTATCTAGAATTTCCCATTATGAACTGGGTCTCATTGAACCTGCAAAGCCAAAGTTAGATCCAGAAGCAGTCTATTTTAAGATGGACATGGTACATCTGGGATCAAGCTGAGCAGGACCAGAGGGCATAAGCAAGCTGCAGGAACAGGTTGCTTAGACCCCCATGTCCCCTAGGTTTGCCCTAGAACCCCTTCTCCAGCTCTCACCTATGGAAAGATGGGTTCCATGCAACCAGCTAAAGGTAGGAGAAAAGTCTGCACTTGGTTTATGGATGGACAGGCTCTGCATGTGGTTGAAGCTGAAAATGAGTGGAGGCTACATTACAACCACACTCAGGAGTGGTCTTGAAGGTCTGTAGAGAGGGAAAATCTTTCCAAGGGGCAGAGCTGTGTGTGGTGGCCCTGGTAATCTACTTTGTATGAAAGGAAAAATGGCTTGAGGTGGGAATACATATGGGTTTCTGGGCAATGATCAACAGCCCAGTCTTCTGGTTGGAGGCTTGGAAGGGAGAGGAGTGGAAAATTGGAGATATGGGAGTCTAGGATAGAAACATGTGGATGAACATATGGGAATGGATGCTAAGTGTGTATTTGTGCTCCATGTCAATGCTCTCCATGGAAGAGGCACTGAAAACCCAAGAGACACCAGGACTCAGCCAGTTGATGTCAGGCATCCTTTCTCATCAGCCATCCTGGATCTGGAACAAGGGACAGATGAACTTAGTGGCCTCGGTGGCAGAGATGAAGGTTATTCATGGCCCAACAGAGAAGACTTGCACTTATGCCAATTTAGCTACTGCTGCCTCTGACTGTCCAACGTGCTAGCAACAGAGACTATTCCTTGTGATACCAATCATCCACTTGGTGGAAAGTTGATGATACTGGGACCCTTCCAGCCTGGAAGAGCCAGTGGTTTATTCTTTCTGGGCATAGATACCTATTCTGGGTGTGGGCTTGCCTTTTCTGCTCACAGAGCCTCAGCCTATATCACCACTATCAAGGAGCTCATGGAATACCTGATCCATAGGCATGGAATTTCATACAACATAATGTCTGCCCAGGGGACCCACTTCAAAGCGAGCTCTGACCACTGGACCTACTGGTCTTACTGCATGCTGCATTACCATATACCTCTATTATCTATGAAGGAGCTAGCCTTATAGAATGATGGAATGGTCTCCTAAAGGCACAGCTGAAGTTCCAGTTTGCTGGCAATAATCTTCAAAGATGGAATGGTGTCCTTTGGGATGCTGAATATTCAGTAAACCAGACTTTTAGGTAGCACTATATTCCCAGTAGGAAGTACATACAGGCCTGCGAACTAAGAGGTGGAAGCAAGAGTTTCCCTCTCACCGTCTCACCCCATGAACTATTCAGGGTCTTTGTTCTTCCTATCCCTGTAACTCTGAGCTCTTCAGGGTCCCCACTGGGGAAACACTCTTGAAAGAGGACAAAATGAGAGTCCTGTTGGACTGTAAATTCTGAGCAGAAAGAGGCGTTTATACAACAGAGACAGCAAGGAATATGTGTGGACCCCAGGTGATCCAGTACTCCGCTGGCGCCTTGCTGTTAAGGCACACAGGCAGCAACCCTAGTCTGAGAAAGCCTTAACTTGCCAAGGGTTCAGACCTTTCAGGAAGGAACGCCTGGGTCACACCACCAGGTAAGCCACCAGAACCTGCTGCTATGATAGCTCAGGGTGACGGGAAGTGAGACTGGTTGGAGGAAGGTGGAGAAGATCACCATTTGCAACCCCAGGACCCACTGCAGAGACAGGGGCTGCTATCTGTCCGACTGACTTCCCTTTACTAGGCTTTCCCGAGAATAGAGGCCCATGGGAGCTGCTACCCAGATATTTGTGAAGACGACCTTAAAGGGAGATTGTGATGGCTGTGGCTGCCACTCAGACTTTCCTTTAAGAGAATTTGCTGCAAGTAAGGAGACTGGTGAACAGCTATGAGTTGCTGTACCTTTGAGTCCTGGCAGTTTTTGTGCTGAGGCCATGCTCTGTCTAGACTGTCTCCAGCCAGTGACGGGGCACAGTGGGATTCTAGAGCTGGGCCGTGCCTTCTCAACACAGACTTCCTCTGACAGACTGGTATTATCTGTGCTCCCCACTGACCTGGCTGAAACTTTCTCAGGACTGTGCTGCAGTCTGAGCCACCTCTACCCAGTCCTTTCCTCTTTCATCAGTTTCAGACCTGTGTTGTGACCTAAAGGATTTCCCCACCTACTCTTGCTAGCCTTCATTCTTCACATGTGCTCCCCCCCAGCAAATGTCTTGTATGTCTGATTCTGTTCTTGCATCTGCTTCTTAGAGGCCCTGCACTGACACACCCAGTAAGCTTTTAGGAATCAGCACACACACATACACACACTCACATCTACAGGTGTGACTTGTTTTACTGTGCTTTGCAGATATCGCTTTTTTTTTTTTTTTTTTTTACAAATTGAAGGTTTATGGCAACCCTGCATTGAGCCAGTCTGTTGGTGCCATTTTCCAACAGCATTTGCTCACTTTGTGTTTCTTTGTCACATGTTGGTAATTCTCACACTATTTCAAACTTTTTCATTATTTTATTTGTTTGGTGATCTGTTTACGTGATCAGTGATTACAACCAATTGAAAGCTCAGACGTTGGTCAGAACTTCTTAGCAATAAAGTATTTTTTAATTAAAGTGTATACTTTTAAAAATTGAAATTAGTTTATATACACTCTTATATTGGTTTCAAGTATACAACATGGTGGCCCAACAGTTACCCATATTATCAACTCCTCACCCCAACTGGTGTGGTTACTATCTGTCAACACAGAAAGGTGTTACAGAATCACTGGTTATATTCTCCCTGCTGGACTACCATCCCTGTGACCATCTTATATTATAATTGAGAATTTTTGTGCCCCTTTATTCCCCTCCCCCTCCTTACCCACCCACTCCATTTCCTCCCACATGGTAACCACTAGTCACTTCTTTGTGTCTGTGAATCTGCTGCTGTTTTGTTCATTTTTTTGTTTTTATATCCCACAAATAAGTGAAATTATATGGTATTTGTCTTTCTCTGCCTGACTTAATTCCCTTAGCATGATACCCTCTAGGTCTATCCATGTTGTCACAAATGGCAGGATTTCTTTCTTTTTATGGCTGAGTAATAGTCCATTGTATGTATGTGCCACATCTTCTTTATCCATTCATCTATTGATGGGCACTTTGGTTGCTTCCATACTTGGCTATTGTAAATAATGTGGCGATAAACACAGGGGTGCATATACCTTTTTGAATCAAGGACATTCTTTTCTTTGGGTAAATTCCTAGAAGTGGAATTACTGGGTTGTATGGTATTTCCATTTTTCAGTTTTTTGAGGAACCTTCATGCTGCTTTCCACAGTGGCTGCACCAATTTGCATTCCCACCAACAGTGTAGGAGGGTTCCCTTTCTCCACATCCTTGCCAACACTTGTTATTTCTTGTCTTTTGGATGGTGGCCACTCTGATGGGTGTGAGGTGATAACTCATTGTGGTTTTTATTTGCATTTCCCTGATGATGTGGAGCATCTCTTCATGTATATTGGCTATCTTATACATTTTTTCAGATGTAATGCTATTGAACACTTAATAGACTATAGTATACTGTAAGTGTAACTTTTATATGCACTGGGAAACCAAAAAATTCACTTAACTCACTTTATTGCAATATTTGGTTTATTGTGGTAGTCTGAAACCAAACCTGCTCTATCTCTGAGGTCTGCCTGTATAGGTAGGCTTGGTCAAAGAAAGATGAAAGTCTGATTCACAACTTAATAAAACTGAATTGAAATTCTGATTTCATGGCCCTTCACAAAGAATGAGGAAGTTTTCTATGTAATGACATGGAAAATCCCCAAAATCTCTTAGCTGGAAAAAAACAAGGTGTGGAATAGTGTATGTAACATGCTGCATTTTTCTGTATTTGTATATATGTAAAAAACTGTAAAGATACAAAGAAAAATAAAGGGGGCAGGGATGGCAATAAACACTGAGGAGGATTTTGAGTTGCATTGCTTTTGAACCTTAAAATTGTGCTACCCATTAATAATTCAATTGAAATGTCAATCTTCAACATCTTAGCATGTTATTATTTTAAAAATCAATACTTTATATTGAACTGTCAGTTGGCATATGGTACAATGAACAAAAATAGCAGTGAGTGGACCTAATGAATTTAGGATCCTCGAAAACTTAGTGTCCCAAGTGGAAAAAGACTGCCTGGGGAATCCAGATGACATGAGTGGTTTCTGACTCACCAACTGATTGAATAATTTACAGACTGTTTGCCTGACTGGGACAGAGTGGACATTTAGGAACCTCCAGCTGTATACTGGTGAGTTCTACTGTGTTTGCTGATCTGAAAATTTTTGCTATTTCTACAAAGAAGTATGCACCATCATTTCCTTCTATAACATTACAGCCTAGGCTAAATTATGCTTCATTTCCACATATCAGATCCATATTAAATATTCCTTTAGACTGTTATTTCATCAAAGTACAGATAAGAATCCCTTGGTGAGCATTTTCAAAATATGCTTCTTCAGACTCCACCCTCCCCTGGAAAAATCTGAGAGAGAGGCTCTACTGTGTACATTCTGAGAACTTCCCCAACAATCCTAATGTATTTCTCTGTACATTTCTGTAGGGCAACCTCCAGAACTCCCTTGATAACAATCAAGGACATATTTTAAATATACACATGCCCAGATCTCTCCTTAGTGAATTCTGATTCAGTGGTTTTGAGCTGGGGCTCAGGAATGCGTGTTTTTAAATAAATACTCTGGTTCTTCAGGGAAACATTATGCAGGGTAATCCTCACATGTGGACTACCTTAGGGTCCATAAACTGATAAAATAAATTCACAGTTGCTGGATACTAGTGATCCTAGTATTCATCTTTCTTGCATGAATTCTCTCTCAAGGTGCTTTGACAATTACAAGTATTATCTTCCTTTTAATTTTAAAAGCAAAATTCAAAAGTACCATGTAATAACATGTTTTCTAAAGGTAAGTATACAATAGATAGTGAATACTTACAAAATAAAACAAGGCATTAACGGGGTGGCCTTGAAATCTAGACGTTAAGAAAAACCTGATAACTCTAGACCAGATCAATTGGTGGACTTGTAAGGTCTCCGTTCCTTGCCCAACTTCTCTGGAGTGTGGACTCAGGGAGATGTGTTGTTTTTAGAGATCACTGGCCTTAAGCAGTCTGTCTCCTTTCACCCATCTTGGAGGAGCTGCAGGAGCAGCAGGGCACAGGGCCTGGGCTAAGCGGGAAAGAGTTTAGGGTTACCACACAGCAAAGTGCCCTGGGCTGCAGCTCCTGAGGTTGCCAGCAGCCAGTTTAGAATTGTGGCTTTGACCCTGCTGGCGAGTTTCACATGGCACTAGGCTGGGTGGGTGCTGTGGCAGTCGGGCACATCGGCCTGCCACCCGGTGCCTGAAATTGCTGGTTCTTCTGTCAGTCACTGCTGGGGGTTTAGAGCAGTGTTGAGATAGGTGGTGCTTAGGGTTGAACACACAGGAAGAGAGTATGTCCAAATGATCCTGGGACCGCCTCTTCCAGACTAAAAAAAAAAATTATGTCAGATAGATGAAGAAAAGCTTTCCTTTCTACTCTTACAAGCAAGTGTTTTGAGGACTGTTGATTCATATATATATATATAATCTTAAGATCTAGTCTGTCCAAGCAGTAACTGAATTTCACTAAAACCCTGTAGCCTTTATATGGTCATTTTCATGCTGATTACAGTGTATATTTTATCTTTGATTATTGTCTCAGGAGGCTGTATGCAAGGACTTTTCAGTTTTTGATTGTCTTCCACCTCAAAGGCCATATACTACTTTTCCTCAAAATTTATTATTTCGGCTTCTTCCTTGTTAATGTAATCCACTAATTAAAAGAGTTTAAAATGTCAAAAAATGTCTTTTCCCCTCTTTACAGCTATTTTAGTGATGTGAAATGTGATCCCCAGGTTTTCCTATTGTTCATTTTACCCAATGTAAATATATATAGTGAGTGTCTTTTAAATGGGATGCCCTCTAATGGGTATAAAGTCATTAAGAACCTGCCTGCCTGTAATGTATAGTCCACTGGGCAGTGGAAGGGGAATAGATACTAAATCAATATATCATTGAAAATTGCTATGCTATAGGAGAAAAAGTAATGCTATAAAAAAAGAATATCAAGGGACACTTTCATTTAAATTGTAAGGTCAGAAAAAGCCTCCCCATCCATGGCTCCCACCCTCCCTCCATCCATCCATTTATCCATCCACCCATCCATCTATCATTCTAACAGATATTACTCAGATGCTTCTCTCTCAAAGTGACATTTAAGCTGAGCTCTGAAGGGTGACTAGGCCTGGAAAGTAAGTAGGCGATCACCTGAAGAAGAGGAAACAACTCTGAGGTAAGAAAGAGTCCATACGAAGAAAGAATTGAAAATAGGACAGTGTGCTTGGGCTCAGTGAGCAAGGGAGAGGATGTTGGTGAGAGATGATGGCAGGACAGGAGGCAGGACCCAGGGCTGGTTTGTGTTCTTCCCCTAAGCGCTCGGTAAGAACTGGTGACTGTTTAGACACTTCCCCCATAGCGGGGGGTCGGGCAGAGAAAAGAAAAAAGGAAGAGGGTACATCGGACAGGAAATGTGAAAAGAATGCCACCTGCCGGTCCCTCCCGTTGATTCCGACACATACCCCGAAGCAATACGTGACCCCCTCTGCAGCAGAACACTGCTTTTCACATTTGAGGAATGCACAAATAGCTTTTGAAGAGAAACCCCAAATCTATCCAGACACCTGTCCCATGGTGGTTTGAATAATTTTATTTTTATTCAAATATACAATCACTATGTATACTTAAATATATAAGCCATAAGATAAGGTATACCTTTGTGTGCCTATACTGTCTTTACAACATAAAACCAACGTAAATTGAAAACAAGTAATAGTGAAATTAACTACCTGAGTTTATGTGACAGATGATGGTTATGGCACTGCCCACGGAGCTTCTCCTAACTGAGCACATGCTGAAGCCGTAGAGGACTCCTCTGCGTTATCTGTTAGGAAGCGTTTCTTTGTATGGTATGTGGGCATACCATTTTGCTGGTGCTTGGGGGAGATACAGTATGTATGTGTTTGTGTAGATAGGAGGTCTGCCTCTTTTCTCATTAGTCAGAAACTATGAAAGAAAGATTTAGTGCCAAAATTGGCCTTAACATAAACACAGCATCTGCCACCAAAACCAAGTAGGTCCATGGAAAATCTAGAGAGAATCACGAGACCCCTTAGAATACATGGGTGAACTCTCCTGGGTGATTGGACTTCTGTTTGGAGAACAATTCTACATATAAGAATGGCTATTCCCAGAGACTTCCTAGAGGACAAACAGGGGAACTACTGCTTTTCACATAGAGCCATGGGGACAGGATAAATTGCGCCTTCTAACATTCTGAAAAGGGATTCCAAGATCAATAAGATTTGACTGTAAGGAGAGACCACCTTGTGGATGGTGACAAGCCCCTGTGGCTCCTGCTTATGGTACACAGGACAGACAAGGTTAGAAAGAGGTGACTGAGAGGTCTCTGCCTCCCTGGCCATGGGGCTGAAAAAGGCCTACGGCACTAGCTCCCCAAGTCAGGCCCATAAACTGATCCATCGGTGTGTGGGAAGAAAGAGTGAAGGGCCTTGGGAAACCTGAGCCCTACCTTCAGGTGTATACAGAGCAGCCCTCAAGCAGTTTGAATGTGGGCTTCATAAAACTGAGCTCTCAACAGTTTGTGCAATTTACCAAATATGACGTGCAGCCAGTAAAAGAAATGTGCATTTTCTGGCAGGCAGAAAATGATGCAGTCTACAATTGTACGTTGATCAGGTTAATATATATGAAATGTCACTAAAGTTACATTTGTTCCAAGATGTCAGAACTCTCCCTGTCGATCAACAATATCTGTTACTCCATGGAGAGGGGCGAGCAAGATACAAAGGAGTAAACTTGAAACACCCAACATGAAAACAAAATTGAACTTCGGGAGAAATGATATACAAGAGATCAAGGCTAATATTTACAAGGTCAGGCTTTGTTGAAAGAAAAAAATGATCTGTGGGGATCCCCCAGACCGTCAGTTGGAGACTGGAACACAGAGTTTTTGCTGTGAATCATAGAGTAGGGAGGATGTAAGATATAATACTAGAGCAGTTTGGAGAGGGTTGGGAGAGGCTGAGTATGTATAAAAATTCCCAGATATATTCCCAAATATGTTGAGAATCTGAAGACAGAAAGATCATATATCCCACTTCCCTCCAGGACATCTGGGAAGAGGGGAGGCAGCAGCCTCATCGAATAATTAGAACCGACATAGACAGCCATGTTAGGACGGAGGGGATGGTGCAGGGTATTTAGGGAGGCAGGGCCCGAGCTGGGCACAGAAGTGCGGCCCAGGCCCACCTTCTGGATGAGCCATTAATTCCCCCAGCTGCTGTGAGTCCTTCTCCAAGTGTTGCACTCAGTCAGAGAAGGCCTTCTAGCCCCACGTTATCTGGACTCCCTGGAGAAGCCCACAAACCAGTGACTGGTCCACTGTAGTGGATGCAAAGTCTAGTCCCCTTGTCTCAATTGGAACAACCCTAATAGGTCTTTCAGCTCCAGAGCAACCTGTATCATCGGTTTCTTTGCAACCACATGGCACTTCTAACTAGAGAAGTTAAACCAGCTTCCCTCATTTCCTTACAGGTGTTGTTCTGTAGAATATTTGCCAATAAATGTTTTATAGGCAAATCTCAAAGTCTGCTTCTTGGAGAACATTAGCTACAACAGGCTTCCTAAATCTTCCCAGCTCTGGGATTTGGGGTGGGGATTGAAGTATGCAGGAGATCTGAGATGGGTTCTCCTACCCAGTATAGCTGAGAATTACAAGCTAGCCAGCTGCCTGTGGGTTGCATGGTGCTGTGAGACGGAAGCCTTTGGGTGGTGTCACAAAGCAGGGCCTGGAGGGAAGATGTGATTGAATTTCAGAGGGTCAGTTAGAGCCAAGATTGAATCAGCATTGGTGGGGAAGGGTGGATGGTCTGACATACTGGAAGGACTGGCCCTGAGGGACCTCAGGTGCGAACCCTTCAGTATATACAGCAAGCCAGAGGTCATATCCCCAAGATGCAGCTGGACAAGACACCTCAGGGGAGGCCAGTGCAGACCAGAGCCTGGTCATCAACCTACATGTCCTGCCAAGCTCAGATGAAGTCTAAGCCATGGGAGAATTAAATCCATTCCTCACCCTCCCGTCCACCATGAGAGGGAGGAAGAAGAGAGACTGGTAAAAACCAGGTCTTGTTCTAAGTGTTTTTATTTAAATAGTTCTGTCATGTATGGCCTTTTCAGGTGAAAATTAGCCAAGCTGCGAGCTGACAGTGCACTTTAAATACTACCTTGGATAATGAAACGGTATTTCCCTGGCAGGCAGCCAGAAACATCTGGATCTGGAGCACAACTCCTGCGTCTTGTCATTTTAGGAGAGAACAGACAGGATGAAGATGGAGCATAACTGCCCCAAAGGAAATGTGCTGGCCTGAGGTTAACTTGCTCTGCTCTCGAATGAAGACAAGGGTCCTGGTCTCAGCCTTTTAATCTTTCTATCAGCATTTACATGCAGTTTTCTCACTGAGTTTTCACAAAAATCTCTCTGGGGGGGTTACTATTGTCATCCTAATTTTACAGAGGAAATGGAGGCTTAAAAGAGGTCCCCAAGCAGGGCCATGGCTGAGCAGAGATTCAAACCCAGGCAGCTGAACCCACAAGCCCACCCATGCCACCTGTGCAACCCACTGTGTCCCTGTACTTTCTGCTTCCATGTGCATCACAAATTGGATTGGGTTAGGGCACGTGAAATCTGAAGTTATTTTAATAAAGCCAGAGATGGAAATATTGCCAAGGACAGATGATCAGCCAGGTAGGTACAAAGGTGGAGGGCTTATGAGCTGTGGTGGAAGATTTGACTGATTGGTAATGAATAGGGGGCTGGTGGTACAGTCAGAATTGCTTCCATTTGGTGCATCATGTAATGCATGTGGTAATTAGTTATTTATGTGTCAAAGTCCTTCATTTAGAAAATCTGTATATAGTTACTTTCCGGGATCTGTCACCTGTGCCCTGTATCATTGTATCCTTAATAGGAGTTCATGTGGCTTGTCATTCAGTCCCTTTCATGTTACAAAAGAGGCACGTCTTAGTAAGGAAGAATGAAGGGACAGACAAGTGAGAAGTCTTCAAGTGTTCTGGTAACGTGGATACGCCCAACACTCAACAGTGGAAAACTCAACATTTGCCAAATTTCCAAGCTGTGTTTATCAGTCAGATTGTTTTTTTTCCCCTTTAGCCATGTTTTCTTTCCTTAGCAAAGTGACCACCAATAGCAGTTTAGGATAATAGTGGGATTTGAACAGTACTTTAAAAATACAGGATGATGGAATTTAAAGCTTTTAATGCTGTGCAGCAAATAGATTTGGGAATATTTAAGAACGTCTCATTTTAACTCTTCTACTGATAGAATCTATTTGTATCACTGGTTTTATCCTTGCAGACTTGGAGGGAGTGGTGAAAGATGAACGGGCAGAGCTCAGCCACAAGGGGAGAAAAACGTCATCCAGCCCCCAGAATAGCAACAGCAAGAAATATGGGCTTGTCGCGCTTCTGGTGAGGCTGAAAAGACAGACAGGATCACATTTGCACCACCCAACAGGACTACTGGCTCAGGGGTTCGCAGGAAACCTGTACAGAAATTGATGCTGACAGAGAGGCTTGATTTCCAGCTGTGACTTAGCACAAAGAGAGGACACAGAACCCACTGCAGAGCTAGAGGGGGCTCAGCACCCTTCTAGCCACAGGGAATACGTTCTAAATCAGCTTTCAGAACAGCTGGCGCAGAGCTCTTGAGAGCTGAGCCGAGAACTTCCCTGCACGTCTGCCTGAGAACTTGCTGTTATCTGCAGCTGCCACAGCCATCAAGGCACATGGGTAATGAGGAAGGGGAAAAAGAGGGCTCTTCTTGGTCATCAGTTATTTAAAGAGGGCCCATCGCATTTCAGCTACTTCATTGTGCAGAATCAGCACCTTTGCTCCAGGAAATCTTGGAGGAAGGGGCATCTCCTTCTTTCAAAACTCCTAAGTCTTCCTTTCTAGACCAAGCGTCTGGGCTCTGGCCATTTCTGGAACTCTTGGTGCTTCATCTTCATTCTGTTCCTTTTCATATATATTTCAATTTCATATAATATACAGCCATGTCTCTAGGTGGTTGTGATTTTACCATTTTTTTCTTTTGCCACTTGGCATTGGCAGGACTGGGCTTTCACATTTGCAGACCTTACGTACAGCAGTAGTTTTTCAGGCTGAAAAGTTAAGCTTATACATGAGTCTGATGTTTCCAATATGTTTTAGAAAACAAAGCATCACCTGCATTTGACCAGTTTCCTTTTTCTGTTTAACTTCCCTGCTCTAACAGAATATAATTCCTTATAAAGTCAAGCTCCTTCTCTCTGTGATCGTTGTGGTTCACAGCCTCTTCATAGAGTCTACGGTGTCATGCAGGGAGTCATCAGAAAGAGGTTCATTGTGGCTACATGTCACCCATTTCTCTCATGTAGCTTTAGCAGGCACAGATTAAACTTCATGCTCTCATTTGGCTCAGTTACATGCTTGGGATTTAAATTAATCTTTTCTATATGGACCACAATATTACTTTTATTTGAAAAATACAGTTTGCAAAAATTAAAGCAAATGTTGCTTTAGATAATTATTTCTTTGTAAAATTTTCCCTGTATTATTCTATTTTCACTTTTATCTGTACTTCTTTAGGATCTTATTAAGACAAACAAGATAAATGAAGTCGTTTTTATAGCACTAGCTCTCTTGTTTGTTCTCTCAACATCCCTGGTGATGTTGGGTGATTAAGGAAAAAATCAGACCATTGTGTTGAAGTTGGTGCCAAAGTAACACCGATGACTATTTGGTGCCCAGGATCAGTGGATGCCTAGAACCTTATCTTGTCCCATATATACTTGCACAAAGCAAAATCTTACAGCAATCCTTGCAACAGTAGCATTTGCTTTCTTTAAAGCTTAGCTCTCTGAGTGTTTATCCCATTTTTCTTGTGTGGCCAGAGACAATGTAGGTATAAAATAATGTCTCCACTGTTATGTAATGACTGTAAGAACACAAAAGCAAGGACACTGGAAAAATAAATTCTAGTATATTATTAAATATTCTAATTTGAATTATAAAGATAAATGACAAATGATCTTAAATCCCTGGAAAGATTCCTTTCAACATAAAATAAGGCATCCAAAGACTACCTGGATCATTTATTGGGAAATAGGAAGAAAAAAGCACTTCCACTGAGAGGATGGCATTCTGTGGTTATGATCAACTGTAGGCACATTATAATTTAGTAATAAAGCACTTAATTTTAGGAAATATAACAAATAAAAAACTGTAATTGCAGAGCTAAGCATTAAGTATTCTCTGTGTGGACTATACTTTATTCAAGATTGTGTCTAAATATCCTAGAGGCTTTCTTAGTTGCAAACATTCATAAACAGACCTCTTTGAAAGAAATGTTAATATTATTCAGGGAAGTGACTTTTTTTCTCTTTGACTTCTCTTACCTTCATATTATAAGTGATAATTGGATAATATTAACATAATCACTGAAGTGTTTAGTGATCTACTCCAGTGGGCACAGCATGAAATCCAGAAATGAACCTATGTGCATCTATGAATAGTATCTAAGTATTTTATCAATTTTTATTTCTTTCATTACAAATATTTAATTTCCACCCAATAAAGGTTATTTTATATGTATTTTCAAAGTATAAAAGGCTTAAATTCATATTAAGTCATTAGAGAGAATTGCCAAAAATGAAATTCCAAAGTTCAGCTAATGTAGCAGCCAAGCTCCTCTGACAGGAGAACATAATATACTAATAGTTAATATTTACCCAGAGTAGTAAAAAATAGTAGTTATTTACCATTCTATCATTATCTGTTAGAACTTTTACAATACCCTGTGCTGAAAATATCATCTTAAATACCTAACAATTTTAAAATCACAATTAATCCTTAATATATCCCAATGAGGGTGATATGATTATTTTACCTGGTTTATAGGTGAGGAAGCTGTGCCCATGATCACATAGCTGATGAGCAAGTGGAGCCAGAATTTTAATCCAGTTCTGACATTAGAGTCTGCACTCTTAACTACTATACCATGTTCTGGAGTGGAGGATAATGCTAAGTTAAAGTGGAGAAACTTCACAGTGAAGTACAACTGCAGACATTACACTCAAACAATGAGAAGATCTCATACTGCTGGATCATTGTGTCTAGATCCTTCATAGTGAAGTCAAGAACAGAAGTCAGATTGTGATGTAATAATAAATAATTTAAGGCCCATATTTGAGTTGGCCCATATCTAGGCTGAGGCAGGTGGTGGGCTATGTGGAAGCTGTGGGATTGGATAGAACACACAGAATTTGGAGCTAGAACTGTCAACAAATTTAAAGTAAGCTATGGTGGAAACATACCTCAACATAACAAATGCCATATATGACAACCCACAGCTAGCATCATACTCAATGGTGAAAAGCTGAAACCTTTTCCTGTAGGATCAGGAAAAGACAATAATGTCCACTCTCACCACTCTTATTCAGCATAGTACTGGAAGTCCTAGCCACAGCAGTCAGGCAAGAAAAAGAAATAAAAGGCATCCAAACTGGTAAGGAAGAAGTAAAATTGTCACTATTTGTAGATGACATGATACTATATATAGAAAACCATGAAGATTCCATTGAAGAGTTATTAGAATTAACAAATGAATTCAACAAATTTGCAGGATACAGAATTAAATAGCAAAGAAATCCTGAGAAAGAACAAAACTGGAGGTATCATGCTCCTTGATTTCAAACTATACTACATACCTATAATAAAACAGTATGGTATTGAAACAAAAATAGACACATAGATCAATGGAAAAGCACAGAGAGTCCAGAAATAAACCTTTTCATTTATGATCAATAATCTATGATAAAGGAAGTAGAATATACAATGAAGAAAAGATAGTATTTTTAATAAATGATGCTGGGAAAAGTGGACAGTGCATGCAAAAGAGTGAAACTGAATCACTGTCTTACACCATACACAATAATAAACTAAAAGATGATTAAAGGGGAAGGAAATAGTCTTGCACTCCACAGAAGCCGACAGATCTCCTAACACAAAGGACACAAGGAAGACAACACCAAGACAAATAATAATTAAAATGGCAAAGATCAAAGATAAGGACAGAGTACTAAAGGCAGCTAGAGAAAGAAAGAAGATCACCTACAAAGGAAAACCCATCAGATTATCATCAGACTTCTCAACAGAAACCTTACAGGCCAGAAGAGAATGGCATGATATATTTAATGTAATGAAACAAAAGGGGCTCGAACCAAGAATATTGTATCCAGCACGATTATCATTTAAATATGATGGAGGGATTAAACAATTTCCAGACAAGCGAAAGCTGAGAGAATTTGCCTCCGATAAACCACCTATACAGGACATCTTAAAGGAACTTCTCTAGAGGGAAGCACTCCTAAGGCTAAAAAGAGGTCACCGGAGAAAATAAAATCTTAGCAAAGAAAGCAGATTATCCAAATACTAACTAAAGGCAAAGAATAAAACACCTAGTATATAAAGAATGAAGGAGGAAGAATAAGAAGGGAGAGAAATAAAGAAACATCAGACTGTGTTTACAATAACTTAACAAGAAAGTTAAGTTAGATTGTTAGACAGTAAACAAGCAACCCGTGAACCTTTGGTAACCACGAATCTAAAGCCAGCAATGGCAATAAGTACATATCTATCGATAATCACCCTAAATGTAAATGGACTGAATGCACCAATCAAAAGACACAGAGTAACAGAAGGGATAAAAGAGCAAGACCCATCTTTATGCTGCTTACAAGAAATTCACCTCAAACCCAAATATATACAAAGACTAAAAGTGAAGGGATGGAAAAAGATATTTCATGCAAACAACAAAGAGAAAAAAGCAGGTGTTGCAGTACTTGTATCAGACAAAATAGACCTCAAAACGAAGAAAGTAGCAAGAGATAAAGAAGGACATTACATAATGATAAAGGGGTCACTCCAACAAGAGGATATAACTATTATAAATATATATGCACCCAACACAGGAGCGCCAGCATATGTGAAACAAATACTAACAGAGTTAAAGGAGGAAATAGACAGCAATACATTCATTTTAGGAGACTTCAACATACCACTCACTCCAAAGGACAGATCAACCAGACAGAAAATAAGTAAGGACACAGAGGCACTGAACAACACACTAGAACAGATGGACCTAACAGACATCTACTGAACTCTACACCCAATAGCAACTGGATACACATTCTTCTCAAGTGCACATGGAACATTGACCAGAATAGACCACATACTAGGCCACAAAAAGAACCTCAGTAAATTCAAAAATATTGAAATTCTACCAACCAACTTCTCAGATCATAAAGGTATAAAACTAGAATTAAATTTTAGAAAGAAAGCAAAAAGGCTCACAAATACATGGAGACTTAACAACATGCTACTAATTAACCAATGGCTTAACGACCAAATCAAAACAAATCAAAGACTATATGGAGACAAATGACAACAACAACACGAAGCCACAACATCTGTAGGTTGCAGCAAAGGCAGTTCTAAGAGGAAAATATATTGCAATCCAGGCCTATCTAAAGAAAGAAGAACATTCCCAAATGAATAGTCTAAAGACACAATTACTGAAATTGGAAAAAGAAGAACAAATGAGGCCCAAAGTCACCAGAAGGAGGGACATAATAAAGATCAGAGAAGAAATAAATAAAATTGAGAAGAATAAAACAATAGAAAAAATCAATGATACCAAGAGCTGGTTCTTTGAAAAAATAAACAAAATAGATAAACCCCTAGCCAGACTTATTAAGAGAAAAAGAGAATCTACACACATAAACAGAATCAGAAATGAGAAAGGAAAAATAACGACAGACCCCACAGAAATAAAAAGAATTATAAGAGAATATTATGAGAATCTATATGCTAACAAGCTAGAAAACCTAGAAGAAATGGACAACTTCTTAGAAAAATACAACCTTCCCAAACTGACCAAACAAGAAACAGAAAAACTAAACAGACCAATCACCAGCAACGAAATTGAATCAGTAATCAAAAAACTACCCAAGAACAAAACCCCTGGACCTGATGGATTCACCTTTGAATTCTACCAGACATATAGAGAAGAAATAACACCCATTCTCCTTAAAGTTTTCCAAAAAATAGAAGAGGAGGGAATACGTCCAAACTCATTCTATGAAGCCAGCATCACTCTAATACCAAAACAGGGCAAAGACCTCACCAAAAAAGAAAACTACAGACCAATATCCCTGATGAACGTAGATGAAAAATACTGAACAAAATATTAGCAAACCGAATTCAAAAATACATCAAGAGGATCATACACCATGATCAAGTGGGATTCATCCCAGGAATGCAAGGTTGGTACAACATTCGAAAATCCATCAACATCATCCACCACATCAACAAAACGAAGAACAAAAACCACATGATCATCTCCATAGATGCTGAAAAAGCATTTGACAAAATTCAGCATTCATTCATGATTAAAACTCTCAATAAAATGGGTATAGAGGGCAAGTACCTCAACATCATAAAGGCTATATATGACAAACCCACAGCTAACATCATACTTAACAGCGAGAAGCTGAAAGCTTTTCATCTAAGATCGGGAACAAGACAGGGATGCCCACTCTCTCCACTGTTATTCAACATAGTACTGGAGGTCCTAGCCATGGCAATCAGACAAAACAAAGACATACAAGGCATTCAGATTGGTAAAGAAGAAGTCAAGATGTCACTATTTGCAGATGACATGATATTGTACATAAAAAACTCTAAAGACTCCACTCCAAAACTACTAGAACTAATATCTGAATTCAGCAAAGTTGCAGGATACAGAATTAACACAGAAATCTGTTGCTTTCCTATACACTAATGATAAACTAACAGAAAGAGAAATCAGAAAAACAATTCCATTCACAATTGCATCAAAAAGAATAAAATACCTAGAAATAAACCTAACGAAGGAAGTGAAAGACCTGTACTCTGAAAACTACAAGACACTCCTAAGAGAAATTAAAGAGGGCACTAACAAATGGAAATTCATCCCATGCTCTTGGCTAGGAAGAATAAATATTGTCAAAATGGCTATCCTACCTAAAGCAATCTACAGATTCAATGCAATCCTGATCAAAATACCAACAGCATTCTTCAATGAACTGGAACAAATAATTCTAAAATTCATATGGAACCACAAAAGACCCCGAATAGCCAAAGCAATCCTGAGAAGGAGGAATAAAACAGGGGGAATTATGCTCCCTGACTTCAAGCTCTACTACAAAGCCACAGTAATCAAGACAATTTGGTATTGGCACAAAAACAGACCCACAGACCAGTGGAACAGAATAGAAAAACCAAACATTAACCCAAACATATACAGTCAATTAATATTTGATAAAGGAGCCTTGGATGTACATTGGGGAGATGACAGCCTCTTCAGCAGCTGGTGTTGGCAAAACTGGACAGCTACATGTAAGAGAATGAAACTGGACTACTGTCTAGCCCCACACCCAAAGGTAAGCTCAAGGTGAATCAAAGACCTGAATGTAAGTCATTAAACCATAAAACTCTTAGAAAAAAACATAGGCAAAAACTCCTTGGACATAAACATGAGCGACTTCTTCATGAACATATCTCCCCGGGCAAGGGAAACAAAAGCAAAAATGAACAAGTGGGACTATATCAAGCTGAAAAGCTTCTGTACAGCAAAGGACACCATCAGTAGAACAAAAAGACATTCTACAGTATGGGAGAATATATTCATAAATGACATATTCGATAAGGGGTTGACTTCCAAAATATATAAAAAACTCACGCACCTCAACAAACAAAAAGCAAATAATCCAATTAAGAAATGGGCAGAGGACATGAATAGACACTTCTCCAAAGAAGAAATTCAGGTGGCCAACAGGCACATGAAAAGATGCTCCACATCACTAATCATCAGGGAAATGCAGATTAAAACCACAATGAGATACCACCTCACACCAGTGAGGATAGCCAACATCCAAAACACAAACAACAACAAATGTTGGGGAGGATGTGGAGAAAAGGGAACCCTCCTACAGTGCTGGTGGGAATGCAAATTAGTTCAACCATTGTGGAAAGCAGTATGGAGGTTCCTCAAAAAACTCAAAATAGAAATATCATTTGACCCAGGAATTCCACTCCTGGGAATTTACCCTAAGAATGCAGCAGCCCAGTTTGAAAAAGACATATGTACCTCCATGTTTATCGCATTACTATTTACAATAGCCAAGAAATGGAAGCAACCTAAGTGTCCATCAGTAGATGAATGGATAAATAAGAAGTGGTACATATACACAATGGAATATTATTCACCCATAAGAAGAAAACAAATCCTACCATTTGCAACAACATGGATGGAGGTAGAGGGTATTATGCTCAGTGAAATAAGCCAAGCTGAAAAAGACAAGTACCAAATGATTTCACTGATATGTGGAGTATAAGAACAAAGAAAAAACTGAAGGAACAAAACAGCAGCAGACTCACAGAACCCAAGAACGGACTAATAGTTACCAAAGGAAAAGGGACTGGGGAGGATGGGTGGGAAGGGAGGGACAAGGGGCAAAAAGGGGCATTACGATTAGCAGATGTAATGTTGTGGGGCCACGGGGAGGGCTGTACAATTCAGAGAAGACAAGTAGTGATTCTATAGCATCTCACTATGCTGATGGACAGTGATTGTAATGGGGTTGGTGGGGGGGGGACATGATGAAGGGGGTAGTTTAATAACCATAATATTGCACATGTAATTGTAGATTAATGATACCAAAATAAACTATTTTAAAAAATTATAATTAAAAATAAAAGATGATTAACGACCTAAATGTAACACCTGAAACTATAAAGCTCCTAAAAGAAAACAAGCAGTAAACTCTTGGACATTGACCTTAGCAATTTTTTTCTGGATCTATCTCCTCAGGCAAGGGAAAGAAAAGCAAAAATAAATCAGACTATATCAAACTAAAAAGCTTCTACACAGTGAAAGAAACCATCAACAAAATGAAAAGGCAACCTACTGAGTGGGTGTAGATATTTTCAAATGATATAACTGGTAAGGTGTTAATATCCAAAATATATATAGAACTCATACAACTCAACACCAAAAAAACCCAAATAATCCAATTAAAAAATGAGCAGAGGACCTAAACAGACATTTTCCCAAAGAAGACATACAGTTGGCCAACATACTTATGAAAAGATGCTCCACATCACTACTCATCAGCAAAATGCAAATCAAAACCACAATGAGATATTACCTCACACCAGTCCGAATGGTAGGTTATCAAAAAGACAACAAGTATGGTGAAGATGTGGGAAAAGGGGAACACTTGTACACTCTTGGTGGGAATGTACATTGGTGGAGCTGATATGGAAAACAGTATGGTGGTTCCTCAAAAAATAGAAATACCATACAACCCAGTAATTCCACTTCTGTGTATTTACTGGAAGAAAACAAAAACACTAATTCAAAAAGATATAGGCACCCCTATGTTCATTGCAGGATTATTTACAATAGCCAAGCTATGGCAGCAAGCTGTATCCATCAATAGATGAATGGATAAAGATGTGGTATATTGTGTACATAGAAATGTACAATGGAATATTATTCAGCCATAAAAATGAATAAAGTCTTGCATTTGTGACAACATGGATGGCCCTAGAGGGTATTATGCTAAGTGAAATGGTAGACAGAAAATGACAAATACCATGATTTCACTTATATGTGGAATCTAAAAAAGAGAACAAACAAAAAACCAGAGATAGACTTAAAAATACAGAGGGCAAACTGGTGGTTGCTGGAAGGGAGAGGGTTTGATGGTGGGAGAAATACGTGAAGGGGTCAAAGAGGTACAAACATCCAATTACAAAATAAAGTCACAGGATGAAAAGTAGAGCATCGGGAATATAGTCAATAATTTTATAATCACTTTGTATGGTGACAAATGGTGACTATACATATCATGGTGTAGAGAAAATGAAAATTCCTTTGGCCAGGATTCTCACCTGATTCTGGTCGTTTTGCTCACTACACACTTGTGGGCAATACGTTATTAATTGTCTCTATATAAAGAGCTCCACCCAGTGCTCTGGGCTGCATGCCTACAGGGGAGCAGAGGCTGGAGTAGGGGCAGCACTGAGGACAGAGACTGAGAGGGGGGCGGGGCAGAGAGGCCCAGAGGCAGAGACTGGCTTGCTGCCTGCAGACTTGCTCTGAAGTGGACGGGATTCTAGTGCTTGACCTGCTACCATGGGAATTAAGTTGGGTATAAACCCTTTCACCCCCAGAACATTCCATTGTCATTTTTCCGTCTCATTGAATCAAGAGTGAACTTGCCCGTGACTGAAACCCATTAGCAAGACACATGGTAATCATTTCATAACATACACAATTGTCAAATCACTATGTTGTACACCTAAACCAACATAATATTGTATGTCAACTACACCTCACTTAAAAAAAGAATTTGGAGCTAGAAGCCTTGTGTTTTAGTTCCTGATCTCTCAATTATCAGTTCATATCTTGATTCCTTATTTCTAAGGGGGTTTATTGGAAAAATCAAATGAATACTGTTTTTAAAGCACTTTGTAAACTTTTACAAGGAAATCAGATATTATTAGGGGAATGTTGGTACAAATTTGTAATAAGTGTTGGTTTAGTTTTAGGAGGATTCTCTTTTGATCCTGTTCCTCCCAGTTTTTTCTATGAACTCTAAACAAATGTGGGCAAAAAAATTCCTGAAGTAAAATAATTAGTGACTTAAGGAATAAGTAATATTTACATATGAGACTAGTGAAATCACAGGTGATTTATCCCTCATATACTGAGCCTGGATCTTGCAGTGGTAAGAATATGATCTCTACACCAGAATTCTGGGATTAAGTCCTAGTTTGACCCTTACTAATAGTGTGAGGTGAGGAAGTTTCTTGACATCTCTGTTTCTCAGTATCTTCACCTATGAAACAGGGATGATATTTCTCCCTATCTTAAGGATTTTGCAAATGTCAAATACAGTCTACATATAAAATCCTCAAAATAGTTCCTGGCACAAAATAAACACTCCAAAAAATATTAGCAACCACGTAGTACAAATGCATCTTTGTTTGAAGTATATATTTGCTCATATTCATGTATTTATTCTGAAATATACACCATTCATTGCAGTAGAGACGGACGAGAGGGTGGACAGATATGTCAAATCCTTTCCACCAGAAATATGGCTCAAAGTGAATTCTCTACTAAAATATAGAGTTACTTTAGTACATCATTACCATTAGTAGTTATTCTTCAGGAAACCAGAAAGTCAAATTATTATAAGTCTACAGTAACCTCAAATCTTGAGCCTCCTGAATTAATAAGTTGTGCTGGGTATTAAATAAGGTTATTTGCCCTGGGAAGCAAGAAAGACCAGAGTAAACATTTTAGAGTTTCAAAAGCAAGTCTGGGCTATTCTAAGGTCATTGAGGCTTTTGCTTAGAAGCCTACAGGGAGCAATCTACATTTTTTGAGAGGGAAGTGTAGGAGTCTTGGCATCTTAAGCTGGTAAACTTTAACTGATGGCTTGGCACCATGTGGTTTTGTTGGGCTGTTTTACTTAAGTGGTTTCAAATTATTCAACCTTTCCTTTCAGATGCCATAAGTAGCCTTTTGACTTTCATACACTATTCTGCTCCATAAATTTTGCAGTTGGAGCAAACCTGGGACTGAGAATTGGGATGGTTCATCAATTATACACTAAATTGGTAGTTCTCAAGCCCTACACACATCAGAAAAACCTGGAGGGCTTTTTAAAACACCAATTGTTGGGCTCTACCTCCAGAGTTTTTGATTCAGTAAAACGTGCAATTCTAACGAGTTCCCAGATGATGTTGATCTCTTTGTCCAGGGACCACATTTTGAGAACCACTCTGATAAATCAAATACAGGAGTCAGATTGATAAGAGATCTCCCTTTTTTTCTTGTTTGTATAGCAATTGCAAATCCTATGCAATTCACCTGGGGCAGATAACTAGCATTGGTCAAGACAGAGCAGGGAAAGTAGTTTCTGGATGCTTAGTATTAGTGTTGCTACTAACAGGAGAAAGTGTAGATAATCATTTTTTTTTTTAGTTTTGAACTAGATATTTAATTATTAAATATATTTTCTGGAGAATATCACCATTTCTGTTTTCTGATTTGTCGATTAAAAAAATATCAGGGGATTGATTATTCTTAAAAAATAGAGACCTCTTGTGGTCATTCATAAAAGTACCTTAAAAAAACAGAAACCTAGAGTATTATAATTTGTCAAAAGGTTTCAGCATCTCTGGCTTAGTTGACATACATTTAAAAAAATATGTGTATATGAATTACCTAATACCTGTCAAAATACATGAGTAATAAGACTTCACATAATGGTAAATTTTATAAATGTATATATCATTTAGCTGTAACAATTCTGTATGATAAATTAAAACTTGATTGAAGCATAAGACATAAAGCAAACACATAAATCATAATTGTGTACCTAAAGGAATTTTCCCAACCTGGATATATCTGTGTAGTCCTCATATCTGGTAGATTTTTATCATAATTTTATAGGTAAGGTGACTCAGGCTCAGAAAGATTAAGTGATCTGTTATTTCATAACATCAATCAAATCCATTTTTAACTTCATTAAAATATTTAAAGGAATAAGGAACTTCAATAAATACTAACATAGAAGACAATCAATTTAAAGAGCCATAATCCACAGTCTGGATTTGTAAGTATCAAATTTTGTCAAATGAAATTACCTTTACACATATAATTTCAAGAGCAGTAAACTAAATAGGCAATAATAATAATAATTATTGTTGCTTGTCATTGTTTGCTGTTGGTGGTCATGGTGGTGGTTACCTACTCTTTTTCTCCATTAATTTACAAGCAGTTTGGAGTATATTTTTGTATCAAGCCCAATTTTGGGTCCTGAAGATACTAAAATGAATGACATTGGGTCTTTGCCCTTTAAGGGAATCAGAATGTAAAGCATAAGAAAGACCGTTAAATAGCATTTTGATATGGTAGTTTGTGCTCTAACAGAAGTGCATATACCTATGTGGATTGATTTTCAAGAAGGTGGGTATATTTTCTCCCAAATCTATTCCGGACTGTATAAAGCTTGAAAATCCACAACTTTCTCTTTGGTTCAAAGCTATCATGGTGCAGTAAAAAATAGTACTCGATGAGTAGTCAGAAAAGTCATGTTTGAGTTATATGGCTCTTTCACTTACTACCCTAGGATTTTGGACTAGTCTCTAGTCATCAAACTTTATTTTCTCAATTATAAATTAGGGATGGTAGCTGTCTCACTATTAGGAGGCTATTATGAGAATCAAGTGAGACAGTAAGAAAGTGGTCTGTGATCTTTAATGCAAAAATTATACATTATGCCTTTTGTTTATAAGGTATGATTAATAATAAACACCAAGGCAACCATCAATTTGTTCAGTATTTACTAGTTCATGGTTTTACTGCTGGGAAGATGTGCTAGAGAAAGTGGGCAGACAGATGTGTGCCTATCTACATTTTTTAAACACAGGGAAAAGAATGAAAAGGAAATAAGAGTAGTGGTTGTCTGAGAAATGAAGGACGTAGAACTATGTTTGGTTGGGATAGGAAAAGGTATCAAAATCAGGTTAATATACAAACGTACTCATTCACAAGTCTTTAAGAGGTAAAAGCAGCATATATTTATTTATAGAAAAATTATAATATGCAGAAGCAAAAAGAAAGAAAAGCCACTTATGTCTTTACAAGGTTGATCTATTGAGGATAGGTTAAGACAATAATACCCAGAAAGCGCCAACAAACAGTGGCTTAAATAAGACGCTCGATTTCTTTTTCAGCTAAAAGTTTGGAGGTTTGCAGATTGAGGTTGGTGTGGTGGCTCTGCTCCCTCCAGCTCATGACTTGGTCATCCCTAGGGTGTGGCCCCTTCCTCATGGTCCAAGTCAGCATCCACCCTCCAAGCAGCAGGATGGGATGAAGTGGAAGAGGCACAGGGCGAACAGTTTCTTTTAAGGAAACATCCTAGAACTTGCCCTGCGGCACGTTCATAACATACCGTTTGTTAGAACATAGTCACGAGGCCACGTTTAGCAGCAATGGAGCCTGGGAAATGCAGTCTTTATTCTGAGCAGCCATGTGCTTAGCTAAAATTTCTATCATCAACAAAGAAGGGGAAAATAGAATTTTAGGGCCAACTGTCAGAATTTGCTACAGTTATTTCCTTAGTTAAATTGCAAAGAGAGGAATTGCTAGGTTTGAAGTTATGTACATTTTCAAGGTTTTTGATGAATACTGACAATTTCCCTTCAGAAGCTGTGTACACATTTGTACTCCAAGGACATATACAAATATACGAACACTTAGTATTAAACACCAACACAGTAATCAATCGATTCATTCAATGCTTACTATATGGCATCGCTGCTTGGCAGATGTAACAGAGAAAGTGCTCAGTGTTTGACAGACTTGGGCTTTTTTGTGAGGATTCTTTCAGCTGCAAGTGACAGATGGCTGACCGAGAGTGTTGAGTTTATTCAGATTTTGAGGCAATTGAGTAAATTAAGGAAAGGGAATTGTGTATGTTGGAATTGGGAGTGGGAGAATTAAAAATGAAGTTCTTCTGAAGAGGAATGGGAGAGGAGGATTATATATGTGGTTGTAAAAATTTTGAGGCCTAAAGAGAAGAGCAAGAGTAATATGATGTCCTCTGAATGTTATGGAGGAGCTTTTCCACATATGCTTTCATCAACTGCTATGTTCCAGGCACTGTCCTCAGTGCTTTACCAACATTCTCTCATTGAATTCCCACAGAAATAAGATATTTTTATATATTCATATTTCACACACGATCAAGTGAAGGCTCAAGAGAAGAGGTCAAGTTAAGGCTGGAGCTAGAATGTGAATCTAACATTCTGTCTGAATTCAAAATTTTGCTTTTTCCCTTTCTATTCTGAAGAGTGAACTGATTAAAAAAATAAATTTAGAAAGGATCACTTTGGCTGCAGCATTTGAATTAACTGAGGGGTATAAAAAATTATAAAATCTTATAAAAAGAATTATGGAGAAAACAAAGTACTGTAAAGGGGAGGAAGAATCTTAAGAGATTTTGTCTCTTCCAGGGGTCTTTTTTGACCTGAGTTGGATGCCTGCCTCTCTTTTCTCATAGTACCTTGTGTTCACCCTAAGATTGGTAATTCTCATCTCTGCTGTGGTTGTCTGATTATTTTGTTGTTTCTGGCACCAGACTTACATCTTGGGTGCCAAGTGTCAGGTCTTATACATTTTTGTATTCCCAGGGCTTGGTATGCTTGCAACATAGTAGGTGCTCAGTAAATATTTGCTGAATGAATTATACAAGCATTCTTTTCATGGTTATATTAATACATATTTACTGAAATAGAAATTTTATTAATTTACTATTATGCCAACTTTTAAGAGTTGTACAATAATAACTAGACTAGCATAAAATTATGATTTTGACCATGGCTATAAAGGAATGTTTATAAGGCAACTGAATTTGTGAACAATATTGAGTGCCTACAACATACCAGTATGTTTTGAGCGTTTAATACTGTATTTAGTTATTTAATTCTCACAAAAACTTTATGGGGGAAACAGAATTATTATCTCCACTTCAAAAATTGGAAAAAGTGAAAAACCAGGATGCCAAACCAGGTAGTTCTGCTCTAAAAATTGTTTTACAACCAGGCTATTTTAACTTGCCATCATTTATTGATTTTATTATTATTTCTGCATGACTCCACAGTAGCCTCTTCCAATGAATGCCCGATAGATCCTTATCCTGTTATTTTCTCTGTCAATCATAACTTCCCCCCCAAAAACCCTAAGTATCCTGGGAAATCGCTGCTTCTCCGAGCAATCTCTATAACACCTCCAAAACTGATGAGTGGTTTGCAATCAACATTATTCATTACTCACTTTAATAATCAGGAACTCATATTTTAGATTGTATCCCCTAAAAAACGTTCAATTGCAACTCCTAATTGGTCTCCGCACGCGGAAGCTTTTACGAAGCATTCCCGCGACTTTGCAGTTGGGCCCTGCGCTTTCTCGCCGGCTAAACTACATTTCCCAGGCGTCTGTTCGTCTTTCCCGGCTCCAGAAGTCACTGCGGAAAAACTTGCGACGCTTTGCGAGGCAGTGTGGGTGGGAGAAGTCACGGGAGGGCAGTCCAGGCCCTCTCGCGCTCGCACAGCTCGAAATGGCTCAGAAGCAGGACAAGCACAAAGGGGGCGCGCCCTTCCTGGCGGAAGGCAAGTCGGACGAGGAGGTTAAGCTCATTCTGTACCACTGGACGCATTCCTTCAGCTCTCAAAAGGTAGAGGCCTCGGCGCGGATCGCGTTTCAGCACCTGGACAGCTCCCCATGGGTGTCGCCCGGGTAACGCCCGCTTGGCTCACCTGACACAGGCCTCCAAATGCCCTAACCTGGGCGGGCGCTCCCTCGAGGGTAGGGATGAGGGAACAGGGAGAGTAAACTCTGAGACTGAAAGGCTGTGTCCGAGGCACTGCCATTCATGAACTGCGACAAAAAGGCATCCCTCTCGGTATTGTGCTGGAGGCCTTGTGGCCTGGGCTTTGGAGAGGGAGGCAGAAGGAAGAGCCTGCTTGCAACCGCGAAATACGGTTCCCTCTTTGACTTTTGTTCGCATTCACTCTCTTTGACGAGGCCTAGCAAATCTGTATTTCAGGTTTTTGTTTGGCAAGGACACGTAATCAGGTTTAGGACTCAGAGAAAGTAGTAGTGGTGATGGAGAGGGTGACTGTGGAATGAATATAGCCAGCATAATTTTCACTACCGATTTTATTATCTTTTCTAATTTGTAAGAGTAAGACACTAGAATGTATTTCACTTGTTGATTGCAGGAATAGGAATAGTTAAAAAGAATGCTGAAAATGTTAGTAAGTCAGGGAAGCACAGAAAAGCTGCTTAGTGGTATCCAGGGATGTCATTTTATTGAAAGCCCATATGACCTGTAATAACCAGTGTGAACTCTTCCAGGTGCGCTTGGTAATTGCTGAAAAGGCATTGAAGTGCGAGGAACATGATGTAAGTCTGCCCTTGAGTGAGCACAATGAGCCTTGGTTTATGCGTTTGAACTCAACTGGAGAAGTGCCCGTCCTTATCCACGGGGAAAACATTATTTGTGAGGCCACTCAGATCATTGATTATCTTGAACAGACTTTCCTGGATGGTAATGTTAAGGCTATTTGTGATTTCTTGGATTTACTTTCAACACAAATATGTGTCCTTTGCTTTCCTTTTTTCTTTCCTTTCTCCTCCCTCCCTCCCTTCCTTCCTTCCTTCCTCTCTTCCTCCCTCCCTCCTTCCTTCCTTCCTTCTCTCCTTCCTTCATGATGGTGGGCTAGTGGTGAAAACCTTTTCCATTTCCATAAGCATGCAATTACAAAATAGGTCAATAACATAATTTTTTTACAAGCCAATGTAACTCCATTTAAGGGAGCTCATGTAAACTACTAATTTTAATGGTAGAATGTTCCCTTTAAATGCACTTGCAAAAAACCCTGCAGGTGTATGGTTTGTGGTGGAGATTTATTAGCCTTAAAGTCAAATTCTTAATATTGATTTTAAAGGTACACTATGAAAATTGGTTTCATCTACTCTACAGAATGGTTCCACCTTAAAAAAAATAGGAAGGAAAAAGAGGAATACAATTCAGGCAAGAGAGGATGGAAATTGTAAACTTGGAGCTCTTTGGCCCTTGTTACTTCTGCACAGTTTGGATTATATCTTTTGTAGGGAATTACAAGGCTTTTAAGTATAATCATATATTGGTAGCCTGTTTTATGTCAGGCATTTAAAAAATTCTGTTAGTCCTCTGAGGGCTCCTAGCTTTCAGCTGAGTACTCTTCTGAAAAAGATGCTGCATGAGATCCAGTTACACTTCATCTGCCACCAGTTATGTTGATGTTAATTGGGCAGGATAAAACCAGAATATAACCCCAAATTACTGGAAGCTGAGAAAGGGAATTAGCCAAAAAAATGTCTGAGGTACTTAAAAGAAAATAGGTATGGCTCCTAAATGGGGAGAAGGAACAGATTAGCAATGGGCTACTCTTATTCTTAATCCAAATGTTTAGTTCCGTAAGATTCTGCTTGGAGGTTTTAATTAGAGGTGGCCATTGATCTAAATTGAAGACTTTAAAGAACTGCTTTCTCCTTCACCATTACTTGTTCCCCTTATAATTCAGTATGCTGGGGATTGTTTGAAAATGGTGGATAATTGATTTCAGACAATGACTATTAACCTTGAGCTTTTTGGAAATGGACAAGTTTGTTAAATAATAATTTTGTTTCTTGGGAGAAGTGATTATAATGTGAATAAAACAAAATTGTGTAAGAATTTTTTAAAGTAATTAAAAAATACAGTAAATGAAAAATTATATTTAAATCTTTTGTTAGCATCTCTTGAACTACTATCATTCTTTTCTCCTTCTTACATTGTTTCTCTTGTAAGATACTCAGGAATATAAAATATGTAACTATAACATAGCAATGTTGATGATTATTAAGTCTTCTTAAAATTTTTTTAGGCCTTTTCTTTTGCTTTGACTGTATAACAACAAAATTGAAATACATTCTGTGTCCTGCTCAAACAAGCGAAGTACAAAGTTCTTCTTATTACTATTTATTGAATCAGAGGAGAAGGCAATGCAGGCTAAATGTTAAGATGAAAATATGGAAACTAAGGACTTTAATTCTGGTTGTACCAATAGAATAAGCAAACAATCAAGAATCCCAGCTCCTATTCTGAAGCTGCCACTAACTTGTTGCATATCCTTGGTGTTGGCTTCTCTGTCCATTTGAATTAGGGTTATAGTTTTACCAATTGCAGAGAGAAATCAAGTCCAATCAATCCCTCTTTCAGTCTATCCTCTTTTGTAGTCATCTAATTGGAAGGGGTTAAAAGAAGACTAAGGGACTTAGAACTCATGGTAGATATGAAGACAGCAAGAAAACAGTTACATAAATGAAGGCTAATCTAGTTTATCCCAAAGTTTTAAAATAAAAAACAAATGTGTTATCATTATTATCATTAAGATAATTTATGTTTATTATTAAGAAGTCATGGAGATTAGGAAAAGAGCCAGACAAGAAACAGACAAATGTTATCCCAACTGTCAAAGAGGGAAAGGTCAATTCTACTGGTTCTTGCTACTTAAAGCGTTTTCCATTGGCCAGCAGATTGCTATCAACTGGGCACTTGTTAGACTTGCAGAATCTTAGACTCTACCACAGACCTCTTGAACCAGAATCTGCATTTTAACAAGATCCTCAAGTCATTCATATATACATTAAAGTTTGAGAAGCACTCCTACAAGTTACTCTGGGTTAGGTAATTGCTTGAGCTTTAAGCAGTGCTATTAATTACCATCTTAAAGTGTGGCAGAGTTCCAGAATGGATTGTCAAAAATGAAAAAAATATATACACATAAATATATACATAAACACAATTTTTGAGTATCTCAGTTAAAAGGAACTGGCTTAAGTTTTATATTACTGGAGGATGTCTTTAACACTTAAGAAAACCTGAGTCTATTAAGTGCTGGCCATGGTTCTAGATATAATGTATCCTGATTTAAGTAGAGCATTTGAAATTACTTTGTATGATACCCTTGTGGAATGAAGGAGCAAATATGGCTGGATGAAAGTAATGCACATTTTCAGATGAATAAACCACCATATTGAAGAATATTCATTAAAAATTTTTTTATACCAGGTTGCCCATTAGCTATAGACTCTGGTTTTACTTATCCTATAATAATTTTATCACACTTTAATTATTTCAGTTACTTGCAGACCACTGTAAGCCCATGAGTTCATACACAGTGTGTCTTATTAACAACTGTTTTCCCAATGCCTTGTATGGTGAATGTTCTTTAGTAGTAGCTTCATAACTATTTTGAATGATTAAAATGAATGAATTATTGAAAACAGATGTCTGCCTGAGCAGGGATCTCTCTCCTGGTGTTCTGACAGGCATCAATTCTCAAACTTGAGCCTAGCAATTCTATAAATGACTCGAATAAAGAAACAGCAGAAATGCTATTATATTTGCAGATGACAAAAGCTGGAATAGTGTTATGACTAGCTTATGAATGCTTCTCATGGAACAATAAAATGGAAAAATAAGATAAAATTTAACAAAGATAAATGTAGTTGATGAATTTTGTTCTTAAAAATCAGCTGCCTTAATCAAGGATGGGAGACCTGACTTACTAATAAGTTGTCAGTAAAAGTTGATAACAAAATGGAAGGCGAGTATGATCTCAAGTTGTTTGAAAGTATAAGTTCTATCCAGAACCTCACAAATTGTGCCCCACTACATTCTGAACTGGTTGGAACATGCAGCATTTTGTCCAATTATGGATGGAACTTTGAGAAATGTTGACAAATTAGAATAAGTGAGTGGATTTCATGAGGTCTATAGTTGCCCATGGTTATAATAGGAGTTATAATAGGTTTTAATTAAGTGTATCCATTCCTCTAAAGAATAGAATATAGTCAACTGGTATCTTCTTGGCTGTTATTTACTGTCCTTTGTTCATCTGTCATCTGGGGATTTTACTAAAAACGATGACTTACTGACCCATAGACCTTTCTCAGCTTTTCTGTGTAACCAGTATTTACATATTTGAATCCTTATGCTTTTGAGATAACTTCATTAAATAATTGGTAGTATTGAGGGAGAAATTTGATAGCCAAGGCAAACCTTTTCAAGTGTTAGTGTAAAAAAAGCAAGTATCTAAGTTGGATGGTGGCTATGCTTGATATTTTTAGTTTTTAAAGCAGTTACATAGATTAGTACACATGGTGTGGGGGATCACAGGGAAAACAGTGTAGCACAGAGAAGGCAAGTAGTGAATCTGTGGCATCTTACTACACTGAAGGACAGTGACTGCATTGGGGTATGGGGAGGGACTTGATAATATGGGTAAATGTAGTAACCACATTGTTTTTTCATGTGAAACCTTCATAAGAGTGTATATCAATAATACCTTAATAAAAAAATTAAAAAAAAAGCAGTTACATGGAACACTCAGTGGTATTCTTAAGGTCAGAACTTGGATCAAAGAAAGAATTTAGAAGTACAGATCCTAAATCATTAGAAGCTTACTAATCTTCAGATATAATTTTATTCTATAAACTTGATATAATTATATTCTACAAAACCTTTCTGCAATACATGTATGTGCTATTATTACTACACAGTTTTATAGACTCCTTTTCATGTACATGACACTTTTTTATCTTTGGGCATGTAATGAATAATAATGTTAAAGTGTTAAATTGATCAAGCTAGATGAGATATGATAATAAGTAAAAGGAAACAGGAACAGTGGGTGTGGCAAGTGAAGATACATACAATCTGGAATTTTAAATCTAAATTTCCTTATATTACTCATAACCTTTCAGTGAATTTTAACCGCTAGATAATAAAACAAATGTTGGCATGAAATAACTACAAAATATTAGAACATAATGTGTTTATTACTGCCAAATAACTTAGTGGTAACCTGAAATCATGGATATCATATAGTGAATATTGAATTTTAGTAATTTAATGTTATATAACAGTTCTCTGAAGATAATGTCTCTATGTATCATTTAAAGTGTTCTTAGGAAATAGAATTTGCTTGGAAATAAGGTATTCTGGTATGATATTAAAGTAATATATAAGTCTGATTAGAAAATATAAGCTCATTTTACAGACACAATTTTATTAAAAATCAACTCAGATTTTAAAATAACTAATGCTGAAGTCACTGCTACATTAAAATTCATGCTTTTTTGTGTAAGGCATTTCCACTTATTGGTAAGGTTCATAGAATAAATAATTTTATGTTTATTACTAAAAGGTTTTCATATATAGTTGAATAACTTTATATGCCTTCTAGCACATCTACTGAAATTGCAGATTAGCACAAAGATTCTAGTGTGGAGAAAATATGGTGGCATATTCTAAAGAAAATAAAACAAGTCTTTAACACTCTTGATTGAGCCAAGAAATGTGATTTTTAAAACTAACTTTAAAAAGAAAAAATTTTTTCCAAGTTTAGTGGATAGATAGTGGTGTTAAGATGCAGAGGTCTTGGTTCTGTATTGTGTGTAAACAATAATTAGAACAAACTGTCTGATAAAGGAGTTTTTAACCCCCAATTATGAATGTTTCTGTTAGAAGTCTTGAATATAATACCAATTAAATAAAAAGTAGTTAAACATTTAAGGTATAAAATTTATTGAAAATAATGCTACAAATTTGGCCTTGTCTCAGAAAATCCTGTATGCATGTAATGAATTTATGTAATTTGACACTGTGGGTAAAAATTGCAATATTTCCAGAACCTCTTGCCTGGCCTTACTTGTTTTACATAACAAAGGTGTTTACTGCTGCAGCCTCTGGCAGCCTCCAGGGACCAGGGCTGGAGAGAAGCTGTTCTCTCCTCCCCTCTGTTGCAATTGGTCTGGCACCTGTCAGTCTCCAGGGCTCCGCCTGCAGAGTTTCTCCCGGAAGTGGGGGTGGGAGGAGTCTGGGGAGAGGTGAGGGCGTGCTGGGATGAGAGAGGAGCAGAGAGCGAGATTGACTGTCAGGGGAGAATACAGAGCAAGGCCTCTTGTAAGCAATAAAGAGCTTCTCCCCATCTAGCTTTTCCCTTGAGTGATTTTGGCTTCACCAGTTTCACTGGTTTATTCACCCTGGGCTGGGAATACGCTTTCCCCCACCCTGGAGCTACAGACACCTTATGTTTTTTTCTCATCTGTGTTTAGATTTGATTTTTCCAGTTCCAAAATTACAATAACCTTGCATTGTAGTCAGTTTGTAACCATATCTCTTGTTTCAGGTCATAACTGAATTTTTTACCATATTATTATATATTTTTTAATAGCCTGGTGTATGATTTGTTGAAGGGCATAATTTTGTTTAGCTGCATGATGCATATTACCTTATATACCAATGTCATCACTAAGTGATCTAAGTAAAATAAAAAAAAAATCAGCAAAGGGATAAAGATAGAAATGTAATCTAATCTGTTTTCACTGAGCTAATAAGGAAGACCTGAAAGTTATTCAAATAGACCTTGGGGCACTCTTTCTTGAAAAAAAGAGTAAAATAATGCCTCCTTTATCTACCCTCACTGGGGAATGTAGGAAATTAGAGCAGTTAGTTTGGTAAAATAATGGATGCTTATCCTTTTAAGCCCCTAAATTCTTTTTAGTTTTGCCCTTGGGGAAACACTGTACTTCTTTTTTTAATGGCTCAGGGCTTTTGTTATTCTACCCAGCAATACAGGAACTTGAGAATGTAGGGAGCTTTTGTCCACATTAAATAGCTGCAGAATACTTTTATCGTTTCTTTCTGATTTTTAAAAATAATTCCTTTTTTCTCTTGTTTAGCACATCTTTCTGCTTTATGTCTATCTGCTTGTTTCTAATTTGCTGCCTACATTTAGGTGCAATACCAGACCTGCCTTGTCCTCAATTTTTCTAGGAACTCAAGTTTTATGCCAATTTATTTATTCTTATCTATTCTTCCAGTTTAGTCATTTATCCTGGCTTCCTCTACTGCAACCATGTTCCCCATTGCTGGGAACTCTTCTCATTGACTGCTTCTGAAAAGTCCCCTGATTCCCTTGCTTCTGGAAGTGTTCCATTGCTTTCTCACTCCTGACTAAGGTAGAATACCCAGAAAAGATTTTCTTTTTTTTTTGTATTTAACAAAAATGCTTTAGGGAAGGGTTGGAAAATAAAATAGCATGAGAGAGGGGATATCTCCTGTATAATTCAAAGGAAATTTCCAATTGTCCTTTGAAAAACTGTATTTCCAAAGGCAGTGGACACTTGTGTCTGGTGTCAGGAGGGCAATGGCAGCACTTTGGCTCTGTGATACTGGACAGGGTTTCCCGGAAGAGACAGTGGGCCTGCAAGAGAACTTGGGTCCAGTGGGTATCTTATGCTCTGTCTGACGAAGTGCTTTGGGAGATAGTCACATAGTAATGTGCGCTGAGTAGAAGAAAGTTATTTTCATGGATTTAAACATCTGTCCTCTGAAAATTCAGGCTTGGCCAGCTGCAACTTCCCCAGAAAGCAATTAGATCTTTTTCCTGCTCTCATTTACTTTCCCAGGAAGGAAGTGGTGTGCTCTTCTGAAGACAAGCCCCAGGCCTGGAATCAGAAAGCAGCCAGAGCTAGTAGTCATAAATTTAATAAGTTGGAAAGCATTTTTAAATGCTGTACCATTTATGGTTATTAACCTGAGGTTCTTGGGCCCCCAGAGCAGTGATTCTTAAACTTTCTGGTTGAGGATACCCAGAGCTTTTGTTGATGTGGGCTGTATCTATCAATATTTATAAAATTAGAAATTAAACTAGAAAAAACTAAAACCCAGGAATACAGAAGCCCACACTCCCCTTCACCGTTAGAGTGATGGAGTCATCATGTGTTGTGTAGCCTCCGGCAAACCCTGCTGTCCCCTTCGGAGAAAATAAGACTGAAAAAGCAGCTAACAACTCAGTATTACTGTAAAAGTAGCTTTGACTCTGTAGATCCACTGAGAGTGTCTTGGGGAAACTCAGCGATTCTCAGACTACACTTTAAGAACTATTGTCCTTAGTGGTCTATGAATAGAATTCAGGAGATATGGGGCCTTAGAGGGGAAAAAAATGATATCTTTATTTTGTCTAATTTCCAACAAAAATATATCATTTCCTTTCATTTCCACTGTAGGCACAATCCACAGTTGTTATCTTTGTTACCAGTGAAAATCAAAGATATATTCATAACATATCAAGTTATTGCAGATATCTTAAAATAGCAATT
The DNA here is from genome assembly GCA_032199065.1 of Smutsia gigantea. Lineage (NCBI taxonomy): Eukaryota > Metazoa > Chordata > Mammalia > Pholidota > Manidae > Smutsia > Smutsia gigantea. Next base: position 152,844 of record JAVSCE010001874.1, on the reverse strand, counting down.
ATGCTCATAACTACTTTGAAATTATGTAGTTATTAGACCTGCTGCTATATCTTGTTAATATGTTAATAAAAAGGCACCCAGTTTGTATTTTATAATTTAAAATTACTTTGATAACTCTTTTTAATATAATCAATTTCCTTTGCAATCCTGCCTTGTATTGTATGCATTTAAGACATTATTTTGAGAAGAGGTCAGTGGCACACAAAAGATTAAGAACTCTAGAATTTCAAGGCCCTTAGAAGTCCTCCAGTCTGCTGTCCTCATGCAGTTGTTTACTGGGTATTGGCTGGGATCCTGGTGATATGCTGAGATCCTGAAAGGTCAGCAAGGAAGCGTGCTGTAGTTGGGTAAATTCCCTGATGGCAAGCAGTATGTACCTGACACTTCATTCTTGGTTATTCAATGAAGCCTTTAGAATTGGACTCCCCTGCAGGAAATTAGGTATTTGCCCATTGGTTTGAGGTCCATCTTCTTTTTTCTTAGAGAGTCAGAAATAGCCTTTTGGCTTAAAAAGCTTGTTCTACTTGGTCTGGCATTATGAGAGCTTGTCTGAAATGCTCAGCAACCAACTCTGAATTGTCAGCACTTATGAATGAGTGTGGGATGCTCAAAAGGATTCTAAATTAAATAAGTAATCCAAACTAAGAAATAAAGGAATAAATTGAGGCTGTTCTTTTCACCTGTTGGAATAAGCTTGTTGGCATTTTTCAGGAGTAGTTTGAATGTCAGAAGTGGAAAATGATTCTGAAGGGACATAGCCCTGACCTTTGGATCATGTGATTCATCTTTATTCTTCTTGGCTCGTCTCTCAAGTGTAAACTCTCTGAAGACGTTGTGATGATGTAATAAAACAGCCCTGCATTAGGTGTTAGTGACCAGTTTTGTTCTGCCTTTAGCTGTGGGATATTGGGAGAACATCTCAGCCTCTATATCTCAGTGTCCTCATTAACTGCTACAGAGATTCTCCAGCTCCAATAGTCTGTAATAACTAGAGGTCTGGGAATATATTCATTCATTCCATTGAAATTTATTGGCCATCTAACACATTGGAACCAAACATCATATTAGGCATTGGAAATTTAATAGAGAACAGTACATGGTACCTTCCCTCAAGGAGTCTAGAGTTTAAGCAGCAAGTAAAGATTCATATAGACCCCTCTCTCCAGAGGTAAAGTATTAGAAATTTCTGGCAAATTCCATGAATATTGTCAATTCACATTCTCATAACATCAACAGGGTCATTCTTAATATTAATTGGAACCTAGGAAAAGTGGTCCCTAATCAGCTTCCCATAATGAGTTTTCATTCACTCAACCAACCTTTACCAAGGGCCCAAAATATATTAGACACTCTCTTAGACCCTGGATCACAGGTTCCTTGCCCTGAAGGGGTCCATGGGGCAAAGAGATACAAACAACTAATTAAGGTGGTAAGGGCTAAATGGAGTATGTACAAGGTCTTCACATATACAGAGGAAGGTACGACTCAGTCAGTTGCTGGTAGTTTTAGAAGGTCAGAGAATGCAGGAGTTGGCATATATAACTAGACTTTGAGAGCTGAGTAGCAATTTGCAAGGTGGAGAAGTAAGAGAATGCCAGGGTGATCATGGTTTGGGGTCTGGTCTGGTGTCAGTCCATTTCAAATTCTGAAGCCTGGGCTGGCGTAATGTCATCTTTTAAATGCCTTGATATAATATTGAGAACGTTATTGATGAGTAGGTTGGGCTTTTGGTTTTACTTTTGGACATAAGATCTCATTTGTAACTTTTTCTTCAATATTTGTGTATGTATTTTAGAAAAAACACCCAGATTAATGCCTGATAAAGGAAGCATGTATTACCCACGGGTACAACATTATCGAGAACTGCTTGACTCCTTACCAATGGATGCCTACACACATGGCTGCATATTACATCCTGAGCTAACTGTGGATTCCATGATCCCAGCTTATGCAACCACAAGGATTCGCAGTATGTAAACAGCTCAAAGACCTGGAATTCTGTCTCAAGTTTATTTTAATTAATTTTTGAGATCCAGCCCATCTCATGAAGACATGGGGACAGGGTTGTTGAGTCTGCTTCATGGAAATGCCTGTTATAGATTGATCCATGCACCAGTCAGGTTAATCTGTGCTTCAGCTGTTTAGCTGTATGTTTATTGGCCATAGGAGCTGATTTCTAAGTTCTTGGCTTTGATGGCTAAGCTTAGATCAAAGTCAGAAGAGTGGCCTATGGAAAAGTAAAGAACATAATGTGTTCTCATGGACAAATTGGCCAGGAATCAGGAAAGTGGGTACGTGCTGGGGACTCTGGGTAATTGAGCTCACATTTGTAGTCTTAATTTTTGTTTTACTATGTGAGGGAGCCGGTGTAAGGCTGTCTGTTGCTCTAAGTTCAGTGACTGGAGATTTATTGAGATTGAGTTGTGATATCCAGCTCTTCCCTTTCCTCCTGTCCTGAGGACAGGGTAGCGTCAGTGCACGAGATGTGGAGCAGAAGCGGACATGCTGTATGGCATAGGCCATTGGGATAGGAAGGGATAGGAAGGGAAGGGAAAGGGGCTGTGGTCAGACTGTGGGGGGGTGTTTGACTAGGAACCCTCAAACCTAGATTTCTAATTCTAGAAACTATGTTCTTGCATTATGTCATACCTCACCTTTATCACTCTTAACGTTACTTTTCTTTCTTCCTGATACTTCTCCTGTCCCCTTACCTCTTTCTTCCCTTCCCTTCCCTCCTCTTCTCTTCTCCCCTGCATTTTTCTCCCCTCTTCTGGTTTCTTACATTCTTCCTGTTCTTCCTCCTTCTCTTCATAAGTGTTCATTATATGATTTCAAAGAAGTATTATGACTACAATGCTATCACCTAGAGTTACTTTTTTTTTTAATATGGCCCATTCCTTCCCTTCATATAGAAGTTTATTACAGAAAACTTGAAAGGTATTGAAAGGTAGTGCAGCCACCCTGCACTGAGCATGGATGATGTACTGGCCTTGCTTTAATCCCCAGCCTATGTGGCAGACACTGATAGTTCCATTTTAAAGCTGAGGAAACTAAGGCACAGAGGGGATCAGTCTGAGGCAGAGGCAGGGTGTGAGCCTCAGAGTTCATGCTCTTACCAGCGAGTTCCCCTGCTTCTCTTGTTTCTAGTATTGAAGGGAGGAAATGATTTTCCATTTCAAAAATGATTTTGTTGTCAGGCCAAATTGGTAACACAGAATCTGAACTGAAAAAACTTGCTGAAGAAAACCCAGATTTACAAGAGGCATACATCGCAAAGCAGAAACGACTTAAAGTAAGTAAACCAGGCTATCCTCAGTTGACATCCACTGTTTGTATTACATGTTCTACTTTTTTAAATAGAATATTTCCAGAATACCTTCTATTAAATATCACCAGTCACCAATACATATATTATCAATGGCTTATGGTTTGCTTTTGGAAATAATTTTTCTTTATTATATTTCATATTCAAACCTAATGAAACAATTGCTTAAAAAAGAAGATATTGTTCATGATGCTTTCTAAGAAAAGATATAAGATGTAAAAGCGAGTTAATAAAATATTCTAGGAATCTCTCACTTCAGGTATACTGCTACTTAAAGGCATTGCTAGCTCTCTGTGACTTCTTTTTCTTGTTTTCCTACAAATAAGCCATTGGCAAGTTTATTCCTCAAAATATACTCCTTGTTTTTTTTTTTTAACCTTTAGACTACCTTTACCCATTTCTTCCCCTCCATGCTTCTTGCCTCTGGCAACCACAGATCTGTGTATTTATGAGTTTATTTTTTAATATTCCACATATAAGAGGAATCCTATGGTATTTGTCTAATTTTTTTGAAATAGATCTGCCTGACTTATTTCACTTAGCATAATACCCTTGAGGTCCATCCATGTTGCCACAAATGGCAAAATTTCATTCTTATTGCTAAGTAATATTCCACTGATCTAAGTACAACATCTTTTTTATCCATTCATTCATTGATGGATACTTAGGTTGTTTCCATATCTTGGCTACTGTAAATAATACTGCAGTGAACATGGAGATCCATATATGTTTTTGAGTTAGTGGTTTCATTTTCTTCAGATAATACCCAGAAGTAGAATTGCTGGATCACTTGGTAGTTACATTTTTAATTTTTTGAGGAAGTGCCATACTATTTTCCTTAGTGGCTGCAACAATTTACAGTCCCACCAACAGTGCACAAGGGTTCCCTTTCCCCATGTCCTTACCAGCCCTTGTTATTTCTTTTTATTTTTTAATCATAGACATTCTAACAGGTATGAGGTGATATCTCACCTTGGTTTTGATTTGCATTTCTCTGGTGATTAGTGATGTGGAGCATCTTTTTACCTACCTGTTAGCCATGTGTATGTCATCTTTTAAATTAGATTTTTTTTTTTTTGCTGTTGAATTGTGTAAGCTCTTTGTATGTTTTGGATATTAGCCCCATATCAGATAAATTGGAAATATTTTCTCCCATTCTGTAGATTGCCTTTTCATTTTGTTGATGGTTTCCTTTGCTGTGCAGAAGCTTTTTAGTTTGATGTAGTCACATTTGCTCGTTTTTGCTTTTGGTATCAGATTGAAGAAGTCATTGCCAAGACTGATGTCAGGGAGCTTACTGCCTGTGTTTTCTTCTAGGAGTTTTATGGCTTCAGGTCTCATGTTCAAGTCTTTAGCCCACTTTGACTTGTCTGCCTCCTAAGGAGCGGGCTTTGCTTCATCAGTCGTAGTCAGCCTTTGTCTTTCTGGAGATTTTTTTCTCATGGCTCAGCAGCATGTGTAAACTTCTCCCATATTAAAAACATAGCAAACATCAACACTTCCAACCCTCCCTTAAACTTCCCATCTTCCTTTATCTCAGTTAAGTGAGCTTCTCAAAAGAAATGCCTGCACACATAGCACTCCTTATTTTCCATTTGCTCTTTAATTCACTTCATTTAGGTTTTTCCATTATCCCTGCCCCTTCACTTATTCATTCACTGAAGACTGCTGAAATTCCTGAGTTGGGCATGAGAGGAGTTTCTTTGTATCCATCATATTCATTGCCCTCTCTGGTTATCTGGTCCCACAGGAATTGCCAGTGAGCAGTGGGTCTGGCTATTTCTATAGCCAGAGCATCTTCTCAGCTTTGCATTTTGCTTTAACAAAGTTATTCTATTTCTTCTCATTGTTTAGAATGAACAGGCTCCAACTCTGTAAGAGTTTATATCTGCTTTACTCTACATTGATTGCTTTTACAGGCATAAATAACCTATTTAGTTATTTTTGTTAATTAGTCAAAGCTGCTTGACCATGACAATGTCAAATATTTGAAGAAAATTCTCGATGAATTGGAGAAAGTCTTGGATCAGGTTGAAACTGAGTTGCAAAGAAGAAATGAAGAAACCCCAGGTAGGTTCTCATTGTATATATTTTCTCTTCTGGATACCAGGAGTACTTATCAGAACAGTCTTAGATTTCACCGAAAACATTCTGTAATCTGTTTTTTAATGTCATTTATGGGCAGTTTAATTTATGATAGCAACAGTCATTGAATTCAGCAAAGCCCAGGTGTCTAATTGTAATTCAGTCTGCATCTGTGTGAAATATGACTGGTGAAGGATTTTTCTGCACAATCTAAGATATGGTTGGAAGATTCCTACCTAGCCTGTTTTACAGATTTGTAATTACAGGAGTTATTTTGTAATTAACTGAGTGATAGTTGAGTATAACTCAGTGTGACCTGAGAATGCTCTCTCTAGTTTTTCCCTTAAGGAGAGAACTTCCAGTCTAAAGTAAAGTATAAAATGGGGCTCAGCCTTGTGTATCTGCAGGATGGCTGGTGACTATCCCTGTGTTGTACCTGTGAACCTGACTTCATGATGAAGCTGTCACCCAGGTGCACTCACATAGACAGCAAAGTTGAAGACCATCTTACCTGAAACTTGCTTTACAATGGGGATTTTCTTTTGCTTTAAATCATTAACTAGGAGCAGCAACTAACTACTCAGTAACATTTCAGGCACAAGTTTATGACTTTTCCTAAAGTACACCTGTGGTTTTCCTAAACCAAAAGCAAATATCTGTTAACTCCTCTGGCTTGAAGGCTCTCAACTCCTCAGAATTCTTTACAAAATGATAGATGGGCTTTGAGCTCAAATGGCTCCAGTTTCACCTAGGGATTTAGGTGGGAAACAGATGTCAAGCAAGTCTCCTTTACTTGGGATACATTTGCATGGATTTTCTTTTTAGCATAAAATTACTTGCAGAGTGTGATTGTCAAAAAGAGGTATTATGGCCATTCATCTTTTGCTATACTCACATTTGCCCTCAAGACTGAAACAAAATATAGAGTCTGTCTGTACAGCACTTGCCCCTAATTCTCCATGTCCCTTTCTCTGATTAGAAGAGGGCCGCCAGCCTTGGCTCTGCGGAGAATCCTTCACCCTGGCAGATGTCTCGCTTGCTGTCACATTGCATCGACTGAAGTTCCTGGGGTTTGCAAGGAGAAACTGGGGAAATGGAAAGCGACCAAACTTGGAAACCTATTATGAGCGTGTCTTGAAGAGAAAAACATTTAACAAGGTTTTAGGACATGTCAACAATATATTAATCTCTGCTGTGCTGCCAACAGCATTCCGGGTGGCCAAGAAGAGAGCCCCAAAAGTTCTTGGCACCACCCTTGTGGTTAGTTTGCTTGCAGGAATGGGATATTTTGCTTTTATGATTTTCAGGAAGAGACTTGGCAGCATGATTTTAGCACTGAGACCCAGACCAAATTACTTCTAGGCTTGTAGGGATCTCATGGTGGCAGCTCCTCCAACCATCTAGCTAGACCCTTATCCACTCTTCCAGACCCAGTGAAGAATGACCCTGGGCAACTAGTAACAAGCATAATTTACTTTACTCTTTGGGTAGTTTGTGTGCGAAAGGCAATGAAAATGTTTTTGTAGGCTGGTAAGTTTGAGAATACATCCTAAAACCATTTGCGAGGTCAAGATATATAAATGCTGACGGATAGAGAACAGACCTTTAATTCAAGTCTAGTTCAAGTTCTGAATTATGTATTTTGGGAGAAGGTTATTATTGTGAGCAGACAGTAATAATAACCTGTGATTGCCTATAGCTCTTCATCTGAGACTATCTGGATGCACTGGGTGTTGAATAGTTAGCAACACTTTCTCCTGGAGTTCAGAAATCATCTTCATTAGACAGGGGTTCACATAGCAGCATGGCATGTGCTTGGGTAGTAGGTCTTTTGATGATCTGGGAGTACAGATATGCTCACTCTACATTAGGGGAGGCTGGTGTTTCAACACAAAAACTGTTGTCTAGGCTTGTGTCTGTTTATTGTTTTCAGCAAAGCCTTAAAATGTTACAGAGAGAGGTCTGGTCCTGGCCTGCAGCAATTGATTTAGGGGAGATAAAATAAGTCGATAGTGATGTCTACCTGTATTCATTCTTGTATATCTAGACTCTTTGGGGGGGTTCCTCAGTCCATCTGGAAGGGATAATCCCAGTGTGTCCCATGAACACCCGTGGAACTGCATCATACAGTTCATGCTTGGGAAAACTCTTATGGTGACAGGAAGTGTTTCTCTGGAGTTGGCCAGAAATGTTTTGGGAGCAGTTTTAGGTCTCTGGCAGGAAGTATGTAATAGAGAATGATGAGCTAAGGTTCCAGTGAACAACAAAAGCTTGCTTGGACTGCGTTTTGCACAGGTTGGCTGTGCAAAGTAGCCAAAGAATGTACTGACTTTTTCATTAGTTGGGAGCAGTCATGCCTCAGAAACAATGACTTTTTGATGGTAAATGATTCTATCATTCCATTTCATGAATCAGTTTTAGAAAATCTTGATGAAATGGATGTTCCCTGTTTACAAAAAATTAATAACATCTCCAGTGTTAACTCAGTCCAGCAAGTATGAACAGACTGGCAGCTTTTATAATGTCTTAATTTTGCTCCTCAGTACATTGTTGTATAGAGCGCCTGAAATTGTTGCTCGGACATTCCAATCCGTGTATTCATAAAAGAGCCACGAAACTGATTATCGAGTAGTTCATTATGTTTCAGAGTTCTTTATGGTACCCTGTTAGAAGCAAGAACTCAAACATGAAGAAATCAAAATTGGATTTTTATAAGAATCTACGTAGGATATTTACTGATGTAAGGGTTGTTAAGAATAAAGATTAGAAGCCCAGTGCTGGGTTTTCCTTAAATTTACATTATTACTGAATCAGAGAAGACCTTCTAGGAAGAGTTTATAATTTTATGCTACAATTTCACTGGAAATATGCATGTGTCAATATTAAAGACCATACATCGTGGTGATTTTACTTGTTTTGTAGATAGCCTTGAGTTCTTTCAAAACGTTTGTTTAGGGATATAGTGACCACTAGATGTCGCCACTCATCCAGTATTCTGAGATGGGGCATTCTGTAGGTTCAGCAAGACTTCTGATACAAGTGAAGATAAAAGTTAATGACCTTAGTTTCTGAAATGAGGGCATCTTCATCAGATCATTCATCTGTAAAAAAGCTTGAGGCACCAGTAATATTGATTTCTAATGTTTTGAAAGGAGTAACTACCATACAATATCAAGTTAAAGAGCTAAATACTCACTATTAGCAAAATAGGCACTTTTATGTATTTTCTTTTTCACAGTCATTGGTGATTGGCCAGTGTGCTACTGAGTTTCCAAAATTTGTATAAATATCACAGTTAGATACGTGAGGCACTGAATTTATGTTGGCTATTTATGTCTTAACACATAAATACTATTTTATTGTTAGTGCAATTATATGCTTTTTGGATCCATTTTCCTTATTGCAGATGTAAATTGCTTGCTTGAATTTTAGTAATTACTGATATTGACATCAAAGTTGTAGATTTTTGGTATTGTTGAATGTAATAGAAAGATGAAGATACTGTTCTGCCTGTAAGATCATTAAAAGAAATTGGAAAATAAATGTGAACCCTATGATCACTGATTTTGTAATCTTTTTGAGAAAACATGTATTTTTCACTTAAAATCAAAGCAAGGTATGATAATTAAAGGAAAATAAGCATAAGTTAAATATTCAAGATTCAGCTATAGGATGTCATATTTTCCTTATACAATTACCGATTCAAGATTTATTTACATCCCACAATTTTATGGTTAAGAAAGGCAGCTTAAAAGGTAACATATTGATCCTAATCACTAAGTTCTTTTGCAGCCAGTCATCTAACAGCAGATAACATGAAAATGATAAGCACCAAGAGAGTATTTTTTTCAAGAGTTTTGTTTTATTGAGTTATGGATCATGAATATTCAAAGTACCATCCATGTTTCTCACCTTAGTAAGCTTAGCCATTATTGTAATCATGAAATAGAAATTCAATCAAGTGATACACAACTCTGTAATCTACTCAGGAAAAAGCACCATGGTAAAGATGCAGAAGTCAAATTAATGCAGTAAGTAAATTAGTATTTAGACATAGCATTTATATTGCTTATGCGAAATGTTTGGCCCATTTACATTGTTATTCTCTACTTATTCATATGAGAATGTCTTGGTTTTCTAATTCCCCAGAACACTTGTGTTTTCCTACATAGTGTAGAAATTCCCAAACCAAGTGCTGAAGTGTAGTTTCTAGAGTGAGGGTAATAGTTTTAATTGTGTATTATGTTATGAAAATGAAGAGAAGGGGAGAGAAAGAGAACTTGCTTTGTGGGTTAGAAACAAGGTGCCTTGATGAAAGCAATACCCTGCATTGTTTGCATTTGAGTTGAGCCCTGGAAATTCTCTATGAGGGAGGAAGAATTGTTATATGGGGTAGAGCAGGCTCTGATACAAAGGCAACAAGACCATGTGGAGCTTAAGACAAAACATGCTTATGATGGGCCTTGATATGCTGTTTAAATAGGGTGGCATATCCATCCATAGTACCTTGTCATAAAACTACTTTGAGGAGGTTAGAAGTTTTTTGTCTTTAGCCTTTCACTTTATTCATTATTTATACATTGGGTCCTTGATTACAATGTGCTGTCAATAAACTAACTCCCTTATTAGGAGAAACCAATAGTATGGGTGAAAATATAAAGATGTTAATGAAATGTAAGGCAAAGTGTCAGGTTTCCATGCCAATAGCAATATTCACACCTGTATGTATAAGTTAATTTCTGATCAAACAGGTGATTTTTCAGGCAGATAGTCAGTATGTATAACTTTAAGAACTTGATATTCAACAGTCACACATAATCACCAAATATATATCAAAATAAAAATGTACTTCCAGAGATTCCATATTTGTTAAGTTCAGTGCTCCAAAGAAAGTTGAGGTTTACACTGAGAAAACTGTATGAACCAAAAAATATTAGCTAAAAGCAGAGGTATCTATGTTTATAAAAATGGCTATGAATTACTCTCATTCCTCCACTCATTTGCTTGCAATGAGATATTACCAATCCTCCCACCAAGAAATAGCATCCTCAGAGCCTGACAACTTTAGGCTCACCAGAGAGGAACTTAGTAGAGATATTAGACATCAAATGGTGATGAAAGTTGTTGGAAGTCCTTTCCGGGCGGAGTGGAGGGCCTTATTAACACCTTGTTCGTCCCTCAGGCAGAAGTAAGGGTCATGCCCTGTGTAAGGCCTAATTTAGACCAGAGTTTTTCAGTCTTGATATTGTGGGCCAGATAATTCTTGTTCTGAACTGCTGTTTTGTGTGTTGTAAGAGGTCTCCACCCACTAAGTGCTATAGCTCTCACTTGATTCCCTGTTGTGACAACCAAAACTGTCTTCAGATAATGCCACATGTCACCTGGGGATACAGTTTTCTCCATTTGCACATTGCTGCTCTCCACCTACCCTAACAAAGCCTAAGTCAAGCCATGACAAGGTCTGCAGGAGAGCTAGATTTTGTAGGTTGGGTTGTGCCAAGTTAGAGGGGATTGGAAAACATTTTGGTTTCCACATATCCCCCATAACAAAGCATAAACACAGACCTACACAATTTAAAGATTATTAGCCAATAATTGAACTGCCTTCTCGAATAAGATTCAACGCCCTTTAGAGAGGAGATAACAGAATCCAGAGTCTCTGTAATGTACCATTAACAATGTCCAGTACACAGTAAAAAAATTACCAAACATGCAAAGATACAGGAAAATAGGATTCATAGTCAATAAAAAGTGATAGTAAATAGAAACAGAATGTGATGTGACTCAAATGTTGGATTTAGCAAATACTTTAAAGCAGTTAAAGGACAATATATGTTCATAGAATTAAAAGAAAATGTCGACTGATTGAGTCGACAGATGGGGGATCTCAGCAGAGAAATAAAAAAGCATAAAGAAGAACGAAATGGAAATTCTAAAATAAAAAATTACTGTAAATGAAGTTAAAAATCCACTGGATACACTTCACAGCAGGTAGGAGATAGTAAAGGAAAGATAAAGGAATAGAACCTCAGGGGCATATGGATAATATTAACTCTCTAATATATACACTATAGGAGCAGACAAGGAAAAGAAAGTAAGAATGGGGCAGGAGAAAATATACAATTAATGTCAAATTTCTCCAAATTTGATGAAAAACGTTGACTTACACATCCAAAAAAATCGTCGAGTCAATGAAAGATAAACACCAAGAAAGTCAAACCTAGGAACATCACAGACCACCAAGAACTAAACAAAATCTTGAAAGTAGACAGAGGGGGAAAAAAGACATAATGTGTAAGTGAACAACACTAAGAGAGTTTACTGAGTTCTCATCAGAAATAGTGAATGTCAGAAGACAATAGAAATGTCTTTAAAGTGCTGATAAGAAAGTCCTCAGAATTCTGTATCTGGAGAAAATACTACTTAAAAACTGAGTGAAATAAAGGCATTTTCAAATACATGGAAGCAGAGTGAATTGGATTCAGCAGGCCTGAAAAATGAAAAATGTGAAACATGTTCTTCAGGCTGATGGAGGACACCAGATGGAAGGAAGTTCAAATCTATGGAAAGGGGGGAAAAAAGTGCCAGGAATGGCAAATAAGCAGGTGGCATAAAAGACTGTTTTTATTTTTTCCTAGTTTCCTTAAAAGGCAACCGACATTTAAAACAAGGATGGCAGCATTGTAAATATAAGTGGACTTCTAATATATATAGAAGTAACTATAAGCCGAAAGCACAAAAGTTGAGGGTGATGGATAAATGGAATTAAACTACTGTAAGGCTATTAGATTTGTAAAGTGTAAAGTATGAAGTGTATAGAGGGATGTGTCAATGTCAAGTGTGAAGTAGTACCATTTTGACTCTGAACAGACTCTAATACGAATGCATTGTTAGCACTGGAAGAACACAAAAATTTAATTCAAAAAAGTGTTTTGTAGAAGGTAGAATTTGTGAGCAGTGAAATTGGATATTTGGATGAGGAAATTTCTAAACAAGTGTTGAAGTTGTGGCTTGGCTTTTCTTGACTGCTTATCCTAAAATGTGAGAAGAGAAAATGACTTAGAGATGGAATTGTTAATCAGAAAGGAAGCAGATCTGAAAGATTTGGAAAATTTGCAGCCTATCTATGTTGAAAGGAATGTGAAAACCTGTTCAGACAGAACTCAAAGGATATGGCCAAATGACCATTTGATTAAGACAGTGGGCTTATATCAATTATATTTGGGGTAATTACTTTAAATAATTGCCAGTTAACAGACTTTATTTTCCATTGCTTTCTCTGCAAATGCATTCTAGGCTCTGTGAATGCAACACTATATTCCTCATCAACTGACATATGTGGTCAATTGATTTTTGACAAACATGCCAAATATTTCAGTGGCAAAATAGATTCAACAAGTGACTCTGAAATAATTGGATATCTATGTGCAAAAAAAGAAACTTTGATCCAAATCTTACACAAACCAACTCAAAATAGATTATAGACCTAAAGGTAAAAACCAGAAATCATAACATTTTTAGAATAAAACAGGAGAAATCTTTGTGACATTGTATTTGGCCAAGATTTCTTAGTAACAATACCCAAAACACAATCCATAAATGAAAAATATTGGTAAATTGGATTTTATCCAAATAAAGAACTTCTGCTTTTAAAAGATACCGAATGAATGAAAAGACAAGCCACAAATTGGAAAAATATTTGCAATTCTCATATCTGATAAGGTGTTTCTATGCTAAATATATCAAAATTTTAAAGGAGAAAACAATCCAAAAATACATAGATAAAATATTTTAACTGCATTTTATCAAAGAAGTTATTTGGATGACAAATAAGCACATGAAAAGATGCTCACCATCAGTTTTTAGGGAAATATAAATTAAGATATAATGAAATACTATCACACACCTATTGGAACGTCTAAAATTAAGAACACTGATTATAACAAGTGGTAGTGAGGATGGGGAGCAACTAGAAATCTCACATATGACTGATGGGAATGTAGAATAAACACAGTTTGACAGTTTCTTAAAACTTATGGTAGGTATATACCAACTGTTCAATTCCTAGGTATTTAACCAGGACAAATGAAGATGTAAGTACAGACTTGCATATGAATGTTCATAGCAGTTTTATATGTAATAGCCCCAAACTTGAAATGACCCAAATTTCAACAGGTGAATGAAGAAGCAAACTGTGGTGTGTGACTACGATACAATACAATAGTGCTCGGCAATAAAAGTGAATGAACAACTAGTATATGTAGCAGTGTTGATGCATATAAAAATATTTATGTTGGGTGAAAGAAGTCTGATAAAAAGGTTATTTCCCTTATGGTCCCACTTACATGCAATTCTACAAAATGCAAAGTAGAGATCTCTAGTGTGCCCAGGATGGCCTTAACATTCCTCTGAATTTGACTAAACTTTAGACAGTTTTCTTCCTTACTGCAGCCCCTGACCTGGCTTTTCTTAGAGCATTTACTTCGGAATTCTTTTAGAATTATAAATTCTTTCTCTGCCCCTTTGAGTTGTAAATCTTCTCCCAGCCTATTGAGACAGTCTTTACCTCTATTGTGATAGTCTTGAAGAAAGTCTTCCTAGCTTATTTAACTCAATCCAGTGCAATTTTCTAAGGCAAGTGCAGACGAAGATCAGTGGTTACCTGGGGAACTGTGTGAGGCAGGTGTGAGAAGGAAAGATCACAATGGGTCATGGGAAAACATGGGAGGATGGGTGTGGGTGGTGATAGTTTCAGGGGAATGTTTGTCAAAATTTATCAAATTGTTTAATTAATTGGTTGATTAACATAATCATATTTCAATAAAGCTGTTAAAAGTTGCATATGTCACTTGACCGATAATTTGACTTTCAAGACTCTATACTATTAAAATAATTGCATATATGTATACAGAGACATAATGAATAAGGATATGAATAGTAGCAGAGTTTGGAACCAAAAACTGTAAACAATCTTGCTTATCAATAAGAGAATTAATAGTGGTATTAATTAATAAATTATGGTAAATCCATAATACTATGCAGCTATTAAAAGAGTAAGTGGGAAGAACAGCAAGAGCAAACTGAAGATTAATATATGTATATTATGTGTGTGATTCCATTTATGTTAAGAAATAGGTAAGCACATAAGAAAACACTTAATATTAAGACTTAATAGTGGTTTGCTCTGGAGAGGTAAATTGGAATTGTGAAGGGAGATGTAATGGCGAGTATTTGAACTTTTTACTTTATCATTCATATTTTATCTCAGTAGCTTGCATGTCTTTGAGCTCTTGACCCTCTGTTTTCTCTTTTGTGTCCTCTAAAATTGGCCACTATGTTGGGGTGTACATTAACAACTAAAAGCTTGATCCTTTTTTAAAATTATTTTCCAGTTTTGAAAACAGTGGACTGGTTTCCTAGTATCCAAAGATAACCAATGAGTTTTTTGGGGGTAATAGTATGAACTCAGGGGTTTAAACATATTTCATGCATCTTAATCCATTGCCTTTATTATGTTGTGGATGATTAGTTTTTGTCTTTGGCCACTATAAGCCTATTCAAGTTGGTTCCTATGTTCTTTTGTTCATAATATAATTTGAACCTTGATTGCTGGTATGATAAAGTTTTTCAAGTGAATGTTTTACATTTCCTGCCCCAGACTTGGACTCAGCTGTTTTCCCAAAGAGCCCTGGTTCCTGTTAAACGGGCAATTGATTGGAGCATTAGGTCTTGCTATTGTGTTGATAATTTTTTTTCTAGATCTTTTCAGTGGATAGAGCTTGGTGTGTTCTAGCATGAAGTCATTAATAGGACCTATTCTTTAGCTAAACAGTCATTAGATACTGTAGGTATTTAAAAAAGGATATAGAAAACACTGTCAATGTTAGTTTATAGCTTAGTTGGAGTTTACTGATTTTGCCTAAGAATAAAGAAATATTGTGTAACAAGCTTTGAATAATCTCTGAGTCTATCATATTTTTTCCATAGGCAAATACTGCTTCTCTTCACCAATGTTCTCCTTATCAATGCTACGTTTAGATGATTATACTAAGTAAAAGATTGGGACCTTAAAAAATTCATTTAGAAAGATAATTAATGAAAAAATGGTAGGCTGGAAGTTTTGTTGTCATCTATCTAGATGAAATTGTAACAAATGTTCTTTGTTTAGCATTCTCCTTTTTTTGTTTCTGAGTGCATATCTGGTTGGGAGTTTGAGGTATTCAAGTAGAGAATTTTTTTGCATTATTAATTCAGTCTACCTTTTATTTCAGTTACTCCTTACTTAGAATCTTTGTGTTTCAGCAGTTCTGAGCTTTTCACTGCCAGTTGTTGAATTGAAAACTTAAAATTCATGGAATCTGAACCACATTTAAACTAAAAAAAAACCCCTCTTCCTTAGTTTGTTTATAAATCAATCAGCTTACAAAATGTAAAACTTTCCAATACTTTTTATAAATCTGGGTGAAGTCTGGCTCTTTTCAGGATATAGCTTTCAAATTAAACAAAGTTTCATGCACCATGACATTCTGTTTCCCGGATGTTTGCATACACTCTTATTTAAGCAAATCCAAATCTGGAACAACCATTCAGTTCTTTAGTTGGCCCTCAAAACTGGGGTGGGGAAAATCTTAAAAATCAATTCAAATTAGCTTCCTTTGTTAAATTTCACCTGTTTGCAGGTTTCTGATGGCTTTCAGCCCAGTTGCTAACCCAGTCCAGGTTTATTTGAAAATCAGTCTGCGTTGACTTTGGAATTCCCCTGGGCTCATTCCAAATGCGTCCCACGCAAACTGCCGCCCAGGTTAGTCCAATATTCATCTCTAGAAATCTTATTTTTTCTCTTGAGAGAGAAGAATCTGGCTACAGTTTAAGGAGTAAAACTGACTTCAAAAGTTTTAGATTTAATAGTTCATTTGAATTTTTACAAATATTTCCATCCTTAATTTAAAAATATGTTTTGCTAGCAAAAAAGAACCTAACACTGTATATAACCATGACAGAAATCTCATTTCCAAATCTGTGTCTTCATCTTTCCTGGGTCTGGGGTTTAATCAGCCCTTTAACTACATCTCCAGGATCCATACCTGTTCTCCACACTCTCTCCATATAATTGGAAGAAGTTATTTTTTTCTCTTAGTTTGCCAGTTCACCAGATTTTTTTAGCTGTACCTCTTACAGATTCATTTCTTCCATAAAGCCTTCCAATCAAATTCTATGAATTGCCAAAAAGGAAAAGTGTAAGCTCACAAATACAGCAGAGTTTTCTTCAGTCTTGTGAATCAACCCAGGTCTTGGTTGTAGTTGTTGTCTGATCAGTAAGGCTGTAAGGTTCCCATGATCACACAGAACACAGGAATTCATCTCTTAACACCAACCTGCAGATTTCCTGCTTCTGAAATGATGAGAATATGATTTCATTCATTTACCTCTCAGGAACTTATTGTTTGAAATACAGTCAGCTGAGTTTAGACAATGCCTTGATAACTGTTTGCTTTTTAAAACATTCTGTTTTTTACTTAAAAAACAACTTGTTGAAATTTGTCCACTAGTATATGACTTATGTTAACATTTTCTTGTCCAAGAAGATTGTGTGTGTTGACACCTCTTATAGCTTCTGGGAATTTTCTTCAACTCGGAGAATAACAACCAGCAGTACCATACAGAATTACACAATCTCAGGCGACCTCTTTTCAACCACGGTGTTTTGTTCCAGAGCGATGCATGAGCAATTTTTATATTTCCCCAAAGGAAAAGTTGTTCTTCAGGTTTCTTCTTTCCACTAGGAAGTCATGTTTTCCCTGTGAATGGAACTTAAAACCCAATTGTTCAATTCTAAATTCAAAACCCACAGAATTTGGTCTAAAGTAAGCAAAAACACATTCATTCTCTTATTTCTAGGGGCTTGAAATTCTATCCATGTTTTCTAAAAGTTGATTTGAGTCTTACCAACATTTTCTATGAACCACACATGGATTTGGAGTTTATAGACAGATCCCAAACCTCTAGAAATAAACCCCACATCAGTAAAGTTTCATTTGATTTCAGGTTTCACTACAAATATTCAAATATCACTTCATTAAAAATAAGCACTAAGCAACAGTGGATGTAGATGATATCTGTTGCCAGTGAAATGTTGTTTTTATGGAACATTGCATACAGCACCAATTTATGTCTAAGTCTTGAATGAAGTCCACTCTGTTTTACAATCAATGCAACTATGCACATTTTATTTGCACCTAAAATTCCAGTATTGCCTTCATATCTTAAAATTACACAAAAGAGTGTACTAAACAACATTATATGGTGTGGATCTATTCTAAATTATGGTTGAGAGATGTTAAGACTAGCAATCAAATGATACAGATGCTAATTAGTTTAATATTTGTCTACTATTCTTAAAAGGCCTAGGATCACAGAATTGAAAGGGAATTTTTTTTTTTTAAACCTTGGTACTTCTTTTGCAGGTAGGAATTGGTATTACCAAATCCAAGTGATTTATGCCATAAAGGACCTGAACCATACAAATTTTCCCTGGTCCTTCTCACATACTTTCTCCTCCTCTTGGGATAGACACAGATATCAAGGCTCAGAGAATGGCAGAATAAAAAGACAGCAGGAACTATGTAGCATGGAGGAAATTTGCTGCCGACCAAGAACACTCATACTGAATTTAGTGAGAAAATCTATAGGGTTAAGTCATAGACATTTGGGAGTTTATTTGTTACAGATGCTAGCATTATGCTTACTAATAGAGAATGTATTTTATACTCATCTTTTATATGCTTTATTTTTATCAAGACTAAAAATACTAAGGTATTAAAAATAACTTTAAATTTGTAAAGAGAAAGTTTAACATATTCAGCAGTGTTAGAATTGCATCATGGGGCAAAATTCTTAACAACCACAAGAATTATGTAGTAGCACATAAACCATCTTTAGATTTCCTCATTGAGGCTATGTCATTTAAATGATTTGAATAACTGTTCCTTTCTAGTAAAGAGATTGACAAAAACACAAAAGAGAAATTGAAAATTTCTGGCTTGGACAAAAAATGATAAAATACTATTTTTCAATTTCTTCTCTCCACTTTCTCCATTACTGGCTTTGAAATCTTGGAACATTGTTTCTCTCTTTTTTGGCTGGGTGAGTTGATTAAGTTTGAGATAAGGGATGATGGGCCTATGTTATGAATAAAGGGACTCAGGGAATTTTAGATGGAAAAACTTGGCCCCAAACTTCCGTTTAATGTGCATAAACTAAGGTATCTGGAGCAAAATCTCCTGAATAACCAAGAAAGATGATGATGATTATTTTAGGTCTTTTTATTGGTATCAAGGAAAGAAAAAATATGGGGCAGAAATTGAAAATTTTGATGTGTTTTATCTATCCAAGTGTCTTATGTTGATCTGGGAGTAACAAAATATATTGTATGTTTGATTACAAAAGTACCCTACCCATAAAAAGCAGATCATTAAATAGTATCATAACTAATAATTTAAAAAATTATTATAAACCTCTCAGTTAACACTGAAGTTCAATTAAATGGGGGCAAATGACTTTCAACAAGATATATGTTTTTGTGAACAGTTTTAAGTGCTAAGTAACTCTTTAGCTTCTGAGACATTTACCTGAAGACAATAGAACCATCAAGGGGTGGTCACACTGGATATTTTGTGAAACCTATTTTTCTCCTTTTGGTACACTTCCCACATCCCCATTCTTATATACTCTGCTATTTACATGGCAATGCTTATAAAATCCTCATGTGAATGTTTAACTTGAGTGTGGAGAGGTAAGCAACCACTTTGATAGAACCTTCTAGTAGTTGCCCTCCAGTATGTCTTCTCATAGGTTCTCTTCTCAGATGAAATGTTGAAGTTAAATGCACTTTTTGACTTCCCTAGGCACAGATAATCATTCCTTCGTCTGTTTCTAAAGCATTTGATTCATACCTCTGTTAGATACACACTCACAAATATGTACTGATATAGGCCAGAGGGGATGAGGAAGTAAGCACGACGAGGTGATGGCTCAGAGGGCCCTGACGTAGGTGCAGGAAAGCTGAGCTCGTGACTGGGAGTGGTTCTGCCAGTGAGGAGTCAAAAGATGGGGATCTGGAAATCGGAATCTGAAGAACGTTCAAAACTGGAAGGAGCTATCATGGTAACAGGTCAGGTCCAGAAGCAAAACCATGAAACCCAAAGTTGGAGGAATACCTGAAGTTGCATCAACTGCAAAGAAAATGTGAGCATGGGCCCAGATAGTGCTTCAGCTGGCTTTTCCATCTTTTTTTAAAAATATATAATTTATTTTATTATCATTAATCTACAATTACACGTGCAATATTATGGTTATTAAACTACCCCTTCATCAGGTCCCCCCCACCAACCCCATTACAGTCACTGTCCATCAGCATAGTGAGATGCTATAGAATCACTACTTGTCTTCTCTGAGTTGTACAGCCCTCCCCGTTCCCTCGCAACATTACATCTGCTAATCGTAATGCCCCTTTTTCCCTCTTATCAGAGAAATGCAGATTAAAACCACAGTGAGATATCACCTCACACCAGTGAGGATGGCCAACATCCAAAACACAAACAACAACAAATGTTGGGGAGGATGTGGAGAAAAGGGAACCCTCCTACACTGCTGGTGGGACTGCAAATTAGTTCAACCATTGTGGAAAGCAGTATGGAGGTTCTTCAAAAAACTCAAAATAGAAATACCATTTGACCCAGGAATTCCACTCCTAGAATTTACCCTAAGAATGCAGCAGCCCAATTTGAAAAGGACAGATGCACCCCTATGTTTATTGCAGCACTATTTACAATAGCCAAGAAATGGAAGCAACCTAAGTGTCCATCAGTAGATGAACGGATAAAGAAGAGGTGGTACATATACACAATGGAATATTATTCAGCCATAAGAAGAAAACAAATCCTACCATTTGCAACAACATGGATGGAGCTAGAGAGTATTATGCTCAGTGAAATAAGCCAAGCCGAAAAAGACAAGTATCAAATGATTTCACTCATATGTGGAGTATAAGAACAAAGAAAAAATACTGAAGGAACAAAACCTTGGCTTTTCCATCTTATTTCATCTTTGATCATATCTGCCTTCTTGGCTAGCCTGTGAACTTCTCACAGGAATCTTCTGTATTCTGTTCATCTGAATTCACTGCACTTCACCCACTTTCTGGTGTCCAAACAAGTGTTAAATGAGTTGAACAAATTCTGGAAGATATTGTTGACCTTATCTTATTGATGGTAATCTTAGGGGTTCATCAAAGCTTTTAAGCATGCTAGTGAGTAGTGACACAGTGACAATCATGCTTTAGTCAGAATTTGGTGCAATTAAGAGCCCACTGATCTTGCTTTTAATCCCAGAGAACTGGTCATGCCTTAAAACTATTATGTCTGATTTTATGTAAAAGCTCCAGTATGTGTCAGTGAAGGATCCAAACTCAGAGGTGCATCAAACACACAGAAAACAGGAATTTTTCTTATTTCAGAACAATGAGTAAAGACGTCAAGGAAAAGGAATTAAATCTCTTGTACACAAGACAGTTTCACTGTAAAAGGCCATGTTGCTGAGAGTATGGATATAGTGCTTTGAGGTGAAACTTAGGGTTACACATCCTGCTCTCAAATGAATAACGCTGGCACATTGCCTTTAGTCATTTCTGGATGCCTTATTGCATGTGGGCAGAAGACTGCAGTGCTCTAACACTGGCAGTGGGTTGAACTTTATCTTCAGTGAAACCTAAATAAAGCAAGATTTTACCATACCTGTACCAGTATCTCCAGTAATTTGGTCCTAGGCTTAATGAAAGTTTGCTTAAAAATACCATACAGACACACACACATTTATTTAGCATCTCGTGTATGTGCCACATTGTTCTATATTTTATAGTGATGGAGAAACAGGTTAAAAGAACTAAAAGACACAGTTTGGGTGTATGGCAGCATTTTCAAGCTCGTGGTAACAACCCATTAATGGATGGTGAAGTTAACCCAGTGGATTGTGATTGGCATTAAAAAGAAACAACATAGAACAGAAAAGGAAGCAGAGTGTCTCACGTGTATGAAGAAGTATTCTTTCCTAGAACATTTTCTTCCACTTGGATGCATGCATGTACTGGGTCATGATGTAAGAGATCTCTCTTATTGTGTATCATGGTCAAAAGAGTTTGAGGACCACTGTTTTAAGGAACTCTGCCATAGAAACACTGGAATTTACATTATAATCTTTTGGGAACTAGAAACCCCTCTCCCTCATGTGGCTTTTTAATTTTGAAATTCCTTAGAAAGAGGTATTTTTAAACATCAGAAAAAATGAAATAACAGCCCAGGCAGTTACTGGTTTTCACAATCCCAAGGTAATACTATCTCATAAAAAAAAAATACAACTAAAAGCAAAAACACTTTTTCCTCAAACACAAAGTTTTGCATATGTGAAGTCTTGAAGTTGATCTTTAAAACTTCCAATTTAATAGAAATAATCTTCCATAAAATTTTCTATCAAAATATACCTGAACAGATATACTATTGATTCTTCTCATTTTTTGTTGTTGTTATTTTTGTTCAGCTTGGTTTAAGTAAAGGGAATTTCAGTCTCAATGTATAATAATCTTCAAAAGGTAATGGAAAAAAAGTTAATGGATATGTAGAAATTTACAGGAATGGAAAGACCTTTATAATAGAGTAGTGGACATTTTCATTACAAATACATACATGATGTAATGGCCAAAGAATGTGGTAAAATGTAATTTTATACCTTGAAATAATGGGAGAAAGAGTCATTTGCTGGGTATATTTGGCTTATTAAAAACATTTGAATTTTTCAAATTTGGTTACATTCAGGCATTTTTAAATGATACAGATGCTTCAGTTTAATTGTTTAAGGTTTATTAATCTTGGCTTCTCCATCATACAAGCTTTGTTATGGTACTGATTTTATTTTATTGTTTCATTTGAATAAAAATATTAAAGGAAGAAATACAAGAAGAGGGGGTTACAAACAGATTTAAAATTTTAATTCTTAATTTTTTCCCACCCAGTCAGAAAGATGCACAGAGCATGTTTACACATGTTTAGTTGGGTGACTGTCCTGCCTACCCATTCTACATGGGAGAGGGTTAGAACTGCAAATGAACCCAGAGGTAGATTTTTCCTTTCTAAACAAGCCTGCCAGATATTTATAAATTTTACATGCTAACATTTTAGCTTTTGCTGATGAAGCATATCCACTGAATATCACCAGAAGTTCCAGTAAAAGTTTCTGGATTATGGTCAGTAGCATTTGGGTAAGACCTGTGGGCAGATTTCTCAAGTTGCAGTGACTCTATTACGTACGCTTCAGTAACTTTTAGAGACCACTTGATAAAAACAGCAGGGCTAAGCTGTAACCATCTGAAAGTACTGCCTACATTTACCTATGAACCTTGGTGGAGCTGCTCTTTTGTTTAGATTCAACTGAGATTTAAAAACTCAATACTCTACTAATATGGTGCTATGTATAAGCTTTTGAGGCCTATGCTTTCTGGAAACTTTGTTTTTTGGTCTCTCTATTAAAAATTTGTAATGACTGATGTTTAAGTATGAACCATTTTTAAAAAGAAAGAAAATAGCATAGTGAGTGTTTTGTGTTTATACAAGTAACTCAGAATGTAAGAAGTCTATGATAATGAACAGATCATGTAAGGATTCTGGCCATTTCTTGAGTACTTACAATGCACTGGGAAATACATTAAGTGTACATAAATACACTTATTTAATTGCTAAGTGGAATTATTTACTTTGTGCATTAGCTGAAATAATCGTAACAGGCTTGATAGCATCACTCTAATAATAATAGCAGTGGCTATCATTTTCTAGATGATTCCTATGTGCCAGGCAGTTTATATGAATTGCCATATTCAGTTATGACAGAAACTCTCCAAGGTATGTATTTTTACTGTCATTCTTATTTTTACAAGTGAACATACTGAGATGTAGAGAGCCTGAGTCACTCACCCAGAGCCACAGAGCTAGTCAATGATGGAGTCAAGACTCCAGCGGCAGGTCTGTCTGCCTTCAGGGTCTCCATTCTCAGCCCCTGAGCTAGAGTACCTCTCCAAGCTCTCGATTCCTTTGTAGTGCCTACTGGTATTGTCATCTGATCTCTAGGGAGAACTTCTCCTGTCCTCAGTATATCAGAGTTATATCAGAGGTCTATGTATCAGAGTTCTCTCACCTCCTCATCCTCTTCCCTCACCTTTTGAGGATGTTCTGGCACACTGAGAGTGCATAGTAAGTATTTGTTGAACTGACTCAAATTAAAAGTTACTATTGTCTGTGCCGGCCTAGGGGTCCTCCTTTATGCTTTGCTAGTATCTTCTTCATGTCTTATAGTGGCACTTACCAAAAGTTTGCTGTTATGGTATATGGACTCTACTTTTTTCTTAGATTTGTAAATAACATTCCTTTTAAGTGACTAGACAGTCACATTTTTTCAAAATTCCTAATCTAGTCTTGACAGAGTAGAGTGTAAGCATTTTTGTAAATCCTGACTTTGATCAAGGGAAGAGGTGGAGGGACTAAAACATGAGTGAACTGCTACAGGGTGAAAGCTATCTGAAGGAGAGGAATTTCAGTATTTCAGCACTGGAGGCCATTCATGAATATAACATGGACAACATCAAGGGGGGCTTTTAGGGTATGAAATGATGTTTTCTGGCACAGAATGGATGTCTGAGGAGACATTCAGAATTGCGAAAATTTCCACATGGGATATTTTCCCAAGGAGCAAAAAATATATTTGAATTGATAAATGTCAGTAGCTTGCATAGGCTTTTAAACCATTTTAATGCAGGAATATAAAGCCTTTGGTGTAAACTAAAGCTATCCACTGAGCCAGATATACATGCCTTGGATCATCCAAGACACTCACCTGAACTTGTCTTTGTTTAAATCCTATTTTTAATCACTGCTGAGCTATAATTCTGAGATGCTGCAAGGCAGATGAGGCAAAAATGTGTGGTGCATGTGTCTTTTCAGTAACATGGCAATACATTGAGAATATTTGTGGCTCAAATTAAGTTTAGGACAGTCAGTGCCATTTAATGGATTCTAGGTTAGCAGTGATAAACAGTGATTCAACAACACTTTATTTTCTGTGCTTGAGACTTTACTTTGGAGTGGGCCATATAAACACATGTGCACTTCTAACAACTGGCATTAACATTATGCTCTGTGAAAACAAGAAAACCAGGTCTTGAGACATTATCTCTGCCTTAAATGAGCAGCTCCTTTCACTTCTTGTTGTGAGAAACTGCAGAAAGGTATCCATGCAGCAACACTCATTTAAAGAGCTTCTATCCTAAGTGCACCTTTAAAGGCACTTAATAAATTCTGCAACTATTACTCTTACTTGAAAACCAACAGTGAGAGATAGAATGTGTTCTCTCTCTCCTAACTGCTTTTCTACTTGATGAAGTTTATGAATTGTGAAAAATTTGACATAATTCAATACCACTTCATTCTTTCATGACTACCATGGATTTCCATGGTGAAGTGTGGCTTTTGACTAATAATTGTTCAAAGTGGTATTAATGAAGTCCTACAAATTTAAGTCACCATGAGATAATTCATATGTCAAAGCTAGAGTAGAAGTTCCATGAAGCAGCAATTGGTAGCTGAGTGTAATTAACTCAAATGGGAGGGTTTCCTTGGAATAATAGCTAGTGAACAGGCCTACCAGATGTATCTGAGCTGCCTGTTCTTGGAATCCTCATAGTATAATCTTGCCTGTTCATGTAATGCTCAATGACATAACTGAAAAATCTTCTGTATCGATTCTGCTTGTGCCATGACATTTTTAGGCCATGTTCCAAGCACGCCTGTAATGGTCGTGACAGCAACAGCAGTTAGAGGCCAGGGGAAATCTAAGACCGTGAGACGTGCCATCTTCCTCTTCCCTTGGAGGCTGGGAGCCAGCAGACCGGTGGGGTGAACCTTGTTGTTCTTTCTCTCTTTCCATCTTCCCACCATTTGGCCCTGGGAAGTGGGCCATACAGCCATGGGAAGTGCACAGAAAAGCAGGTAAATGAAGCCCCAGCTTTCTGGCTACCGGACCAGAAAAGGGGAACATTCAGAAACAGGAAAGTATTGGGGAGATTGTGGGGAAGGAGGCGGTTCAGCAAGTGACCCTTTAAACCGTTTATGAATCCCTGGGCTCACCCTTGAACTGTACAAGCCTGGATCTTAAATAGCATTCACAGACTTCGGAAACTGAGCCATGGGCTAGACTACTACCAAAATCCCAGACTAGTCAAATGTACTTGCAGGAGAGATCAGGATAGCACTGTTTGTAAAGGCCTTGGAAACTGAGCAGAGAGCCTCTGAAGGGGGACAGAACCCAACTGGTCAGTTGCCTGCTCAAACAAAGGCATCAGCATTACCCATTCCAAACTTCTAGGATACAATCCAAATTATCTGGCAGATGAAGAGCCAGGAAAACCTTAATTCACATGAGAAAATACAATCAACAGATGTATATGTTGTTATCCAACAGATAACAAAGATGTTGGAATTTTCTGATAAAGACTTCAAAGCAGATATTATAAAAATGCTCAAATAAGTAAGGACAAACCCCCTTGAACGGAACAGAAAGATAGGAATTCTCAGCAAAGCAGTACAAGATAAAAAGAATAACCAAATGGAAATTTTAGAACTAATTGCATCTGCAAAACTAAAGACTTAAAAATAAGCAAACAAATGCACATATTTATCTCTCTGGTGGGGCGAGTGAGAACATTTTTTTAAGATCTACTCTCAGCAAATTTCAATTATGTAATACAGTGTTATCAACTATAGTCACCATATTTTTCATGAGATCCTCAGATCTTATTATTTTATAGCTGAATGTTTGTACCCTTTTACCAACCTTTTCACTATTCCACCTCCTAGCCCTTGGAAACCATTTTTATCTTCTCTGTTTCTATGAGAAATCTTTTTTATTTTAAAAAAGATTCCACATGTAAGTGGTACAATGCAGTATTGTCTTTCTCTGTTTGGCTTATTTCGTTTAGCATAATGCCCCCATGATCCATCCAAGTTGTCAAAATGGCAGGTTTTCCTTTTTTTCTTATGGATGAATAATATTCCATTGTACATATACCACCTCTTCTTTATCCATTCATCCAGTGATAGACACTTAGGTTGTTTCCATATGTTGGCTATTGTAAATAATGCTGCAGAGAACCAGGGAGTATGGTATCTCATTGATACCCTATTTTCATTTCCTTTGGCTATATACTCAGACGTGGAATTGCTGGATGATATGGTAGTTCTGCTTTTAATTTTTTGAGGAACACCCACACTATTTTCCATAGTGCCTGCACCAATTTACATTTCCACCAACGTTGCACAAGGGTTCCCTTTTCTCCAAGTCCTTACCAACACTTGTCTTTTCTTTTTTCTTTTCTCTTCTTTTCCCTCCCTCCTTCCCTCACTCTCCCCCTATTTTCCTTCTTTCCTTCCTTCCTTCCTTCTTTCCTAGTCATGCTGACTGGTGTGACGTGATACCTCATTGTGGTTTTGATTTGCATTTTCCTGATGATTAGTGATGTGGAGCATCTATTCATGTGCCTGTTGGCCATCTGTGTATTCTTTTTGTCAAAATGTCTATTCAGTTCTGCCTATTTTTAAAATTGGACTTTTTTTTGATATTGAGTTGTGTGATTTCTTTATATATCTTGGGTACTAACTTCTTATCAGGTGTATGTTTTGCAGATATTTTCTCCCATTCTGTAGTTTTCATTTTGTTGATGGTTTCTTTTGCTGTGAAGAAGATTTTTAGTTTGAAGTAGTCCTGCTTGTTTACTTTTGCTTTTGTTGACTTTGCTTTTGGTGTCAAGTTGAAAAAAATCATTGCCAAGGCTGATGACAAGCAGTTTACCACCTATATTTTCTTCTTGAAGTTTTATGGTTTCAGGTGTATATATATATCCATTTTGAGTTGATTTTTGTGTATGCTGTAAGATAGGATTCCAATTTCACTCTTTTGTATGTGGATGTCTAGTTTTCCCAACATCTTTTATTAAAGAGACCATTCTATATTCTTGGCTTTTTGTCATATCAATTTGAAATTCAATGTCTAGTAAAAATGTTCTTCAGGATTGAGAGAAAAAAGAATCTTAGAAGAAGGAAAACCAAGAGAATTTTTCACAAGCAGACCAGTGCTAAAAGAACTGTTTAAAGAGAGTTAGTCAGATAGGAGGGAAATGATACCAAGAGGAAACTTGAAATAACAGGAATGATGGAAGAGCAGTAGTAACATATGTATCTGGCTAAGAAGAGTAGACTATTCTTCAACTATGAGTTCTTAAAAATATGTTTGAAAATTGAAAGCAAATGTCTTAACCCCAATTTAAAATATTTTTTTCCAGAAAAATAAAAGATGAGGGAAAAATTCCCAACTCATTTTATGAGGCCAGCATAAAGGCAGTATAAACAAACATCAACAAAACCAAAGACAGATATCCTTCATGTATGTAGATGCAAAAATCCTCAGTAAAATATTAGCAACTTGAATATAAAATATACAAATACTTAATTAAATATAAAAGTCTAAAAATATATCCAAAGAATCATATGCTGTGACCAAGTAGGGTTTATTTTGTGAATGCAAGGCATACTCAGTGTTGAAAACCAATCAATATAAATCAATATACTAATGAAGTAAAGAAGAAAAAACACATAATCCAATGAAGCAGAAAGACATTTGATAAAATTCAATATCCATTCATGACCAAAAATCTCAGCCTACTTAGAAGGGAACTTCCTCAATCTGATGAAATTCTTCTACAAAAAAACCTAGAGCTAATGTCATACTTACTGATGAAAGACTGAATCCTTTACCTTGGGAGCAAGGCAATAACGCCTACTAAACATCACAGTGTCAGTCTGAACCAATGTAATAAGGAAAGAAATAAAAATAACAGACAAGTTCTGACTAAAGCCTCTAACTTATCCTGTTGTTTGTGCAGAATCAAGGCAACAGCCAGAAACCCTGGCCTAAAATGAATCATTTCCCTAGTGAAATGGTTAAAAACCTTCGAAAGATGTAAAGCTCCAGGTTAGTCAGCAGTCTAGATGATAAAAGTTTTATCCTTCCCCTAGGTTCAATTTTTGCTTAAGGAATTTACCACATGTATTTTTCCTTGAACTGCAATTAAACAAACTGGAGGGCATATGAAAAGCACGGCATCAGAGAACTTAGTGTTGGTCACTCGCAAGCACTTGGGACAAAGAATAAACACTTGTCACTGTTATGTACATCAAGAATGTAATATTTCCCGTTACAAAAAATAAAAGCCACAATCTAAAGAGTTAAGATCCCTGACTGGGAGTAAGTAGGTAAAACTGACAGTAACCACACAACCAGCTTCACTCAGAGCCAGATGCACAGTTCAGCCCTGGCCTGCGGGGACTGCAGCCTGTCAGACACTGCTGTGTGTGGTGCCCGGTGTGGTGTCATTGCTCAAGGGGCCACGATGTCCTCCCTTAGCTCCCTGCTGGGACGTCACGGCATAGACACTGGTTCTAGCCTTGCCAGTCAGCCTGGTTGTGAGAGCGGCAGCTGAAATAGACAGCAACTGAAATTGTTGGCAACTGTTAAGTTCTGTCTTCTTTTTATCAGACCAGGTACTGTTAGGTTATTTTCATTAAACATGTTTTTTGTGATACCAAGTGGCTCATGTGACAGCAGACCATTTTATTAGTCATATATTACTTTAAAACTTTTGCTAAGCCTAGTCTCTAAAATATACTTGTTAAATTCCAGCATCTTGCCACAGCTTAGCATATATGCTTTGGGAGAGAAAGAGTACACGTGGTGAGATACTAGAATGCAATTAAGGAGGCAGATCAAATGGACGTATTTAAGCATATATGCAGTGGTAGCTATGGTAAACATAAAGTAATTATCCTTTTTTTCCTTTTTTTTGGAACACACTGGAACTTCTTCATTCAAATATGTGCAAAATCTTTTCTGTGTTGGGGTCTTTGCACATTATGTCTATTCTGCTGAAGCACCTTCTCCCAGGTCTTTGAATGATTAATTACTTTTCCTCCATTATGTTGAGAAAAATAGCTTTTCTCTGACTACTGACCTGGGAAGTCTTTAGCTCTGACACTATTACTCTCTGTTTATTTCATTTTAAAAGATATTGGTGCTATGTCTCTTTAAGATATCACTGTGTTTGAAAAACAGTTTATTGCTTTCCTTCTCATTTCCATCTCACTTCTCACTTCCTGGGATCACTCAACGTGTAAAAGTCACAAAAGAAAGGGAAGAGGTGTGTTTTATTCACTACTAGATACCTAATACCCAATGCAATGTTTTACACATATTAGATGTTCAATAAATGTTTGATAAATGAATTGATGATGTTATCATTGGTGGTGACTCAGATCTAACTGCATTTTTTTTAACAATTCTGGTTTTCATCAACCCAATACAAGCTTGATAAGGTTTGACTATCTATATTTAATTATATTATCCTGGATGACAATATGAAGTTTCTGCATCAAGACAGACCTACCATTTTTACTTACAACAATAACCACATTTATTTCCCATGCTTTGATTCTTCCCCCTTCTGGGATAAAGTGAAGAGAGCCAATGGACAAAAGGGATTTCTTAAACCACAGAAGAGAAATCCCCACATTTTGAGTCTGGGAGCTAATAAACACATTATGCCCTCCCCTCCTAAGAGAAGAAGAGAAACCTAATTTCTCTAATGAAATACAGTCTCTTTGGTAAGAGAAGGGGAAGGTGTCTGGGTTCTTAGCCTTTGGCATGCTAATCTCTATCTCCAGGGGGAAGATTAAATAAACTTCTCTGGGTTACAATCCCTGGAATGTTTTCATGGTTCCAGGTTTTATTTTTTTATCTCCTTTTGAAATGTAAACATACCTTTAGGAGGTATATCGCTTTTCTGGGTTTACTTACTATTTATTCAGTTATTATTTAGCTTCCAAGGTTTGCCCTTTAATCTTGGTTCCAGTAAAAGTTGCTCTGAAAGTCCTAACCATGCAGAAACATGAAACTATTCACCTCCTGACAAGTAGGTGCAGGTATCTAATATTATTTGTTATGGTAATTATCATGGTACTTATTAACCTCATAACCAGATCTTGTTTTTTTAAAGTGTTAGTAAAGGAGTGCATTCAATGCTTATCATATTTATTTTTAGAGGTTTTGATAACTGCATAGCAATATAATGTTTTCTTTGTAAATAAATTTGTTTCATTTTATGCATTTAAGAGTATTCTGAGAAGGTGTTTATAGACTTCATTGTCTAAGGTGTCTATAGCACAAAAATGGTTGAGTCTCTGGTCTAATATTGGAAATGGTATCTGTGGATTATACTGATCAATATCTATTTCACACATCCTAGACCATACCACACACTAACTCATACTGAGTTTGCCAGGTAATATAAGTTTATGATATACACTCAGAATATTTAAACTTCCCTCTTACACTCCTAAGAATACTTTATCCTGTATGGTAAGAAAAACTATATACACTGGGTTCTTGTATCTTATCCTTTTAGAGCCAAAATGCATTGTCCTCACACCATCTGGAATATCCTCAGCAGGTCAACTGGTATATTCCCTGCAGGCACATATTTGGTTTAGGTTCTCAAGAGGACCTCTGTACTTTGTGGCCCACCCTGATGGTGCCCCATATTAATGCCCAGAGCAAACTGCATAGCACATTGCTTGTTCCTTCCCCATGTTTGCCTTGGTCTCTGAATGTTGTTGTGGATTAGTACCATTTATCATGTTTAATCTAATTCCTCTCTTATTAGCATCAGAAAATACTTATAATTGGCCTAAGCCTTCATCAAATCAGATTGTGAAGACAGATGACAGTGACCTTGGTTTACTTTGCTGGGTTGCGATTCAACCAAAAATATGCTATAGCAATGTGTCATGATGTACCAAATACATTTTTTTAACCAGATATTTCAAGGTTAACTGTGGCTGGATGGGGCAAACTTAAAGGAGTCAGAAGGTGGAGCTCATGGAATCACAGGATTGAAGCAATTACTCTGGAAACATATTTGATGCAAAGACTAGGAGAAATCCACTCATGTAGGAGCAGTTGGAATATTAGGCTTGAGTCAGACAAGAAAGAAGGCCGAGTATTTTGGATTTCAATGGATTAGAAGTGGAGACCAACTTGAGCCTTTGAATGAGAAGTTTCTGTTCTTTGATCAGTTTAGGGCACCACATTGTCTTCAGAGAACCGTGTTCTGAATGCTTTCTCTGGTCCTATTGTCTCCCCTTCCTCACCGCCCCAAATTCATATGTTGAAATCCTGACACTCAAAGATGGGAGCATTAGGAGGTGGGCCTTTGGGAGGTGCTTAGGTCAAGAGGGTGGGGCCTTTATGGTTAGTGAAAGAGGATCCAGAGAGATCTGAGGACCCAGTGAGAAGGTGCCAGCCATGAACCAGGAAGACGGTTTTCATCAGAAGGTGACCATGTTGGTGGTATTCTGTGGTATTCTGTTATAGCAGCCTGAATGCACTAAGAAAATGCTCTTGTGAGCAATATTTGCAATTCTGTGAATCATAGCTATGGCTGTAAATGTAACATTCTTGTATAACAGTTCTATATTACTGTCCTTGAATACCCATTGTTGTTTTCCTGGAAGAGGTTTTAGGGTCAGGGATGGGAGTATAGTTGTAAACATGTTGTCTTCTAGATTACTGGTGAGAGGGCCTTCTCTAATAGTATCTTTTTTTCTTTTACAGCTATACAATTACTTTTCTGTCTTTGAACAAACATCTCCTTGATTGCTTGCCATAAATGCTGCCATGTTCTCAGGGCTTTATTTTTTTAAACATTTTTTCAAGTAGGTTACATAAGAAATATATAGGAAATAGCCATCTTTTTAAGTCCTTTTTTCTGATACCTTTGACCCCACCCAGACATTAGGGGACTCTATCCTGATGGCACTTTGCTTAATTTGAGCTTGGTACCTGTGTGGCAGATTGTTACAGTAGATGGCGTCACAATTCTCTGTATCCATCTGTGCATGTAGTCCCTTCTTACACTGACTCTAGGCTTGGCCATGTGACATGATTTGGCTAATGGGACTCAGCAAATATGATACAAACAGAGGCCATAAAAGTGCTTGCATATCAAGGCTTCCCTCTTGGATTTCACCACCTTGTGAAGAAATCTGGGTTAGTTGGCTGGAGATCCATGATCCAGACAGGACCAACTGCTAGACAAGTGTATTTTATCATTATAGTGATTTTTCATTTATTACAGAAAGGTGGTGTGCACCTATAAACAATGGAAGAGTACACTGTTAGATGAAAAAAAAGTTGCTTTAAAAAGGGAGGGAGGGACTTCCGGGAAGATGGCGGGGTGAGCAGGGTGGTGGAAATCTCCTCTGAAGACCATATATATTTATGAAAATACAACAAATACAACTATTCCTAAAAGAGAGACCAGAAGATACAGGACAGCACCCAGCCTGCAGCTACACCTGAGAGGACTCGGCACCCCACGAGGTGGGTAAGATATGGAGCCGAGACCTGGCGGGACCCAAGCACTCCCCCAACCCAGCGCACCAGTGGGAGGAGAGGATTCAGAGCCAGGAGGGACTGGAAGTACAGGCCCGTGAAATAACCAGGCCTGGTGATCTGTGCTGGGAGCACTGACACACATCGCGTGGTGTAGCAGAGACTGGAGAGACAGAGGGGCAGGATCTGAGCAGGGGAACGCACCTGGGTCCTCGCAGCCAGCTCCCCGGGGCAAAAGAAAAGTGCGCACATTTTTTAGCAGTCATAAAGAGAAAGGGGCCCAAGGGAGGAGCAGGATCGCCCCAGCAGACTCAGCGTACCAGGCTGGGAGTCCAGGGGAAGTTCGGACCCCTTGGCTGGTGAATAGGAAAAAGGAGCTCCACTGAGACTTCCCACAGAGATCAACAGCCTTCCATTCGTTCCCACCCTGGCCAGAGCTACAAAGGGCCCTGCAGAGTGGCACAGCCATAGCTGTGGAATAGTGGAGCAACACAGCCATCTACAGCATCAACACAGAATCTACTCCCGGCGGGCGTTTTTTTTCTTTTCTCTTTTCTTTTCTTTCTTTTTTTTTCTCTTTTCTTTCTTCTTTTCTCTTTTCTTTTCTTTTTCTCTTTGTAAAAGTCTTAAAGAGCCCAGCTGACATATGTGGCACCTACCAGCGACCAGTTCTATCGCCATGAAAAGAAAGAGGAATATGGTACAAACAAAACTTACTCAGACCAAGACAACACCAGAGAGGGAACCTGAAGGGATGGAAATGCACAACCTTCCTGAAAAAGAATTCAGAACAAAAGTCATAATCATACTGATGGACCTACAGAGAAATATGCAAGAGCTGAGGGAGGAAGTGAGGGAAGTCAGGAAAGACAATGCAGAAATGAGACAAGCCATCGACGGGCTTAGCAGCAGACTGGACGAGAAGCAAGAGACAGTTAATGGAATAGAAATCAGAGAACAGGAATACAGAGAAGCTGAGGCAGAGAGAGATAAAAGGATCTCTAGAAATGAAAGAATATTAAGAGAACTGTGTGACCAATCCAAACGTAACAATATTCACATTATAGGAGTACCAGAGGAAGAAGAGAGAGAAAAAGGGATAGAAAGTGTCTTTGAAGAAATAATTGCTGAAAACTTCCCCATGCTGGGGAAGGAAATAGTCTCGCAGTCCACAGAAGCGCACAGATCTCCCCAGACAAGGGACCCAAGGAAGACAACACCAAAAGACACATAATAATTAAAATGGCAAACATCAAAGATAAAGACAGAGTATTAAAGGCACCTAGAGAGACAAAATATCACCTACAAAGGAAAACCCATCAGACTATCATCAGAATTCTCAACAGAAACCTTACAGGCCAGAAGAGAATGACATGATACATTTAATGTAATGAAACAGAAGGGCCTTGAACCAAGAATATTGTATCCAGCACGATTATCATTTAAATATGACAGAGGAATTAAACAATTTCCAGAAAAGTGAAAGTTGAGAGAGTTTGCCTCTCCTAAACCACCTTTACAGGATATCTTAAGGGGGCTTCTCTAGAGGGAAGCACTCCTAAGGCTAAAAAGACGTCACCAGAGAAAATAAAATCATAGCAAAGAAAGCAGACCATCCAAATAATAACTAAAGACAAAGAATAAAACACCTTGTATATAAAGAATGGAGGAGGAAGAATAAGAAGGGAGAGAAATAAAGAAACATCAGACTGTGTTTACAATAACTTAACAAGAAAGTTAAGTTAGATTGTTAGATAGTAAAGAAGCAACCCCTGAACCTTAGGTAACCACGAATCTAAAGCCAGCAATGGCAATAAGTACATATCTATCAATAATCACCCTAAATGTAAATGGACTGAATGCACCAATCAAAAGACACAGAGTAACAGAATGGATAAAAAAGCAAGACCCATCTATATGCTGCCTACAAGAAACTCACCTCAAATCCAAAGATATACACAGACTAAAAGTGAAGGGATGGAAAAAGATATTTCATGCAAACAACAAGGAGAAAAAAGCAGGTGTTGCAGTACTTGTATCAGACAAAATAGACTTCAAACAAAGAAAGTAGCAAGAGATAAAGAAGGACATTACATAATGATAAAGGGATAAGTCCAACAAGAAGATATAACCATTATAAATATATATGCACCCAACACAGGAGCGCCAGCATATGTGAAACAAATACTAACAGAATTAAAGGAGGAAATAGACAGCAATGCATTCATTTTAGGTGACTTCAACGCACCACTCACTCCAAAGGACAGATCAACCAGACAGAAAATAAGTAAGGACACAGAGGCACTGAACAACATACTAGAACAGATGGACCTTACAGACATCTACAGAACTCAACACCCAAAAGCAACAGGATACACATTCTTCTCAAGTGCACATGGAACATTTTCCAGAATAGACCACATACTAGGCCACAAAAAGAACCTCAGTAAATTCAAAAATACTGAAATCCTACCAACCAACTTCTCAGACCACAAAGGTATAAAACTAGAAATAAATTTTAGAAAGAAAACAAAAAGGCTCACAAATACATGGAGACTTAACAACATTCTCCTAATTAATCAATGGCTTAACGACCAAATCAAAACAGAAATCAAAGAATATTTGGAGACAAATGACAACAACAACACAAAGCCACAGCTTCTGTGGGACGCAGCAAAGGCAGTTCTAAGAGGAGAGTGTATTGCAGTCCAGGCCTATCTAAAGAAAGAACATTCCCAAATGAATAGTCTAAAGACACAATTACTGAAATTGGAAAAAGAAGAACAAATGAGACCTAAAGTCACCAGAAGGAGGGATATAATAAAGATCAGAGAAGAAATAAATAAAATTGAGAGAAACAAAACAATAGAAAAAAATCAATGAAACTGAGAGATGGTTCTTTGAAAAAATAAACAAAATAGATAAACTCTAGTCAGACTCATTAAGAGAAAAAGAGAATCTACACACATAAACAGAATCAGAAATGAGAAAGGAAAAATCACAACGGATCCCACAGAAATACAAAGAATTATAAGAGAATACTATGAGAATCTATATGCCAAAAAGCTGGAAAACATAGAAGAAATGGACGACTTCTTAGAAAAATACAAACTCCCAAGACTGACCAAGCAAGAAACAGAAAAACTAAACAAACCAATCATCAGCAACGAAATTGAATCGGTAATCAAAAAACTACCCAAGAACAAAACCCCTGGGCCAGGTGGATTCACCTCTGAATTTTACCAGACATATAGAGAAGAAATAACACCCATTCTCCTTAAAGTTTTCCAAAAAATAGAAAAGGAGGGAATACTTCCAAACTCATTCTATGAAGCCAGCATCACTCTAACACCAAAACCTGGCAAAGACCTCACCAAAAAAGAAAATTACAGACCAATATCCCTGATGAACGTAGATGCAAAAATACTCAACAAAATTTTAGCAAACCGAATTCAAAAATACATCAAGAGGATCATACACCATGATCAAGTGGGATTCATCCCAGGGATGCAAGGATGGTACAACATTCGAAAATCCATCAACATCATCCACCACATCAACAAAAAGAAGAACAAAACCAGATGGTCATCTCCATAGATGCTGAAAAAGCACTGGACAAAATTCAGCATCCATTCATGATTAAAACTCTCCACAAAATGGGTATAGAGGACAAGTACCTCAATATCATAAAGGCCATATATGACAAACCCACAGCTAACATCATACCTAACAGCAAGAGCCTGAAAGCTTTTCATCTAAGATTGGGAACAAGACAGGGATGCCCACTCTCTCCACTGTTATTCAACATAGTACTGGAGGTCCTAGCCACGGCAATCAGACAAAACAAAGACATACAAGGCATCCAGATTGGTAAAGAAGAAGTCAAATTGTCACTATTTGCAGATGACATGATACTGTACATAAAAAACCCTAAGGATTCCATTCCAAAACTACTAGAACTAATATCTGAATTCAGCAAAGTCGCAGGATACAAAATTAACACACAGAAATCTGTTGCTTTCCTATACACTAATGATGAACTAACAGAAAGAGAAATCAGAAAAACAATTCCATTCACAATTGCATCAAAAAGAATAAAATACTTAGGAATAAACTTAACGAAGGAAGTGAAAGACCTGTACTCTGAAAACTACAAGACACTCCTAAGAGACATTAAAGACAACACTAACAAATGGAAATTCATCCCATGCTCTTGGCTAGGAAGAATAAATATTGTCAAAATGGCTATACTACCCAAAGCAATCTACAGATTCAATGCAATCCCTATCAAACTACTAAAAGCTTTCTTCAATGAACTGGAAAAAATAATTCTAAAATTCATACGGAACCACAAAAGACCCTGAATAGCCAAAGCAATCCTGAGAGGGAGGAATA
Organism: Smutsia gigantea; assembly: GCA_032199065.1. Classification (NCBI taxonomy): domain Eukaryota; kingdom Metazoa; phylum Chordata; class Mammalia; order Pholidota; family Manidae; genus Smutsia; species Smutsia gigantea. The sequence continues at coordinate 115,445 of JAVSCE010001874.1, read as the reverse complement.
AAATGGGGAATTATGCTCCCTGACTTCAAGCTCTACTACAAAGCCACAGTAATCAAGACAATTTGGTATTGGCACAAAAACAGACCCTCAGATCAGTGGAACAGAATAGAAAATCCAAACATCAACGCAAACACATACAGTCAATTAATATTTGATAAGGGAGCCTTGGATATAGAATGGGGAGATGACGGCCTCTTCAGCAGCTGGTGTTGGAAAAACTGGACAGCTAAATGTAAGAGAATGAAACTGGACTACTGTCTAGCCCCATACACAAAGGTAAACTCAACGTGGGTCAAAGACCTGAATGTAAGTCATGAAACCATAAAACTCTTAGAAAAAAATATAGGCAAAAATCTCTTGGACATAAACATAAGCAACTTCTTCATGAACATATCTCCCGGGCAAGGGAAAGAAAAGCAAAAATGAACAAGCGGGACTATGTCAAGCTGAAAAGCTTCTGTATAGCAACGGACACCATCAGTAGGACAAAAAGACATCCTACAGTATGGGAGAATATATTCATAAATGACATATCTGATAAGGGGTTGATATCCAAAATATATAAAGAACTCATGCACCTCAACAAACAAAAAGCAAATAATCCAATTAAGAAATGGGCAGAGGACATGAATAGACTCTTCTCTAAAGAAGAAATTCAGATGGCCAACAGGCACATGAAAAGATGCTCCACATCGCTAATCATCAGAGAAATGCAGATTAAAACCACAATGAGATATCACCTCACACCAGTGAGGATGGCCAACATCCAAAACACAAACAACAACAAATGTTGGGGAGGATGTGGAGAAAAGGGAATCCTCCTACACTGCTGGTGGGAATGCAAATTAGTTCAACCATTATGGAAAACAGTATGAAAGTTCCTCAAAAAACTCAAAATAGAAATACCATTTGACCCAGGAATTCCACTCCTAGGAATTTACCCTAAGAATGCAGCAGCCCAATTTGAAAAGGACAGATGCCCCCCTATGTTTATTGCAGCACTATTTACAATAGCCAAGAAATGGAAGCAACCTAAGTGTCCATCAGTAGATGCATGGATAAAGAAGATGTGGTACATATACACAATGGAATATTATTCAGCCATAAGAAGAAAACAAATCCTACCATTTGCAACAACATGGATGGAGCTAGAGAGTATTACGCTCAGTGAAATAAGCCGAGCTGAAAAAGACAAGTATCAAATGATTTCACTCATATGTGGAGTATAAGAACAAAGAAAAAAACTGAAGGAACAAAACCGCAGCAGGCTCACAGAACCCAAGAACGGACTAATAGTTACCAAACAGAAAGGGACTGGGGAGGATGGGTGGGAAGGGAGGGGCAAGAGGGAAAAAGGGGCTTTACAATTAGAAGATGTAATGTTGCGGGCGCACGGGGAGGGCTGTACAACTCAGAGAAGACATGTAGTGATTTTATAGCATCTCACTACGCTGATGGATAGTGAGTGTAATCGGGTTGGTGGTGGGGACCTGATGAAGGGGGTAGTTTAATAACCATAATATTGCACATGTAATTGTAGATTAATGATACCAAAATAAAGTATAAAAAAAAAGAAGGAGGGAGGATATAGGTACAGGAGCTAGACCTTTTGAGTATGAGTTGTAAATTTGACTTTTGAACTAAATATTTTAGACAATTATAAAACAAAATGAAATTTAAAAAGCAGTCCCTAAAAATCCATATTTAGTTGTGGACATAACTTCATAGAAAGGAACTCTTCCAAATGGCTTTAAGACACAATAATTTCTTTATCCCTAGTACAAAAAGGAATTTTAACCTATTTTCAGTATTTGAATCCAAATAAGACCTACACATCTACTCTTTGACATATCTCTTAAGTTTCTTATGATCTATAGTTTTCCCTTTAAATTTTTTCTTGTTGAAGAAAACTAATTACCTTATAGTTTTTTCCACAGCCTGGATTTTGCTGTTGCATCCCCCTTCGCATAATGTAAAAATAAAAATGATATATGACATTCAAGAGCCAATTGGAAAAGCAAACAGAATGGTTGTTTGATGATATTAAGGAATTACTGTTAGTGTTTATTTTTTAGTGTGAGAGTATATTGTAGTCTTGTCAAAAACCTATATACTAAAGTTTATATGGATCAAATGCAAATGATTAATGCTTGAAATTTGCTTTAAAATAATATGGAAGCAGAATTGATATATGGATTAACTTGAGGAGTTCAGTCAAGTATAAATTAAACTATTAGTTTGACTAATTCTGAATATTCAAAATTCTTTATATTAAAAAAATTACAAGAAGTGTGTTGGCTCTAGAGTCCATTCACTTGGGTGTGAATTCTAGCCCTACTACTTAGTAAATAAGTGATCGTGGCAAATTATTTCCTTTTTGTTTCATAATTGAGGCAGATAATATTATTACCTCATAGGATTTTTGAAGCAATTGTGTGACATGATATATGTAAAGTGACTGGAGCACATACTGGCACTAAGTAAGCATGTAATAAATTTTACTAGTCATCATAATTATTGTTTTCTCTTATAATTAATATTTGAATACTGAAATAACAAACCTGGAACTGCTAGAAACCATTTTTTCCTTGTAGATAGCCATAGCTCAGAGGAAAGTGGAGGCTCTGGGTGGGTAGGGCAGTTGCAACATCCTCTGAGCTCCTGGATCCAGCCATTACTGAAGGTAGTATTATCCCTGGACTTCTCACTTACTGGGGCAATTGTCTTTTAAGTCAGTCTTGAGTTAGATTCCTGGCATTAGCAAATGAAATCATTCTAGCCATTCCCACCCTTTCTAACATATCTTAAATAGTGTTCCACCCTTTACCTAAAGCACAACTCCATAATATTTGTTTGTTCAAAATATGAATAGACTTTCCAGTTTTTTAATAAATAAAACCCAGCCCCCTCAGCCTGCTCTTAAGTATCCTTTTTCATTTAGTTCAAATCTACTTTTGTAGTTTTATATTTCACTCTCCCTATATTCCCGTTAAATGTCTGTTTTGCCCCTGTCTCCTTCCAACCCCACCACATTAAAAAGTCCACGAAGGCAGGATCGTTTTGGTCTTGTTTAATACTGTATTTCTATCACCTAGAATGGGGTCTAGCACATAATTGGTGTTTCATAAATATTTGTTGAATGAATATTTCTTAACCCCTTTACTAGATTATCTGTATTACAAAGGTACAATCTATTTGTCCTTTTTATATGGTACGTATGTAGTCAATATTTTTTGCATAATACAATTTCTATTCTTCTGACATGGAAGTAATGTAAGTCGATATTACTTGAAATCAAATAAATAAGCACACTATTTATTGGAAATTCTTTTTTAGAAGTCTCTTCCTTCAAAGCACTATGGTGTAATATAACATGGATCCCAAGACTGAAATATATTAAGTAACAAAAAGACATAGTCTGTAGTACTATGGAACTTACCATCTGAAGCAGGAGAGAGGGTGATATAAAATATTATGAATATGAATCCAATACAGATAGACTAACACTCAAGGGCTGACTCTGCTGTTTTCAAAGAGAGCTAGAGAAACATCCTATTGAAAAATACAGGAGTGTATTTTAAGTGGCAATTCAGAGTCAATATACAGAGAGATGAAAGGGTGGAAATCATTTGAACTGACTGTGCCTGTCTTGCTACTTACTCCATCCAATGCAAATGAGAAGCTTGAATTATAGAGAGGATAATTTGTGTGGTTGTAAAAATTCTTCCAACACATTTGAATTTTAAATCAAAGAATTATTAAATAGGTTGTATCAAAGCAGAAGGATCTGGGTCTCTAGAAATATAAACAAATTCATTAGCTTTTAAATCAAAGAGTAAAAATCTTCAGTGGCATGTGAACATTGAATTTTGTTGTTACGGTTTCTATGTTTAGAAAGAGACCAAAAGAGACGCTTCAAAACATTTCTACTTTGCTTCCCAATATCAAGAATCGACTGATTTCTCTGCATGTTTTCTTCTATTTGTTAGGTTTGAATTAAAGACATTTGTTATAATCTTTTAAAATAATCAACAAATTTTTCTAGACCTTAAAAGGAGCAAGTGTGTTACTAGACTAATGGGAGAAAATACTCCAACTTGTGGTTCAATATTAGCACATAAATATTAATGAATTCCAATCATCCCCAGGATGTCAAGAATATGAGAAATATTTGGAAACGTCTTCAAAATGCATCCTATTATGTTGATTTCAGGGTGAAAGTCTTTAAGCCATTAATGAAAAGCAGACAGACACACTCTCCTCATCTGACCCATGTCACAGCACAGACTACTCACAGAAAACTCCCTTTGGGGTTGCCTTCTCGGCCCCACTTATTGTTTTCTGGAAACTGGTGTTAATATTCAGAGGTAGGCCCCCAATGACCTTCCTTGTCTATAATACATAGCTCTGCCCACACAACCAATTGAACTAAAAGTATATATTTGACCAGGCTGAACCAGTTAGAGCTTGTATCCTAGGAGTTAAAGAATTAGAAAAGAGTGACCAGAAGGCAGGTATTTGGGGCTGAATTTTCTAAGTGGTAGAGGTCTTGAGAGAAGGCCAGTGAATCTGATGCAGAGATGCTTGAAACTTTCCCTTCCTAAATTATCTCTTCCTAGGATTTCAAGGGGTACTATCTTTCCAGTAATTGTCTTTTATCTCGCCCCTACTCCCCAGAATCCAGTGAGAATTAGTTTCTGTTTCTTGAACTAAAAGAACCTAAAGGTTAAACAGTGATTAAATTAGGACTCAAACATTTCACAAAAGGTAAGAGATTATTTGAGTATCCCTCATAACACAGCAGAAGATGGGTCTCCCAGGCTGGGAATAATTGGTATGACAGCGAAGGAGAGTTGATTTCTGTTAACAACCAGGTCAGAATACAAGGTTGAAAGTGTGGTTGGAGAGAAGGAATGAGAGGGCACTGACACAAAAATGGCTAAAAACCTAAGCATGAACATTTGCATATCTGAACAGTAGAAGTCGTGGAACATCCAAGGACAAGGCTGTATCTTCAGTTTCAAATTATGCTTTTAAATCCAAATTATTATTCATATTTTTGTTGCTGCAAGTCCTACAAAGTGCTTTCAGTTGAATTTTATAATTGTAAAGGGACCTTAGAGATGATCTGCATCAACTCTCTCATTATGTTAATGAAGGAATTAAGACCCAAAGAATATAAGTGACTTGTTTGTTAAAGATCTATAGCTCTCAATTACAGAGAAGCTAGGAGACCAGTACTTTAATTTACTTAGTTGTGAATTATATGCTTTTCATGATATCTAATATCATCTCTCTGTATATTGACTCTGAATTGCCACTTAAAATACATTCCTGTATTTTTCAATAGGATGTTTCTCTAGCTCTCTTTGAAAACAGCAGAGTCAGCCCTTGAGTGTTAGTTTATCTGTATTGGATTCATATTCATAATATTTGACTGGTTTTAGGTAGGATTCACTTTGTGATTTGTCTTAAAGTCATATTAATTTATTTTTTATTTTTGCACTTTTAAGAAATTTTAAAGAAAAATAAGCCATTACAAATATACTTGAACCTCCTGTATGTGCCTTCCTAGTTTTATTTACAGCTCTCTTTCCCATGATGAATATTCCTGTTTACCATTTAGGATATGTATTTTTTGCTACATATGTTTACCATATGCCAATAAAATACATAACATCATTTCGCATCTTTAAACATTTATATGATGTCATAACCCAACATTTATATTTTTGAGATGTAGCCACATTGATACATGTAGCTGTCATTGATTGTCATTGTGTTGAAATGACACTGTTCCTATTCCCCTGCTGATGGACATTTAGGTTGTTTCCAATTTTCCATTATTAACACAGTGCTGCAATAAACATTCTTTTAATGCACACCTAACTATACATGAGAGAGTTTCTTTATGGTGTGTAAGAATAGAAGGCTGAGTAATGATTCGGAGTACTTCCAACTTAACTAGACTGTGTCCAAGTAGTTTTTTTTTCTTAATTAGTACCACGAATTTTACCGTTCATCTTTGTAAAGTGCCATATCAGTTTTTAAAATTTTATTAAGGCATTACTGATAAACACTCTCATGAAGGTTTCACATGAAAAACATTTGGTTACTACAGTCACCCATATTATTAGGTACCCCCCATACACCATGGAAGTCACTGTTCATCAGCTTAGTAGAGTCACTACCTGTCTTCTCTGTCCTACACTGTCTTCCCGGTGACGCCCCCCACACCATGTGTACCAATCATAATACTCCTCAGTCCCCTTTCCCCTCCCTCCTCACACACCCTCCCCCATTCCTCCCCTTTGGTACCCGCTAGTCCCTTCTTAGAGTCTGTGAGTCTGCTGCAGTTTTGTCCCTTCAGTTTTGCTTCATTGTTATACTCCACAAACGGAAATCATTTGGTACTTTAACCACCTGGCTTATTTCACTTAGCATAATAACGTCTAGCTCCATCCATGTTGTTGCAAATGGTAGGATTTGTTTTCTTCTTATGGCTGAATAATATTCCATTGTGTATATATACCATATCTTCTTTATCCATTTATCTACTGATGGACACTTAGGTTGCTTCCATTTCTTGGCTATTGTAAATAGTGCTGTGATAAACACAGGAGTGCATATGTCTTTTTGAATCTGAGATCTTGCTTTCTTTGAGTAAACTCCTTGGAGTGGGGATCCTGGGTCAAATGGCATTTCTATTTTGAGTTTTTTGAGGAACCTCCATACTGCTTTCCACAATGGTTGAACTAATTTACATTCCCACCAGCAGTGTAGGAGGGTTCCCCTTTCTCCACATCCAAGCCAGCATTTATTGCTCCTTGTCTTTTTGATGTTGGCCATCCTAACTGGTGTGAGGTGATATCTCATTGTGGTTTTACTTCGCATTTCCCTGATAATTAGTGATGTGGAGCATATTTTCTTGTGCCTGTAGGCCATATGAATTTCTTCTTTGGAGAAGTGTCTGTTCAGATCCTCCACCCATTTTTAAATCAGGTTATTTGCTTTTTGGGTGTTGAGGCATGTGAGTTCTTTATATATTTTGGATGTTAACCCCTTGTTGATATGTCGTTTACAAATATATTCTCCCATACTTTAGGACGCCTTTTTCTTCTACTGATGGTGTTCTTTGCTTTACAGAAGTTTTCAGCTTGATGTAGTCCCATTTGTTCATTTTTGCTTTTGTTTCCCTTGCACAAGCAAATGTGCTCAGGAAAAAGCTGCTCATGTTTATACTTAAGAGATTTTTGCCTAAGATTTCTTCTAAGAATTTTATGGTTTCATGACTTACATTCAGGTCTTTGATCCATTTTGAGTTTACTTTTGTGTATGGAGTTAGACAATAATCCAGCTTAATTCTCTTGCATGAAACTGTCCAGTTTTGCCAACACCAGTTGTTATACACTGTCATTTCCCCATTGTATATCCATGGCTCCTTTTTGGTATATTAATTGACCATATATGCTTGGGTTTATATATGGGCTCTCTAGTCTGTTACATTGGTCTATGGGTCTGTTCTTGTGCCAGTGCCAAATTGTCTTGATTACTGTGGCTTTGTAGTAGAGCTTGAAGATGGGGAGCATAATCTTCCCAGCTTTATTCTTCCTTCACAGGATTGCTTTGGCTATTCGGGGTCTTTTGTGGTTCCATAGGAATTTTAGAACTATTTGCTCTAGTTTGTTAAAGAAAGCTGTTGGTATTTTGATAGGGATTGCATTGAATCTGTAGATTGCTTTAGGCAGGATGGCCATTTTGACAATATCCATTCTTCTTATCCATGAGGACCGCATGTATTTCCATTTATTGGTAACTTCTTTAATCTCTCTCATGAGTGTCTTGTAGTTTTCAGGGTATAGGTCTTTAACTTCTTTGGTTAGGTTTATTCCTAGGTATTTTATTCCTTTTGATGCAATTGTGAATGGAATTGTTTTCCTGATTTCTCTTTCTGCTACTTCATTATTAGTGTATAGGAATGCAACAGATTTCTGTGTATGAATTTTCTATCCTGCAACTTTGCTGAATTCATCTCTTGGTTCTTGTAGTTTTGAAGTGGATTCTATAGGTTTTTTTTATGTACAATATCATGCCATCTGCAAATAATGACAGTTTAACTTCTTCCTTATCAATCTAGATGCTCTTTATTTCTTTGTGTTGTCTGATTGCCGTGGCTAGGACCTCCAGAACTATGTTGAATAAAAGTGGGGAGAGTGGGAATCCTTGTCTTGTTCCCAATCTTAAATGAAAAGCTCTTAGCTTCTTGCTGTTAAGCATAATGTTGGCTGTGGGTTTTTCATATATGGCCTTTATTATGTTGAGGTACTTGCCCTCTATACACTTTTTGTTCAGAGTTTTTTTTTCTTTTTTTTAAGTTTATTTTGATATCATTAATCTACAATTAAATGAGCAGTATTATGGTGATTACACTACCGCCTTCATCAGGTCACACCCCCCCCACTACAATCACTGTCCATCAGCATAGTGAGATGCCATAGAGCCACTACTTGTCCTCTCTGGGTTGTACAGCCCTCCCCGTGCACCCCTAATATTACATCTGCTAATCGTAATGTTCCTTTTCCCCCTTGCCCCTCCCTTCCCACCCATCCTCCCCAGTCCCTTTCCGTTTGGTAACTATCAGTCTTGGGTTCTGTGAGTCTCCTGCTGTTTTGTTCCTTCAGTTTTTTTCTCAGTTCTTATACTCCACATATGAGTGAAATCATTTGGTACTTGTCTTTTTCAGCTTGGCTTATTTCACTGAGCATAATACCCTCTACCTCCATCCATGTTGTTGCAAATGGTAGGATTTGTTTTCTTCTTATGGCTGTATAACATTCCATTGTGTATATGTACCACCTCTTCTTTATCCATTCATCTACTGATGGACACTTAGGTTGCTTCCATTTCTTGGCTATGGTAAATAGTGCTGCGATAAACATAGGGATGCATCTGTCTTTTTCAAACTGGGCTGCAACACTCTTAGGGTACATTCCTAGGAGTGGAATTCCTGGGTCAAATGGTATTTCTATTTTGAGTTTTTTGAGGAACCTCCATACTGCTTTCCACAATGGTTGAACTAATTTGCATTCCCACCAGCAGTGTAGGAGGGTTCCCTTTTCTCCACATCCTCGCCAACATTTGTTGTTGTTTGTGTTTTGGATGTTGGCCATCCTCACTGGTGTGAGGTGATATCTCATTGTGGTTTTAATCTGCAGTTCTCTGATGATTAGTGATGTGGAGCATCTTTTCATGTGCCTGTTGGCCATCTGAATTTCTTCTTTGGAGAAGTGTCTATTCATGTCCTCTGCCCATTTCTTAATTGGATTATTTGCTCTTTGTTTGTTGAGGTGCGTGAGTTCTTTATATATTTTGGATGTCAACCCCTTATCGGGTACGTCATTTATGAATATATTCTCCCATACTGTAGGAACTCTTTATGTTCTACTGATGGTGTCCTTTGCTGTACAGAAGCTTTTCAGCTTGACATAGTCCCGCTTGTTCATTTTTGCTTTTCTTTCCCTTGCCCGGGGAGATATGTTCATGAAGAAGTCACTCATGTTTATGTCCAAGAGCTTTTTGCCTATATTATTTTCTAAGAGTTTTATGGTTTCATGACGTACATTCAGGTCTTTGATCCACCTTGAGTTTACCTTTGTGTATGGGGCTAGACAGTAGTCCAGTTTCATTCTCTTACATGTAGCTGTTCAGTTTTTCCAACACCAGCTGCTGAAGAGGCTGTCATCTCCCCATTGTATATCCAAGGCTCCTTATCAAATATTAATTGACTGTATATGTTTGGGTTAATGTTTGGATTTTCTATTCTGTTCCACTGGTCTGTGGGTCTGTTTTTGTGCCAATACCAAATTGTCTTGATTACTGTGGCTTTGTAGTAGAGCTTGAAGTCAGGGAGCATAATTTCCCGTTTTATTCCTCCTTCTCAGGATTGCTTTGGCTATTCGGGGTCTTTTGTGGTGCCATACGAATTTTAGAATTATTTGTTCCAGTGCATTGAATAAAGCTGTTGGTAGTTTGATAGGGATTGCGTTGAATCTGTAGATTGCTTTGGGGACTACAGCCATTTTGACAATATTTATTCTTCCTAGCCAAGAGCATGGGATGCATTTCCATTTGTTAGTGTCCTCTTTAATTTCTCTTAGGAATGTCTTGTAGTTTTCAGAGTACAGATCTTTCACTTCCTTCGTTAGGTTTATTCCTAGGTATTTTATTCTTTTTGATGCAATTGTGAATGGAATTGTTTTTCTGATTTCTTTTTCTGTTAGTTCATCATTAGTGTATAGGAAAACAACAGATTTCTGTGTGTTAATTTTGTATTCTGCAGCTTTGCTGAATTCAGATATTAGTTCTAGTAGTTCTGGAGTGGAGTCTTTAGGGTTTTTTATGTACAATATCATGTCATCCGCAAATAGTGACAATTTGACTTCTTCTTTACCAATCTGGATGCCTTGTATGTCTTTGTTTTGTCTGATTGCCGTGGCTAGGACCTCCAGTACTATGTTGAATAACAGTGGAGAGAGTAGGCATCCCTGTCTTGTTCGCGATCTTAGATGAAAAGCTTTCAGCTTCTCGCCATTCAGTATAATGTTAGCTGTGGGTTGTCATATATGGCCTTTATGATATTGAGGTACTTGTCCTCTATACCCATTTTGTGGAGAGTATTAATCATGAATGGATGCTGAATTTTGTCAAATGCTTTTCCAGCATCTATGGAGATGATCATGTGGTTTTTGTTCTTTTTATTGATGTGGTGGATGATGTTGATGGATTTTGGAATGTTGTACCATCCTTGCATCCCTGGGATGAATCCCACTTGATCATGGTGTATGATCCTCTTGATGTATTTTTGAATTCGGTTTGCTAATATTTTGTTGAGTATTTTTGCATCCACGTTCATCAGAGATATTGGTCTGTAGTTTTCTTTTTTGGTGAAGTCTTTGCCAGGTTTTGGTATTAGAGTGATGCTGGCTTCATAGAATGAGTTTGGAAGTATTCCCTCCTCTTCTATTTTTTGGAAAACTTTAAGGAGAATGGGTGTTATTTCTTCTCTATATGTCTGGTAGAATTCAGAGGTGAATCCATCTGGTCTGGGGGTTTTGTTCTCGGGTAGTTTTTTGATTACCGCTTCAATGTCATTGCTGGTGATTGGTCTGTTTAGTTTTTCTGTTTCTTGTTTGGTCAGTTTTGGAAGGTTGTATTTTTCTAAAAAGTTGTCCATTTGTTCTATTTTTTCCAGCTTGCTAGCATACAGATTCTCATAGTATTCTCTTATAATTCTTTGTATTTCTGGGGGATCCGTCATGATTTTTCCTTTCTCATTTCTGATTGTGTTTATGTGTGTATATTCCCTTTTTCTCTTAATGAGTCTGGCTAGGGGTTTATCTGTTTTGTTTATTTTTTCAAAGAACCAGCTCTTGGTTTCATTTATTTTTTCTATTGCTTTGTTCTTCTCAATTTTATTTATTTCTTCTCTGATCTTTATTATGTCCCTCCTTCTGGTGACTTTGGGTCTCATTTGTTCTTCTTTTTCCTCTTTCAGTAATTTTGTCTTTAGACTATTCATTCGGGAATGTTCTTTCTTTAGATAGGCCTGGATTGCAATATACTTTCCTCTTAGAACTGCCTTTGCTGCATCCCATCGAATCTGTGGCTTTGTGTTGTTGTTGTCATTTGTCTCCATATACTCTTTGATTTCTGTTTTGATTTGGTCATTGACCCATTGATTAATTAGGAGAATGTTGTTAAGTCTCCATGTATTTGTGAGCCTTTTTGTTTTCTTTCTAAAGTTTAATTCTAGTTTAATACCTTTATGATCTGAGAAGTTGGTTGGTAGAATTTCAATATTTTCAATTTTACTGAGTTTCTTTTTGTGGCCTAGTATGTGGTCTATTCTGGAAAATGTTCCATGTGCACTTGAGAAGAATGTGTATCCAGTTGCTTTTGGATGTAGAGTTCTGTCGATGTCTGTTAGGTCCATCTGTTCTAGTGTGTTGTTCAGTGCCTCTGTGTCCTTACTTATTTTCTGTCTGGTTGATCTGTCCTTTGGAGTGAGTGGTGTGTTGAAGTCACCTAAAATGAATGCACTGCTGTCTATTTCCTCTAATTCTGTTAGTATTTGTTTCACAAATGCCGGCGCTCCTGTGTTGGGTGCATATATTTTTTAAATGGTTATTTCCTCTTGTTGGACTGACCCCTTTATCATTTTGTAATGTCCTTCTTTATCCCTTGCTACTTTCCTCGTTTTGAAGTCTATTTTGTCTGATACAAGTCCTGCAACACCTGCTTTTTTCTTCTTGTTGTTTGCATGAAATATCTTTTTCCATCCCTTCACTTTTAGTCTGGGTATATCTTTGTGTTTAAGGTGAGTTTCTTGTAGGCAGCATATAGATGGGTCTTGCTTTTTTAACCATTCTGTTACTCTGTGTCTTTTGATTGGTGCATTCAGTCCATTTACATTTAGGGTGATTATTGATAGTATGTACTTATGGCCATTGCTGGCTTTAGATTCGTGGTTACCAAAGGTTCAGGGGTTGCTTCTTTACTATATAACAATCTAAGTTAACTTTCTTGTTAAGTTATTGTAAACACAGTCTGATGTTTCTTTATTTCTCTCCCTTCTTATTCTTCCTCCTCCATTCTTTATATACGAGGTGTTTTATTCTTTGTCTTTAGTTATTATTTGGATGGTCTGCTGTCTTTGCTATGATTTTATTTTCTCTGGTGACATCTTTTTAGCCTTAGGAGTGCTTCCCTCTAGAGCAGTTCCTTTAAGATGTCCTGTAGAGGTGGTTTTTGGGAGGCAAATTCTCTCAGCTTTCGCTTGTCTGGAAATTGTTTAATCCCTCCATCATATTTAAATGATAATCATGCTGGATACAATATTCTTGGTTCGAGGCCCTTCTGTTTCATTACATTAAATATATCATGTCATTCTCTTCTGGCCTGTAAGGTTTCTGTTGAGAATTCTGATGATAGTCTGATTGGTTTTCCTTTGGAGGTGATCTTTTTTCTCTCTCTCAGTGCCTTTAATACTCTGTCCTTATCTTTGATCTTTGCCATTTCAATTATTATGTGTCTTGTTGTTGTCTTCCTGGGGACCCTTGTGTTAGGAGATCTGTGGGCTTCCATGGACTGCAAGACTATTTCCTTCCCTGCATGGGGAAGTTTTCAGCAATTATTTCTTCAAAGACACTTTCTATCACTTTTTCTCTCTCTTCTTCCTCTGGTATTCCTGTAATGCTAATATTGTTCCGTTTGGATTGGTCACAGAGTTTTCTTAATATTCTTTCATTCCTAGAGATCCTTTTATCTCTCTTTGCCTCAGCTGCTCTGTGTTCTTCTTCTCTGATTTCTATTGCATTAACAGTGTCTTTCATCTCGTCCAGTCTGCTGCTGAGCCTGTCAATGGCTTGTCTCATTTCTGCATTATCTTTCCTGACTTCCCTCACTTCCTCCCTTAGCTCTTGCATATTTCTCTGTAGACCCATCAGCATGGTTATGACTCTTATTCTGAATTCTTTTTCAGGAAGATGCTGCATTTCCATCCCTTCAGATTCCTTCTCAGAGGGTGTCTGTGTCTTGGTGATTTTTTTCTGTATCATGTTCTTCTGTCTTGTCATGTTGACAGGAGTGGTCGCTGGTAGGTGCCATGTATGTCAGTTGGGCTCTTTAAGGTTTAAAAAAAAAAGAAAAGAAAACCACCAAAAAACAAGCAAGCCAAAAAAAGAAGGAAGAGAAAGAAAGAGAGAAAGAAGAAAGAAAGAAATGAAAGAAAAGGAAAAAGAAAAAAAAAGGGCAAGAAATAAAACAAACGAGGGTGGTGGCAAGAAATAAAACAAATGAAAAAAAAGGGCAAGAAATAAACAAACGAGCAAAAAAAAAAAAGCCCACCAGGAGTGGATTCTCTAAGCATGCTGTCGGTATCACTCTTGCTCCACTAATCCACTGCCGCGGCCCCGCCGCTTTTTGGCCTGGTTGGGAATGAATGGGAGGGTATTGTTTTCTGTATAAAGTTCTAGCGTGTCTGCTCCCTTCTCTCCGTCACCCGCAATGGGGACCGAAGTTCCCCAGGACTTCCAACCTGCAGGGTTGAGCCCGCCAGGGCGATGGTGTTCCCTCGCTGGGCCCCCTGCCTCTCCAAGACCGCTAAAACTGCACACACTTTTCTTTTGTCCCGGGGCACTGGCTTCACTGTCCCAGCGTGTTCCCAGCTCCAAACCTGCACCTTCTGCCTCTCCAATGCCCGATGCACCGCGTGATGTGTGTCAGCGCTCCTGGCGCAGACCACCGGGGCTGGTTATTTCGCGGACCTGCTCTTCCACTCCCTCCCGGCTCCGAATCCTCTCCTCCTACCGGCGCATTGGGGTGGGGGAGTGCTCGGGTCCTGCTGGGTCGCAGCTCCGTATCTTACCCACCTCTTGGGGTGCCAAGTCCTCTCAGTTGTAGCTGCACGCTGTGTGCTTTCTTGTGTATTGTGGTCTCTCTTTTAGGATTAGTTGTATTTGCTGTATTTTAGTAGATAAATATAGTGGTGGGAGGAGATTTCTGCCGCCCTGCTCACACCGCCATCTTCCCAGAAGTTGTTCAGAGTTTTTATCATGAGTGGATGTTGAATTTTGTCGAATGCTTTTTCAGCATCTATGGAGATGATCATGTGGTTTTTGTCCTTTTTGTTGATGTGGATTATGTTGATGGATTTTTGAATATTGTACCATCCTTGCATCTCTGGATTAAATCCTACTTGATCATGATGGATGATCTTTTTGATGTATTTTTGAATTCGGTTTGCTAATATTTTGGTGAGTATTTTTGCATCTATGTTCATCAAGGATATTGGTCTGTAATTTTTTCTTTTTTTGTGATGTTTGCTTGGTTTTGGTATTAGAGCGATGCTGGCCTCATAGAATGAGTTTGGAGGCCTTCCCTCCTCTTCAACTTTTTGGAAAACTTTAAAGAGAATGGGTATTAGGTCTTTACTAAATGTTTGATAAAATTCAACAGTGAAGCCATCTGGTCCAGGAGTTTTGTTCTTAGGTAGTTTTTTGATTACCAGTTCAATTTTGTTGCTGGTAATTGGTCTGTTCACATTTTCTGTTTCTTCCTGGGTTAGCCTTGGCAGGTTGTATTTTTCTAGGAAGTTGTCCATTTCTTCTAGGTTATCGTTATTTGTTAGCATATAATTTTTCACAGTAGTCTCTAATAATTCTTTGCATTTCTGTGGTGTCTGTAGTGATTTTTCCTTTCTCATTTATGATTCTGTTTATGTGTGTAGACTCTCTGTTTTTCTTGGTAAGTCTGGCTAGGGGTTTATGTATTTTGTTAATTTTCTTGAAGAACCAGCTCCTGCTTTCATTGATTCTATCATTTTATTCTTCTCAATTTTATTTATTTATGCTCTGATCTTTATTATGTACCTACTACTGACTGGGCCTCATTTTTCTTCTTTTCTAGTTTCATCAGTTGTGAGTTTAGACTGTTTTTATGGGATTGTTCTTCTCTTCTGAGGTAAGCCTATGTTGCAAAATACTTCCCTCTTAGCAAGGCCTTTGCTGCATTCCACAGATTTTGCAGTGTTGAGTTATTGTTGTCATTTGTCTCCATATACTGCCTGATCTTTGTTTTAATTTGGTCATTGATGCATTGATTATATAGGAGCATGTTGTTAAGCCTCCATGTATTTGTTGGCTCTGTTGTTTTCTTTGCATAATTTATTTCTAGTTTCATATCTTTGTGGTCTGAGAAGCTGGTTCAGAAATCCTTCTGAATTTACTGAACCCTTTTTGTGGCCTAGAGTATGATATATTCTTGAAAATGTTTCATGTGCACTTGAGAAGAATGTGTATCCTGATTTTGGGTGGAGTGTTCTGTAGATGTCTGTTAAGTCCATCTGTTCTAATGTGTTGTTCAGTACCTCTCTCTCCTCACTTATTTTCTGTCTGGTTGATCTGTCCTTTGGAGTGAGTGGTGTGTTGACGTCTCCTAAAATGAATGCATTGCATTCTATTTCCTTCTTTAATTCTGTTAGTATTTGTTTCACATGTGTAGGTGCTTCTATGTTGGGTGCATAGGTATTTATAATGGTCATATCCTCTTGTTGGACTGAGCCCTTTATCGTTATGCAGTGCCCTTCTTTGTCTCTTGTGACTTTCTTCGTTTTGAAGTCTATTTTGTCTGATACAAGTACTGCAACTCCTGCTTTTTTCTCCCTATTAATTGCATGAAATATCTTTTTCCATCCCTTCACTTTTAGTCTGTATATGTCTTTGGGTTTAAAGTGAATCTCTTGTAGGTAGCATATAGATGGATTTTGTTTTTTTATCCACTTAGTGACTCTATGTCTTTTGATTGGTGCATTCAGACCACTTCCATTCTGGGTGATTATTGATAGGTATGTAGTTATTGCCATTGCAGGCTTTAGATTTGTGGTTACCAAAGGTTCAATGGTAACTTCCTTACTATCTAACAGTCTAACTTAACTCACTTAGTATACTGTTACAAACGCAATCTTACATTCTATTTTTGTCCTTTTTCTTCCTCCCCCATTCTTTATATATTAAGTGTCATATTCTGTACTGTTTGTCTATCCCTTGATTGACTTTGGGGGTAGTTGATTAAATTTTGCATTTGCTTAGTAATTAATTGGTCCACTTTCTTTACTGTGGCTCTATTTTCTCTGGTGACAGCTATTTATCCTTAGGAACATTTCCATTTATAGCAGTACCTCCAAAATACACTGTAGGAATGGTTTGTGGGAGGTAAATTCTCTCAACTTTTGCTTATCTGGAAATTGTTTAGTCCCTCTTTCTAATTTAAATGATAATATTTCCGGGTAGAGTATTCTTGGTTTGATGCCCTTCTGCTTCATTGCATTAAATATATCGTGCCACTCCCTTCTGGCCTGTAGAGTTTCTGTTGAGAAGTCTGATGATAGCTTGATGGGTTTCCTTTGTAGGTGATCTTTTTTCTCTCTCTGGCTGCTTTTAATAGTCCGTCCTTATTCTTTATCTTTGCCATTTTAATTATTATATGTCTTGATGTTGTCTTCCTTGGGTCCCTTGTGTCAAGAGATCTGTGTACCTCCATGGCCCGAGAAGCTATCTATTTCCCAAGATTGGGGAAGTTTTCAGCAATTACCTCCTCAAAGACACTTTATATCCTATTTTCTCTCTTTTTTCTGGTACCCCTATAATGCGAATATTGTTCCATTTGGATTGGTCATACAGTTCTCTCAATATTCTTTCATTCCTAGAGATTCTTTTTTCTCTGTGTGCCTCAGCTTCTTTGTATTACTGTTCTCTAATTTCTATTTCATTTACCATCTCCTCTACTTCACCTAATCTGTTTTTAAATCCTTCCATTGTATGTTTCATTTCAGATACTCTATTTTTCAAAGTTTGTATCTCATTCTTGAATTCCTCTCTGAGGTCTTGAATATTTTTCTGTGCCTCATGAACATGTTTATGATTTTTATTTAGAAATCTGTTTGTGGAACATTGGTGTGTTCAGTTTCACTTGGCCCTCTTTCTACTGTTTGTGGGATTGTGGTTTGAACCCATTTCTTTTGATATTTCATATTTGCATGTGGCGCTCTCTAGTGCCCAGAAGCTCTACTTTCTGTAGCTGCTCAAACTGTTGAGCGATGGCGTGGGTCTCAAGTGAGTGGCACTGGTAACTGCAGGGAGGAAAGAGCTCTTTCCTGCTTCCCAGCTGAAGTGCCTGCCTCTACTGCCAGGTCCAGTGGGGCAAGCACGCAGGGAGGAACCTCTATGCTGGCACTTGTAGCTGCCATAGGCAGTGTCACCCTCTGGCTGGTCTGGTACAATGGCAGAGGCAGCCATTTGCAAGCCAGTGCTATCTGGGAGGAAGAAGCAGCAGGCTGCATATTGTGAGTGGGGGGCCTCATACCTGCATTGCTAGCAGGGGGGGGATGGAGTGCCTGAAGCTCCTGAAAGTTCCCAACCTGCTGGGCTGAGTGCACCTGGACAATTTTGTCCACCTGTCTTTTCTCCTGAGCAGCAAGGTCTGTGCAGTCCTTGCCCCTTTAGAAGCCTAAAAGGAAGTCTCTCAGAGTGCCTGCCTGCCTTTCTTTTGTTCCAGAGCGGCCCGTTGTGGGTACCCATTCTCCTCAAGTGGTTGGAATCTCAGTCTCTCTATGTGTTCTGCCTGTCTTAGCTTTCCAACACCAGTAATCTCCAGAGCATGATGTAATGTAGGTTCATGGTCCCAGAGCAGATCTCCAGGGCTGGGGGTTCAACAGTCCTAGGCCTCCACTGTCTCCTGCTTCATTTCTCTTCCCTGCTGGTGAGCTGGGTGAGGGAAGGGTTTGTGTCCTGCTGGAACATGGCTTTGGTACTTTACCCTTTTCCATGATGTCTGCTCTGTTCCCCAGCTGTAGGCAGTCTGCCACAGCGTTCTTTCCTGTTGCTCTCTCAGGATTGGTTGTACTTGCTATATTTTCATATTATATGTGGTTTTGGGAGGAGGTTTCTATCTCATCTATCACGCCGCCATCTTTAAGCCAATCCCTTGTATCCAAGTAGTTTTATCAAATTATGCTTCCATCAGTGGTGTATGAGAATTTGCCTTGTCTGAGTTAGTCCTGCCAAAGTTTAAAATGTTTGCCAACCTGATGTGTGGGAAAGAATATTTCATTATCATTTTATTTAAAATTTCTCCAAATACTTTTGGAGCTATGTGACTTCTTGGACTTGAAGTTTTCCTGGTCTGTGTAAATTGTTCAAGTTCATTGCTCATTTATCTAATAGTTATTGTTTTTATTCTTCTTGCTTTGTAGGTACTTTTCATATATGATCTGGATGGTATATATATTCTTTAAACATGTGGCTTGTTTTTTCCTTTTGATTAAGTGCATATATATATATATATATATATATATATATATATATATATATATGACTTTTTTGTTCAGTAGCCTTGCATTTTAATGTAGTCAAATTTACCAATATTTTTATTTGTGGTTCTTGCTTTTTGTGATCTAAGATTGCCTCTACAAAAATTTCATAGAATATTTTCTTCCAAAATGTGTAACTTAAAATTTTTTTTAACAAATAGGTTATTAACCCACCTGTACATTTTATCTGTATAGGTGAGGAAGGATGTAAATTCATTTCTTATTCCCTGTTGGGGACCAGTTATTTTAGCATCGTTTAATAATTCATCCTTTCCTCACTGTTTTTCAGTATTATCTCTGTCATATGTCAAGTTTTCCTGTGTGTATATGTCTCTTCTTGGGCTTTCCATTCTGTTTTATTGGTCCATTTTCCATCTCTGAGCAAATACTACAATGTCATAATTACTCAAGCTTTGTAGTAAATCTACCTGATATCTGTAAGGCAAATCCTTGCGACGTTGTATTTCTTCAAATTTATATTGTATCCTAGAGCTTTAAATCAATTTTTTCATTTCTAATATTCTTTCATTTAATGCTATCTCATTTTTTCTCCCTGATCAATATTGTTAGAGGCTTTTTTATTAATTTTCCAAAGGACCAACTTTTGGATGTAGTGGTTTTAGTAGTACTTTGTTTCTTTTTAAAAAATGAATTCTTGCTTTTCCTACAAATTTTCTCTGATTGAATTCTGATTTTTGCTGATTTCCTGAATTGAGTTAGCTTGGTTCATTAACTTTTTTCTTTACATTTTGAAATATTTAAAGCTATGAATTTTTCTTGAGTGCCATTTAACTGCACTCCATAAGTTTTGATATGTAGTATTTCATAACGGTTAGTTTTAATTTCTCTAATTTCCATTATGATTTCTTCTTTAAATAGTAAGTTATTTATAAATTTCATTTTTAGCTTTCAAATATAGCTTTAAAAAAGTTATCTTCTTATTACTGATTTCTAAATAATTGCATGTCTATAAAGAAAAAATGCTGAATGAAACCAAATCCTTACTATTTGCTGCAACTGATTTAGTAGCTAGAGAATTGCCAATTTTGGTAAATGTTCCATGTGTTTTTGGAAAAGAGCTGAATTCTCTGTTTAGTGCATGGTCGTATATATGGTCATCAGGTTAAGCTTATTAATGTTGTATTCTAATATCAATCTCTACCAGTATAAAAAAAATCTGATATTGTCTATTATGATAGTGGATTACTTTTTCTCCTGGTAAATTCTGTAAATATTTGCTTATAAATTATCAGATCATGTTATTAAGAGCATGCACATTCATAATGTCTTCTGCATGGTTCTTCTGTCATTATATACTAACCAGTTTTGTACCAAATATCTTGTATCTAAAGTATATTTTATCTGACATTAATATAGCTCCCTCATATTTCTTTTAATATTTCTCAAGATATATTTCTGTCTTCCATTATTTATTTATTTAGCTATTAATACACAATTACATGAGCAACATTATGGTTATTAGACTCCCCCTATTATCAAGTCCCCACCACATACCCCATCGCAGTCACTGTCCATCAGCATAGCAGGATGTTATAGAATCACTACTTGTCTTTTCTGTGTTATACCGCCTTCACCATGCACCCCCGACTACATTATGTGTGCTAATCATAATGCCCCATTTTCCCCCTTTTCCCTCCCTTCCCCCTCCCTTCCCACCCATCTTCACGAGTCCCTTTCCCTTTGGTAACTGTTAGTCCATTCTTGGGTTCTGTGAGTCTGCTGCTGTTTTGTTCCTTCAGTTTTTGCTTTGTTCTTATACTCCATAGATGAGTGAAATCACTTGATCCTTGTCTTTCTCCACCTGGCTTATTTCACTGAGCATATAATACCCTCTAGCTCCATCCATGTTGTTGCAAATGGTAGGATTTGTTTTCTTCTTATGGCTGTATAATATTCCATTGTGTATATGTACCACATCTTCTATATCCATTCTTCTACTGATGGACACTTAGGTTGCTTCCATTTCTTGGCTATTGTAAATAATGCTGTGATAAACATAGGGGTACATCTTTTTCAAACTGGGCTGCTGCAGTCTTAGGGTAAATTCCTAGGAGTAATTCCTAGGTCAAATGGTATTTCTATTTTGAGTTTTTTGAGGAACCTCCATACTGCTTTCCACAATGGTTGAACTAATTTACATTCCCACCAGCAGTGTAGGAGGGTTTCCCTTTCTCCACATCCTCACCAACATTTGTTGTTTGTGTTTGGATGGTGGCCATCCTCACTGGTGTGAGGTGATATCTCATTGTGGTTTTAATTTTCATTTCTCTGATGATAAGTGATGTGGAGCATCTTTTCATGTGCCTGTTGGCCATCTAAATTTCTTCCTCGGAGAAGTGCCTGTTCAGCTCCTCTGCCCATTTTTAATTGGTTTATTTGCTTTTTGTTTGTTGAGATATGTGAGCTCTTTATATAATTTGGATGTCAACCCCTTATCGGATATGTCATTTATGAATATATTCTCCCATACTGTAGGATGTCTTTTTGTTCTGCTGATGGAATCCTTTTCTGTACAGAAACTTTTTAGTTTGATATAGTCCCATTTGTTCATTTTTGCTTTTGTTTCCCTTGCCTAGGGAGATATGTTTATGAAGAAGTCGCTCATGTTTATGTCCAAGAGATTTTTTCCTATATTTTTTCTAAGAGTTTTATGGTTTCATGACTTACATTCAGGTCTTTGATCCATTTTGCATTTACTTTTGTGTATGGGGTTAGACAGCAATCCAGTTTCATTCTCTTACATGTAGCTGTCCAGTTTTGCCAACACCAGCTGTTGAAGAGGCTGTCATTTCCCCATTGTATATCCATGGCTCCTTTTTCATATATTAATTGACCATATATGCTTGGGTTTATATCTGGGATCTCTATTCTGTTCTACTGGTCTGTGGGTCTGTTCTTGTGCCAGTACCAAATTGTCTTGATTACTGTGGCTTTGTAGTAGAGCTTGAAGTCAGGGAGCATAATTCCCCCTGCTTTATTCTTCCTTCTCAGGATTGCTTTGGCTATTCAGGGTCTTTTGTGGTTCCATAGGAATTTTAGAACTATTTGCTCTAGTTTGTTGAAGAAAGCTGTTGGTATTTTGATAGGGATTGCATTGAATCTGTAGATTGCTTTAGGCAGGATGGCCATTTTGACAATATCCATTCTTCTTATCCATGAGGACCGCATGTATTTCCGTTTATTGGTAACTTCTTTAATCTCTCTCATGAGTGTCTTGTAGTTTTCAGGGTATAGGTCTTTAACTTATTTGGTTAGGTTTATTCCTAGGTATTTTATTCTTTTTGATGCAATTGTGAATGGAATTGTTTTCCTGACTTCTCTTTCTGCTAGTTCATCATCAGTGTATAGGAATGCAACAGTTTTCTGTGTATTAATTATGTATCTAGCAACTTTGCTGAATTCAGATATTAGATCTAATATTTTTGGAGTGGATTCTTTAGGGTTTTTTATGTACAATATCATGTCATCTGCAAACAGGGACAGTTTGAGTTCTTCCTTGCCAATCTGGATGCGTTTTATTTCTTTGTGTTGTCTGATTGCCGTGGCTAGGACCTCCAGTACTATGTTGAATAAAAGTGGGGAGAGTGGGCATCCTTGAATTTTTCCCATTCTTAAAGGAGAAGCTTTCAGCTTCTCACTCTTAAGTATAATGTTGGCTGTGGGTTTGTCATATATGGCCTTTATTATGTTGAGGTACTTGCCCTCTATACCCATTTTGTTGAGAGTTTTTATCATGAATGAATGTTGAATTTTGTTGAATGCTTTTTCAGCATCTATGGAGATGAACATGTGGTTTTTGTCCTTCTTTTTGTTGATGTAGTTGATGATGTTGATGGATTTTCGAATGTTGTACATCCTTGCATCCCTGGAATGAATCCCACTTGATCATGATGGATGATGTTTTTGATGTATTTTTGAATTCAGTTTGCTAATATTTTGTTGAGTATTTTTGCATCTATGTTCTTCAGGGATATTGTTCTGTAGTTTTCTTTTTTTGTGGTGTCTTTGCCTGGTTTTGGTATTAGAGTGATGTTGGGCTCATAGAATGTGTTTGGGAGTATTCCCTCATCTTCAACTTTTTGGAAAACTTTAATGACAATGGGTATTAGGTCTTCACTAAATGTTTGATAAAATTCAGCAGTGAAACCATCTGTTCCAGGCATTTTTTTCTTAGGTAGTTTTTTGATTACTGGTTCAATTTCTTTGCTGGTAATTGGTCTATTCAGATTTTATGTTTCTTTCTGGGTTAGCCTTGGAAGGTTGTATTTTTCTAGAAAGTTGTCCATTTCTTCTATGTTATCCAGTTTGTTGGTATATAATATTTCATAGTATTCTATCATAATTCTTTGTATTTCTGTGGTGTCTGTAGTGATTTTTCCTTTCTCATTTTTGATTCTATTTATGTGTGTAGACTCTCTTTTCTTCTTGATAAGTCTGGCTAGGGGGTTATCTACTTTATTTTCTCAAAGAACCAGCTCCTGCATTCATTGATTCTTTCTATTGTTTTATTCTTCTCAATTTTATTTATTTCTGCTTTAATCTCTATTATGTCCCTCCCTCTACTGACTATGGGCCTCATTGTTCTTCCTTTTCTAGTTTCATTAATTGTGAGTTTAGACTGTTCACTTGGGATTGTTCTTCTTTCCTGAGGTTGGCTTGTATTGCAATATGTTTCCTTCTTAGCTTGGCCTTCACTGCATCCCACAGATTTTGTGATGTTGAATTTTGTTGTCATTTGTCTCCATATATTGGTTTATCTCTGTTTTTATTTGGTCATTGATCCATTGATTTTATAGGAGCATGTTATTAAGCCTCCATGTGTTTGTAGGCTTTTTTGTTTTCTTTGTGTAATATTTCTAGTTTCATACCTTTGTGATCTGAGTACAATTTCAATCTTTTTGAATTTCCTGAGGTTCTTTTTGCGGCCTCATATATGATCTATTCTTGAAAATGTTCCATGTGCACTTGAGAAGAATGTGTATACTGATGCTTTTGGATGGAGTGTTCTGTAAATGTCTGTTAGGTTCATCTGTTGTAATATGTTGTTCAGTGCCTTTGTCTCTTTACTTATTTTCTGTCTGGTTGATCTATCTTTTGGAGTGAGTGGTTTGTTGAAGTCTCCTAAAATTAATGCATTGCATTCTATATCCCCCTTTAATTCTGTTAGTATTTGTTTCACATATGTAGGTGCTCGTGTGTTGGGCACATAGATATTTATAATAGTTATATCCTCTTGTTGGATTGACCCTTTTATCATTATGTAATGTCCTTCTTTGTCTCTTGTGACTTTCTTTGTTTTGAAGTCTATTTTGTCTGATACAAGTACTGCAACTCGTACTTTTTTCTCACTGTTAGTTGCTTGAAATATTTTTTTCCATCCCTTTACTTTCAGTCTGTGTTTGTCTTTGGGTTTAAAGTGAGTCTCTTGTAGGCAGCATATAGATGGGTCTTGTTTTTTTATCCATTCAGTAACTCGATGTCTTTTGGTTGGTGCATTCAGACCATTTACTTTTAGGGTGATTATCAATAGATATGTACTTATTGCCATTGTAGGCTTTAGATTCGTGGTTACCAAAGGTTCAAGGGTAATTCCTTTACTATCTAACAGTCTAATTTAACTTAATTTGTATACTATTACAAACACAACCTAATGGTTCTTTTTTTCCTCCTTTTTCTTCCTCCTCCATTCTTTGTATGTTATGAATCATATTCTGTACTCTTTATCTTCCCTTGGGTGACATCTATTTAGCCTTATGAATGCTTCCATCTATAGGAGTCCCTCCAAAATGCACTGTAGAGGTGGTTTGTGGGAGGTAAATTCTCTCAGCTTTTGCTTATCTGAAAATTGTTTAATCCCTTCTTCAAATTTTAATGATAACTTTTCCAGGTAGAGTATTCTTGGTTCAAGGCCCTTCTGCTTCATTGCATTAAATATATCATGCCACTTGCTTCTGGCCTGTAAGGTTTCTGTTGAGACGTCTGATGACAGCCTGATGGGTTTTCCTTTGTATGTGATCTTTTTCTCTCTCTAGCTGCTTTTAAAAGTCTGTCTTTATCTTTGATCTTTGCCATTTTATTTATTATATGTCTTGATGTTGTCTTCCTTCGGTCTCTTGCATTGGGAGTTCTGTGCACCTCCATGGCTTGAGAGACTGTCTCCTTCCCCAGATTGGTGAAGTTTTCAGCAATTACCTCCTCAATGACACTTTCTCTCCCTTTTTCTCTCTTTTCTTCTTCTGGTACACCTATAATGTGAATATTGTTGCATTTTGATTGGTCACACTGTTCTCTCTATATTCTTTCATTCTTAGAGATCCTTTTTCTTCCTGATCCTCAGTTTCTTTGTATTCCTCTTCTCTATTTTATATTCCATTTACCGTCTCTTCTACTACATCTAATCTGCTTTTAAATCCTTCCATTGTATGTTTCATTTCAGATATGGTATTTCTTAATGATTGAATCTCCATCTTAAATTAGTTCCTGAGGTCTTGAATATTTTTCTGTACCTCCATAAGCATGTTTA
Source organism: Smutsia gigantea (assembly GCA_032199065.1). Classification (NCBI taxonomy): domain Eukaryota; kingdom Metazoa; phylum Chordata; class Mammalia; order Pholidota; family Manidae; genus Smutsia; species Smutsia gigantea. The sequence continues at coordinate 89,976 of JAVSCE010001874.1, read as the reverse complement.
TAATTTTTATTTTGAACTCTCTTTCAGGAATATTGGTGAGTTTGGTTTCTTTTGGCCTTCTTTCTGGGGTTTGTGAGATTTTGGTCTGAACCATGTTCTTTTGACGTTTCATATTTCTATGTCGTGCCCACTAGTGTGCAGAAACTTCAGTCTCTGGAGCTGCTCAGGCCCTTGAGTGAGCTTGGGGGTCGTAGGGGAGCGGAGCTAGGGCCTGGGGGGAGGAAATATCTGTTTCCTGATTCTTGTCTGCCGTGCCTGTCTCCAGTGTCAGAACCAGTGGGCCATGCACACACGTGTAAACCTCTGTGCTATGCGTCTCTCGCTGTTGTAGGTGGGGCCTTCCTCTGGCTGGCCTGATGCCCGCTTAGTGACTGCAGGTTTGCGAGTAGGTGCCTGTAGGCCAGTAGGAAGGCTGGGCAGGCTGTGTGTCACAGTGGGGGGCCTTGGAGATGAGTAGGCAGCCTGGGGGATGGGGCACCTGAAGCTCCCCAAAGTACCCAACCAGCTGGGCAGAGTGTGCCCAGTCAACCTTGTCCAGCTCTCCCTTCTCCCGCACAGCAAGCTCTGGGAAAACCCTGCCCCTAGCAGCCCTCTCGCTGCTAGGAAGCCTCTCAGACTGCCTGCCTTTCCTCTGACACACAGGTGGTGGGTGTGGATCCTCTCATCCACAAACGGCCGGAATATCAATTTCTCAAGCACTCCACCTGTCCAAGCTCCCAAACTTCCAGAGCACCACACACTACAGGATTCTGCTCACAAAGCAGATCTCCAGGGCTAGGTGTTCAGCAGTCCCAGTCTTCCACCCCCTCACTCACTCTGTTTCTCTTCCTCCCACCAGTGAGCTGGGGTGGGGGAAGGGCTTGGGTCCCCCCAGATTAAGGCTTTCCTACGTTACCCTGTTTTGTGAGGTCTGCTCTGTTCATGAGGTCTGTTTGCAGTCTGGTTCAGCCATCTTTCTTGTTGCTGTTTTAAGGTTGGTTGTATTAATTAACTGTATTTTTGTACTTTTTGTGGTGGTTTTGGGAGGAGCTCTCTGTCTCACCTCTCATGCTGCCATCTTGAATTCTCCCTGTCTTTCATTTTTAATCTATGTTTTCATGTTTTAGGTGTGTCTCAAATATGCCATTGTTTTCTTTTTCTCTTTTTCAATCTACCATTAATCATATTAGCAATCAGACTCAGCTCATTAAAGGTTAAAACAGAGGTTGTTCATACCCCCACCCTCCTCACTTCTGTTTTGGAAATTATACATTCTCTTTCTATTCATTTTCAGGTTACACTTAAAGATGTAAAAGACTGTTGAATTAACAAAGTGTTTAGTTAACCAATGTCTCTTCCCTCTGCCTAAATAAAACAGACTTCAGGCATTTCAACATTGGTCATGTTCCCTGTTATTCCCCTGAGTTATTCTTGCTGCATAGTTTAGTCTCCTTTCATTTTTGCACACCATCTATTAGTATTTTACTAATTTTATAGACTTTAATTATTAATATTGCAATTCTGCCATATCAGTTTTTTAGGATTATCTACTTGTTTACCAATGTTTTAACCAATTTCCTTACCTTTCATTTCTCCTCTTTGGATTATCATATTTCCTGTGTGTCCAGCTTTCTTCTTCCTTCATTAGATCATTTAATAAATTAAAAGTTAGTAATTTCATATTTTATCTATTGGAAATGATTATAAGCTGGTTAAAAATTCTAGAATGCCAGTGATTTTCTTATGTCAATTTGAATTATTCATTCTTTGGTATTCTGACTTGTATTGTTATAAAGGAGTCTATTTTCAACTTAACTGTTGTTCCTTGACTCTCTGGTTCTTTAAATTTTTTCTTTTGGTCTTTAGTGTTGACAAGTTGATAGAATGTATCTACTGTTAAGAGTCTTTAAAAATTTTATTTTGCTTGTAACTTACTGTGCTTACTGAATCTGAAAATTACCTTTCATTAATTATGAAGAACCCTTACCCATTATGTTTCAAAATGTGCCTTTCTTCCATTCATTCTATTATTTCCCTCTTTAAATCTTCAATCTGATTTTGAATTATAATACTAACATTAAAAAATTTTTTTTAGAAATCCTGTTTTGTTATTTAAAAAGCTCTTGTGTGTTTTTATGGAGTTTTGTCTTCTTTATGTTTTCAATTTTTTCTTTTTTGGTGTGAAATTATTTATTTTTGGAACTCTAGTAGTTCTAGCACTTGGCATTATTGAAGAATATAATATTATTTACTATACCTGATGACGCTTGTTTATCATGGAATTTTTCCTTCATCTGTTTTCATTTTGTAAAATTTAAAAATATTTACTGATTCATGCTTTCCAGAAAAACTTTTTCAAACAAATCACCAAAGGCCAATACATCTCTCTGTTCTGTTGTCAAAGCTAAGCCACTTTTTTTCCACCCAGAATAATGTAGATTTTCAAAATCAATAAGTCTGGCACCTAACCTTTTTCACTTTAACTTTTCAGCCTTTTCAGAACACTTGGGTCCTTGTAGCAAAACTTCTGTGAGCTGGCCTGCACGATAGAGGGGATGAATTCTGTAAAATCTCTCAGGCTGTCAGCTGTGTCCTAATGTTCTATAAAGTTTGATTTGTTTTCTTTTTATATTCAAAAAAGCCTCTCAGCTGTTTTTCCTGGACTGCCTGGTTCTGTTCCTCTTTTGTAGTAAACTTAAGTGGCCTTTATGAGGCCAAAAAAACTTGTTTTCCTGCTTCTTAGACTTTCTCCATTCTTCATTTTGCTTGACTCTATCATGATAAAGAGAGAAAAGGATGGATTGGCTCAGAATTTCTTCTCATGCTCTACATCTTGTTTTTTAAGATGTATTTATTGTTTTTCATTGTGATACATGGATATTTAACATTATATTAGTTTTAGGTGTACAATATTCTTTTTTTCTGAGCAGTTTGTGAACCATTTCCATATCTGATTTAGATTTCATATTCTCTTGTTTTTTCTTCTGTTCTTTAATAACCATTTGATAAGGCTTAGGCACTGTTATCTTTGACACTCATTAGTTTGGTTTCTTCCTTGTTTTTTCAACCGCCGGAAAGTCAGCATTTTCACATTACGTATAATCTTCAACAAAAATGTTTGTCCACGTATTGCTGATGTAGTACAGGTTATCATTCTTTTTTTCCTCCCCCTCAGGATACTCTTTTTTAAGTTGGACAACTGGTCTTCAGAGGAAGACATTTGCAAGGAGGATGATTGGCCCAAGTCTGGCCCTGAAAGTGACGTCATTAACGAGACAGGGTGATAGGAGTTCTTGTCTGATACAGATCTGGAACAGACACAAGGAGCATCTTCCTTGATGCGACTGGCTGAACTTCCTTTAAATTTATTCAAATACATTTTCTCTAACTTGGCCGTAATTTCCATGTGGACAGCCTTCAGCTCTTTTGCCTTCCTGAAATATTTTTCAATAGCGCTGTATGTAACAGGAAAGCCCACAAAGCCCTCACTGCTTAGAGCATATATTCCTCTACCTTAGAGGAGCTGGTGTTAAAACTAGCCAATACATGCAGAGTCTAGCTGCACTGCCTTCTCTCCTTCCTCTTCCTCCTCTTCTAAGAACCCCCCTGTCTCTGTCAGGGCCTGGAAGGGGTCTTCACATTCCTACTGAGCAACCCACTTGGATGTTGGGATTTCCTGGGGTTTAGCACTGGAAGCTTCCAGCCTCACTGCTAGGTACCATCACTGCACTGGCCCCAGGTGGGAGATCTGGTGCCTGCCTCATCTGTTTTAAAATCTGCATTGTAAATATCTTTTCAGTGAATTTTTCCTAGGAGAATTCTTCATGGCCTGAAATGAGAACAGTTTCCACTAGAGAACTTTTGTATTTGTTTTACCAGGCATTCCATGATTAGAATAAGTTTGGGGCCATTTACACATTAATGACTAAGGCTTGAAGATTCCTTAGCCACACATGGATAGTGTAAATTCAAACCTAAATCCACTTTGGGACAGGTCTGTGGTTATAAATTTTAGTAGAAATCTTTTGTACCCCCAGCCTAAACCTATAGCAAGACAGACAAATTATCCCATTATCTCCTTGTGCCAGTGTATGTTTTTTCTCTTGGTCACATTTTCTCTGAAGCTTTCTCTCTTCCAGAGTCCCTGATTTACATGAAGCATATCGATCTCAATTCCTCATTTTCCAAGTTCTTGTTCCTTGTCTTTGCATAAATAATAAAACCTAAGCCTCATATTATCAACATTAGCATATACTTAGAGCTACCCTAGAAGTTTGCACAGTTATTGTTCTTATTTCCCATTTCTGCTCCATCATTATCCCTTTGGGATTGTCTTTATTTTTATTGCTAGTGAGTTGGAGCATGTAAGCATATGTCTGTTGGGTTTCTAGGTATTTTATAGTGGGAAGTTAATCATGTCTGCCATGTGATGGCTGGAACAAAAGTCAGTATTAAACTCTACCATATGAATTAGGGTGAAATAAAATTATAAACTAAAATAGCATAGTTTAAAAATTTTCTATAGGAAATTATCTGCATCCTAGTATATTTAAAGTGACCTCTAAGATTTACTTCTACCAACTGGCACAGAAAGTAGCTCTATTTAGATACACATGTTGCAGACTCAGGTCAGTAACAATTGTTGGTGGACTGAATCATTCAAAACCACAGATATTTTCCTTTTCATAAAATATGAGGTTTCAATGTACTTTCAAAGAGGCTGCTTCAAGACATCTGAAAATTTATGTTATTAATGTGTGTCCTTTAGACACGCTAATTTGCCAACCTTTAAAGTAAATTAGTAATCTGCAAGTATCTTGACAGTACATTTCTAACTTCAGATTCACATTTTACCAGAATTCAAGTCAACATTTTCTGAAAAGTCCAGGGTTAGAGTTCAGTAGGTAGGGTTCTTGATATAAGGAGCTTTTAGATTTGTAATGAATTACTACTAATGAGATAATGAAAGACTTAGGCACTTGCCTTCAGGACACGTGCCTTTGTTTACTTCTACTTTGCTATGTAAGTGGCAGATTTATGAAGATACAGCTTTCTGGCTTCAGAGGTCCATGATGAGTTTCATTTAATAAGGGCATACCATAGATCTCAGATTGTTGATGAAGAGCATGTGGATTTAGCAGCTTATAAACAGGCTGACTCAGTTTTGGTTTCCTTTTGTTCTAACCTTTGAACTTCTGGAGCATAAAATAAAATAGACTAAGTGAAAAGAGCTATTTAAGCTTTTATGGCCATGTGCATGTACTGAAGTAATTTGAAAAGATTAATGAGATGGAGTTCATTATGTAAAACAAAACTGGCATCAACTTTGTAAAAAGTCTTACTCTGTTTCCCACTGAATCAGTAGAGTCATCCCAATTTCTACATTTTGTTATTCCAACTCCAAATTGGGATGATCCTTAACATTAAAGTTTTTAGGTATTTATAACTTAAATTTTAATGTATGAATTGAAGTTAAAGTTATAACTCAAACTAGTATTTTTGTTGATAGGAACTTATCAAATTTCTTCCTAATATATAAGAGCAGCTATGACAATTTTACACACCATGGAAAGTAGCTTTTTAACAATCTTTTATTTTTGCCACCTCCATTCATAGACATAACTGCTGTTTTAACACAAACACAAACACACACACACACACACACACACACACACACACACACACCATATCTTGATTTATCAGACAAAAATACGAAATGGTGGAGTATACTTTACTATTTAAATGCTCTAAATTCTTTCTTTCTGTTTAATTTTCTTCATCCTAGACTTCTCTGCTACTATTTAGACTTCTGTCACAAATTTTAAAAACTGAGCAAGCCGACTTAAACAAGGTTTATAATGGTGTATTATCTCTGGCTGAGTTGCATTTCAAAGAGAATACCTCTTGAAGTCCACATAATTCCAAGGACTAAGTCTAGGAATGGGGAAAGTCAGACGTTTTTGAAGGGATGTGGGGCACACCTTGGCTTTGGAAAGCCTCAGTTCTTGTCGTGGTTCCTCCTGCTTACTTCCAGGCTTCCCTGAGGGCCTTATGCCATGGTGCTTTCTGTCCTGTTTATATGTTCTCTTACTAAGAAGTTCATTGACAAGTAGAGCTTCACCTTTAGATTTTTCTCTCATACCTTCAATCCCAGTGGGTAATCTGATACCGCACTTTGACATTTTTACTGTTCATTTCGTTTTATGTTTGGGTTGTCACTTCATTCCTGAGGCACAATTTGTTTCAGGTTTCAAAACCTTTTGCTGATTTCTGAAATTAAATACAATTTGATAATTTTCAATGCATTTTTATATAATTTCAATATGTGGAAGTATAGTTTAAAAAAAACAAGAAAACCTCTCAAGATGAGTATCCATTTAGAGAAAAAAACTGAAAGAAATCTTTGGAAACAGTAAGTTTTTCTAGTGACTGAACTTGAAATTCCCAAGGAGCAGGCAGTGGCACAGAAGAGCAAATGTAAAGACTGAATATAGCAAGAGGAGTACAAAGCTCCTGGGGGGCAGTAGCAAAGGAACGTTGTATGCGAACATGTAGAGTTAAAGGTTCAGAATGCATGCATTTCCAGAATGTCCAAGCACAAATTGGGCAAATGTTAGATGGGGCTCCAGTTAGTAGGCAGTCATCAAAATTCCAAGATTTCTTACTTTCTTCTCTCCCTCCCTCCCTCCATCCTTTGTCATCTCACCCATTAAAATGAACAGGACACCACATTTGAGCTGGACTCTCCACTGCATTAAAATGAATGACAATCCCTAATCTCAAAAGGCTTAGAGACCACTTTAAAAATATGAAGCAGTAATGATTCATTTATAGAGAAACTGACTGATTCTCCGTGTGGACCAGGGAGGGGCTTAGTAAGTCCAGCAAGAAGGGAAGAGTTCAGGGAGCCTGGAGTGCCAGTCTATCAAGTAAAGAATAAGCATGAGCTTGTTATGAGTGGACTGCTGAGGGCTGCCTGATCTGGAGTTGGTGCCCAAATGCTGTTTTGGGGCCAATAGCAAACTGCAATGAACTTTCTGTTAGTCCTGTACAAAATAATAATATTAAGGACTGTAACAGAGTTTCATAAAGTGGACTTTGTCAGATTTAAGGAACTGTTACTTTTTTTATCCACTGAGATTAGGTCCTTTCTTCTTTTTAAAATTATAATGGTGATTGGTAGTTTAAAAAAAGTATCTTTGAAGGGAATGATGTCACTAAAATTGTGATGTAGGAGACTCCATCCTTTGTCCCTGACGAAGATTGACCACTAGACAGCTATGCATGAGCATAAACAGCTCTGGGAATGCTCTAGAGTCCACATTAGAAATTTTAGCCATACAGTGGAACAAAAACCTGAGAATAAATGCAAAAGAACAGAAGGAAGACAGCGCCCTTTTGCCAGATCACCCTGTACCTCAAGCCAGCATTGCTCAAGAGCCGAGAGGGAACTTCCCAGCTAGAAAGAGTTCCCCTTGCCAGGAAAAGAAGAGTGTGGTGAGTGTTTTGGGGACACTGCACAAAGATCTCTCTTTGGTTTCAGCCCACTGAAGCTGATGAAACTAAGATGTATAGAGAAAGCTAGGAACTAGGAAAAAAAACACAAGGGCTACAGATTTCACCAACTGTGGCCCTCACAGGTACTCACGTTCACTTATGGCAGCCATCTGAGTGCCTCCCACTGTTTCTCCCCCCCTCGTCTCTGCTGGAGCCAGCTCTGACCTCTGCAACGGTATGAGTACAAGATGCCACAGCTGACCCTCCCTGTCAAGTACATGCTTAGGGCTGGCCCCTCCAGCTGTGCACTTTGACGCTGCTGGCCTGACGCCTATGTGGCTTCCACTGCAGCGCGCAGATCTTGGGGGAGGCTGTGCGGCCCCAGGAGAGCGTGCTGATAGCCAGACCCCCACAGCTGCTTGTGGGCCTGGACCAGGCCCTGTCTTGTGTCACTAGCACTTGCCCGCCCTCACCTGCAGTTAGTCCCTTAGCTGTGCACCTCTGTGCCCCTGGACCAGCTGCTGTTACCAGTCTCCAGGGCAGCATGCACATCCAGGAGGAGATTGCAGAACCACAGGAGAGTCAAGTGCCTGTGAGCCTGTCGTTGGCCCCAGTGACTGCTGCCTGTCCTGGACTCCACCACTTTGTGTGCGTCTGCAGTTGGGCCCTGACACGATAAGAGAACCTGGAACTGGCTCCTGTAGACAAGTGGGTGCCCACCACTGACTCCAGTTACCTCTGTTGCCTGCCCTGGTCCCTAACAAGCAGATCTGGCGGGGCTGCTGAGGACCCCAACAGCCCTCGCAACCACTGCAGACCCCCAGCAGTGCTCACCAAGCGATGATGCTGTGGGCTCCAGTGGCCTGAGCCAAAGAGACATCCTGCCCCTGGGGCTCAGCGCTGCCACGTGCTGTATACCTGGTAGCCTGCCCCTGGGGTCACAGCGTATTTCAGTGTGGCTTCCCACTGCCCCATGGGTAAAAATCCCTTACCAAGGTGGGTCCATGAAATCTGGAAAAGTGATTACTCCTTGAAATGCACAGATACCTTTGCAAGTTTACAGGAATCACAAAGAATCAGGGAAACATGCCTTCAGCAAAGGAATATAGTAAACCTCCCACAACAGCCCCCAAAGAAATGGAGATCCGTAAGTTGCCCAAGAAAGAATTCAAAAAAACTGTTCTAAAGATGCTCAGAGAGCTACAGGAGAACACAGAAGAATAATGTAATTATATCAGGAAAGCAAAACAAAAACATATTGAGATGTTCAACAAATAAGATTGAAAACATAAAAAAGAGCTGAAGAGAAATTTTGGAGCTAAAGAATACAATGATTGAACCAAAGAGTTCAATAGGGAGTTTCAATAACAGACTTGGCAGAAAAGAATCAGTGAGTTAGGTGACCTATGAACTGAAACTATCCAATCAGAGGAGCAAAAGGAAAAAAGAATGAAAAGGAATGGAGAAATCCTACAAGACCTATAGGACACCACCAAGAGAAACAATATATGTAACATCAGAGTCCCAGAAGGAGAAGCGAGGGAGAAAGCTTATTAAAGAAATATGGCTAAGAACCTTCCAAACTTGGCAGAGATTTGCACATCCAAATTCATGAAGCTAACAGCCACCCCAAAATTTCAATCAAAACAATCTTCTCCAAGACACATCACAGTAAAACTGTCTAAAATCAAAGACAAACACTCTTAAAAGCCACAAGAGACACAAAATTTCTCTTACAAGTGGAAACCCACATAAGTCTCTCCGAGGGTTTCTCAGCAGAGACCTTGCAAGCCAAGAGAAAGTAGTGGGAGAACATATTCAGAGTGCTGCAAGAAAAAAAGCACCAAGCCAGAATACTTTATTCAGTAAAAAAATGCCTTTGAGGCAACTCTATCTGGATCATCTATTTCTTTTTTAATTTGGCCTACAAAATCCAAATGCCTAGGGTTTATCATCCTGGTTTAGGGCCCACCCATTCTGTGCCCCAGCCACAGGGCTGGTTACTGTGATCACACCTGTAGGCTGGCAGCATCCTCAGTCATCCTTCTCTTGATATTCCGGGCTCCCTTTCCTCAGCTCTGTCACCCATGCCTGCTCCCACAATCTCCCCGCTCTGTGTGTTCCCATCCTCATTTAAATATGGCCACATTTGAGGCATTCACACAGTTTCCCTCCGGCTGATGTTCTTTCTCAGCATTTTTCCATTTAAACTTCTTTCCCTCCTAATCTCCAGTCACAGATTTCTTTTAGGCACATCAACCTGGTGTTTGCCTGCCATCATTAAAACCATTTTCACCAGAGTCATCAATGGACGTGTATTGTTTTCCTCTTTTTCGGCCTCAGGGACAGTTTGCCACAGGTTTCTACTCTTTCATATTTGGACTGCTTTCCAGCCTTGGTTTTTATGATTCTACACTTTCTGGATTTTCTCTTGCATCTCTGCCACTTGTTTTCAAATTCCTGAATATATGTGGAATAAAGTACCTGCTGCTGTGTTTCATCCTTCCCCATATCTATCATTCCCTTCCTAAACTTTAAAATCAAATGCCTTAAAAAAAAAATCAGCTCAGTCTTACTAATGAGATAATAGATATCCCTTCCTTTTATATTTTCCATTAAATTCTTGCATTGAGAACCTATTTTACATCTAAGTTGAGAAACTCAGTTTTAATGAAGGTTAAAAGTGAGGTGACTAGAATCCCTATGTAGTCATCACAGCAGTGTCAGCAGAGCTCCGAGGGTTATCTATGACTTATGAGAATGTCTGACCTACGCCCTTTTCAAGTCAGTCAAACTCTCTTCTGTTTCAAATGAAGAGACTAAAGTCTAGATAATTTAGGGATTTGCTAGGGAATTGGACCTCGAATTGATGATTAACTTTCCTCTATTTAAGCCTAAAGGAGGCTTAAAATAGAAATGAAATTTAAGTACAGAAAACAAAGAAATTTACTTTCTTGCTTTCTTGGGCTTATAGTCTGAGATTTTTACCTGACACACATGCACACATAGACACAACCGTGCCCCTTCCCCCCTGCTAACATAAGCCTATTGTCACCTTTATCGAAGATACACTAAGCACAGAAGGAATGTGTGGCATTTAGCTTAGGCCAATCTTCACATAAAATTGCCAGAAGATTTCTTGCGAAAAGGGATGAAGTCTCTGTAAAAACTCTCGGCTGTCAGTGCCCGTTGAACTCCTCCTTTGACTTCTAGGGCATTACAAGTTCAGAAGGAGTTACTGTGCGCCAGTACTAACAGCTGTGGTCAGTTAATGGAGGAAGGAATTAAACAGAAGAATTAGAAAATGCTGATTATACAACTAAATAACTTCAGATTTGAATTTGGGTCACATTTATTTCAATTAAAGATCTGTAAATTTTCCAATTCTACATGATGTGAGAACAAGTTAGCCAAAATTGAAGGGAAAGAAGATCAAGAAACAAAACATATGTTGGATTATGTATGTGTACAAGGTGTTTTGAAATTAATTGTGCAAAAGTCCATTTTAAATGAACAGTTTTTCTTTAAGACTCAAAGTAGGAAAATACCTAAATCAGACTACAAGTTAGATTAGTGCTAAGGATTGGAAATCTTTAAGAACATTCTTAAGGGATAAACATATATTTCATTTCCTCTGTATTTTAAAGGCTTTTAATGCTAATGCTTATCAGAAAGCACCATTTGCTATTTCTAGTCTAGGCATAACAAATCTACTAGTTTGATTCTGGGGTTCCAGGATTTTCCAGAGAACTGAGGTATTCTGACAAATTTCTCTTTTGTGTCATAATAAAATATCCTTTGTTTTCCTTTGTGTATTTTGGGAGTGTCAAGTTCAACGTCTTTGTCAACAAGCAAGCCTTTTGGGGATGGACATTAAGCTACAATGAATCCTTGAATCATAGAGCTAGAAAGGCATCCAAAACTAATGTAATCCTGTCCTCTGCTTCCAGGCAAGGTATCACAATCATGCTGTACCCTGGTTCTAGAATATGAAAGAAAGGAATAAAATAATCTAGAATATAGGAATTAAATTTTTACCATAAAGTTAATTGTTGAAATAGTTGTATCTCATAATCTTCTTTACTGAATCAAGATCAATAAACAAACACAGGTAAGGTTGTTTGCTTTGTTTCTTTTATAATTTGTATAAGTCTATTTAAGAACTAACATATTTAGTTTGGATGTTTTTAGCAGTCTACTTCAAAATGTCCTTGTGTTATGACAGCAAAGGCGGCAGTATCTTCTTAAGGTAACATGTTACCACTGCTGTGGTTGAATAGTCCACATTCTTATTTATATATGACTAGATTTCCTTTAGATCATTTCTAGTTTCTTTCAGGTGTTGATCCTGCACATACATGCTGATGCTGATGTATAGACCACTTAAAAAAAAACAAAATTTTCTCCATCATTCTGGTCAATGGGAAAATCTGCCTTTTTATTTCATTTTTACTAAATTGATTGGAAAAATGTAGCTAAGAAAACAAACCATTTGATATAACCCCTGGAAACTGAACATTATGTAAGTAATCAGAATAATTTATAGTTACTACAAATCATAGTTTGAGGACACAGCAAATGAGATACTATTTAGAATCAAAGAGTTTTGAGGTAGGATTCTTCTCAATGTGGCATCTCAATGAGAGTGCCACATTCACTCACGTTCAGTGAAACAAATATTAGGAAAGATTTTATGAGAGGTTTTCAGCCAGTTACCCTTTAAATGAAATATGCTAGTCTTTGGATTCAAGAAAACTTCACATTTCAAATAAATTTGTGCAATAAAATGGCAAACACCCCCGACTTACGTGATTGAAATAAGCCTTCTCCTAGTCCTACCCAGGACAGCTTGTTTACTATCACAAGACTACATACAATACAAGCCATGGATTAAGAGGAGAGAGGAGAGAAACACCAGTGTATTGGAGATTTTCAAGAAAGTAATTTCTTTTTCATTTATACTTTAGCATGTAAATAGCATGGAAAAAACCCTCATCAGTATTTCCTAGCATAACAAGATCGGCAGAGAAGTAATAAAGGAATGGGAAGAAAATCAATCCATTTCTTTCTCTATCTTTATGTACTTTTTGGCTATGCAAAAAGTCCAGGATCTGGAATTTGTAATGTAGAAATGCTGAACTGTCTGTGATGGGTGATGGAGACCAGGCCAGAGAGCATGAAGTATCTACTTGTTCAGACCACAAAGCATCCTTTGAGAGAAACTATGGAGCGCAATCTTCTCTTAGAAACAGTTTAGCTGGTAATACAAAACCTGCTGAAACTGACATTAACGCACCTGCTTTAAAGATCAAAGTGAAATCCTGCATTTCTTAAGTTATAATTTTGAAAAACGTTTAAAATTTTCTCTTGTTAAAAAAAATTAAGATAAAGGCCAGTGTTTATTAAGCAATTACTATGTGCCAGGCTCACATAAATAAAATTTGGTGTGTCTGTGTAACAGAATATTATTCAGTCATAAAATGAAATGAAGTACTGATATAAACTACAACATGGATGTTGAAATCATTATGCTCAGTGAAAGAAGTCAAACACAAAAGATCACTTATTGCATGATTCTGTCCATATGAAATGCCAAGAGCAGGCAAATCCATAGAGACAGAAAATAGATTAGTGGTAGCAAGGGGCAGGGGGAGGGGAAAATAGGGAGTGACTCCTAATAAATGCTGGGATTTTTGGGCAATGATAGAAATGCCTCAGAATTAATGCTGATGGAACATCATAAACTTGAAAACATACTAAAAACCACTGAATGGTACACTTAAACAATGCAAAGTTCTACATGGGTCTTCTTTCACCCTCCTAATCAAAGATTAACTGGAATGGGAAAAAAAAGTGGAGCAGAGAGAGGAATCATGCCTTCAAGAATTTAATTATCCCTATAGTTGATTAAAGCACAAATTAATAACTTAAATACAAGGTAGAATGAGGTAATTATGGGAGTGAACCAAAATTTTATAAGGCTCTTTTTGCCTGTGTCTTCCAATTACAGTCTTTAATTCAGTTAACCAGTTTGTTCCATGTACTAGTATGTCTTTCTCATTATTAACAAAGCTATTTCATGAGGTTGGTATAAACTTCACAACTACCAAAGCTAAGAAATGAAATGGATAAATGGAGTTTGTTGTTCTATTGTTTCTACTTTATGTATGGGTGAAAAGCTTTGTAGTAATAAGTGGAAGAAATGATCTCTTTGGGGAAAGCATTATTTTCCTAAATAAGTTGGAGCATATATTTTTTTTTTGCATTTTTAGAACAGAGGTAAAATTTATATCAGTGAAATGCACAGATCTTAAGAGTACAGTTTGAACAATACAGGAATTAGGGTGCCAATCCCCTACAGTTGAAAATTCATGTGTAACTTTTGACTCTCCCAAAACTTAACTACTAATAGCCTACTGTTGCCTGGGAGCCTTACTGATGCCATAAAGAGTTGATTAACATGTAGTTTATATGTTGTATGTATTATATACAGTACTCTTACAACAAAGTCAGCTAAAGAAAAGAAAATACATTTTTTAAATTGTTGCAAATCTCCAAAAAAATTTCCCGTAGATTTACTGAAAAAAATCCACATGTAAGTGGACCTGTGCAGTTCAAAACCATGTTGTTCAGGGTCAACTGTACATTTCAGTGAGTTTTGATAAATGCAAACACTAACCCAAGACATAAAACCATTCCCTCACCTAGGAATTTCCTAATCAAATTATGTCTCATAAGCAGCCACTGTTCACTATAGATTCGTTTTGCCTGCTTGTGAATTTTACATAAATGGGTATGTCCTGTTTTATGTCTAGATTCTTTTGCTTTATGTAATATTTTGGAGACTTACCCATGTTGTGTGTATCAGTAGTTCATTCTTTTTTATTGCTAGGGAGTATTTTATTTTATGAATATGCCAGTTTGCTTATTTGTTCTCCCATTAATAGACATCTGGACAAGTTTTGGTTATTTTGAAAAATCTATCATATTTTCATACACAGCTTTTCATGAACATAGGTTTTCATTTCTCTTGGTTTTTATAATGAAACTACCAGTAATTTTCCAAAGTGGTACATCAATTTATAATCTCATCAACAGTGAATGAATGAGTATTGTAGTAGCTCCATATCCTTATTAACATTATGCTTTGCTAGTCTGATTTTAGCCAATCTAGTGGGTATAAAATGGAACTTAATTATGGTTTTACTTGACATTTCTCTGAAGACTAATGATTTTGGTGTCTTTTAATGTCCTTATTGGCCACTTGGGTATCATATGTGAAGTGGTTTTTCATGTCCTTTGCTCACTTTAACACTTAAGTTGTCATTTGTTATTTATTTATAGGAGTTCTTTATTATTCTAGCTTCAATTCCTTTGTCAGATACATGTATCACATATATTTAGTGTGTGGCTTGCTTTTGAATATTTTTAATTTTATCTTTTGATGAGCAGAAACTTTAACTCTGATGAAGGTCAAATTAGCAATTTTTCAAAAAATGTTTCCGGTTAAGTAATCCTTGCCCCGCTCCGTGATCTAGAAAGTTTTGGTTTCCCCGCAGCAAGACAACCGGGAGTTATATTATCTTTGTTATATTATCTACTCACCTGAAGGAAACAAATGTGTAAGAAAATATCTTAAATACCTAAGGGAAAATTCTTTCTACAGACAAACCTGGGATTCAAGATATTTATTCACTACACTATGTGAGTGAAAATGAGTGGAGTTAATCAGCGTAACATGTTTTGGTCCTGTTATTTAACAATATTTACTTGGTATTTGGACCTGTGGTTGAACTTTTTTTTGTAATAAGAGTTGGACCAGGGAACAGGTTTGCCAAAACGCAAACTACAGAAATGAATCTGAACATTTTCCAAAAGTGCTCACGTGGGAGGACTTCAGGACAGTGAAAAAGGAAATAAGACTGGGGGTGGGTGGCTCAGGAATGGACGTGTACTTTGTGGATCAGAAGTGAGCCTAACCTGGGTTTGGCTTCTGTCGCTGGGGAAGAGACGGGCCAGGTTGAGGAGAAGGAGCCACGGTGTGCGGATTCAAAGCCAGAAGCAAGCTAATTTTAGACTGCAGACATTAGAGACAGAGAAGATCCACAGGATAATATGACCGAACGCATTCCCCTGCCAGCTCAGGATACATTTGAACAGGAGAAGATCAGATACGAAGCAGACCTCAACCAACGGCCGGTGCTCAGCTACTGCTCTGGGCCCAAAAAGGGTTGTGAATAAAGTTCAGTTCAAGTGGATACTTTCCAGATTGAGTCAAATACTTCCGCCTTCAAAAAAAAAAAAAACTGAGATAGAAAAATTTTTTTAACTTTTGAAATAAAAAACAAAGTCTTCTGCAAATGTCTGACCATTCTCTAGATAGCATGGTTGCCATGCCTTGCTTTGAATGCTCCTTGTTTATAGGAGTGGGGCTGTGAGTGAATGCTAGGGCATTTGTGCCACAGTATCCCAGATCCACATAGTGAAAATGGAAAAATTAGGTCAAAATGAGTTTTTCATAGAGCTAACTTTATTAAAAGTAAAGGATTTACCTTAGTTTTGAGACTAAGATTTTCTTATATTTTTTGCTTTCAGAATATCGTTTTGAAAAATAAAATTGTATTGGCATATGTATTTTTAATCACCTTTCTTGGCAAAATGAAAATTCATGCTACGTTATATAAATCCCTAAGTTAAAAAAAATGAGTCAGTGGCCTTCAGATTTAAGATACAACTTTTTCAGAACAGCCTGAGGGCATTCAGAAAATGAAACAGGAAGTTGCATCATCAAAACCAAGCCTCTATCAGTTATACGACAATCCATTCTTTTAGGCACAACTAAGAAAATACACACAAATAATTATCCATGCCGTCAATAGTAAGGGGTATCCTGATACCAGGCTTGTTAATATGTAAAAAGATATGGGAGGGCTGTACAACTCAGAGAAGACAAGTAGTGATTCTATAGCCTCTCACTACGCTGATAGACAGTGACTGTAATGGGGTTGGTGGGGGGGACCTGATGAAGGGGTAGTTTAATAACCATAATATTGCACATGTAATTGTAGATTAATGATACCAAAATTAATTATATTAAAAAAAAAGATATGACCCAAAGAATCTGAAGTACAATATATGATTCACATAAAGAATATTCACTCATTTAACACACAATAAATAATTGTAAGAATTCTCCCTGAATATTTATTCATTGACATAATATACCTGAGTCCAGGCGGTGGAGTGTTACTGAGTGATACATGACATTATGTCCCATATTCTTCATTCTTTCCCAGTGCAACCTTTCTCAAAATTTTGGCTTATCAAATGGTCACTTTTAGACATTTCTCATTGATAACTAAATGTTTGGTTGTAGAAAGTGCAAACTATTCTGTAGCCTCAAATATTCAGAGGAGAACAGCAGACTAAATAAATACCAGAATATATACAATGTATGGCTTTAAGTTGGGAAGAGGGGCCTGGGTGCTATGAGATGCACTCACAAGGATGGCATTCTTTCTGATAATCTCAAAGGCAACAGGGGATATAGTTAAGGATCACAAACAGTAAAGACGAAGTCAAGTGTCTGCTCACCCTATATCTCTCCCCAAGTATTTCTCAGAGTTGCTGAAATTACTCTGTCACACTGTTTAGAAAATAAGGAAATCTCTTTCCCAAGTTCAATTTTTTTTTTGGTTAGGTCTTTATTTTTTTTAATTTTTTAATTTTGGTATCATTAACATACACTTACATGAGAAACATTGTGGTTACTAGATTCTCCCCATTATCAAGTCCCCACCACATACCCCATGACAGTCCCTGTCCATCAGTGTAGTAAGATGCTATAGAGTCACTACTTGTCTTCTCTGTGCTAAACTGCCTTCCCCATGCCCCTTCCCTGCATAATGTGTGCTAATCGTAATGCCCCTTATTCCCCTTCTCCCTCCCTTCCCACCCACCCTCCCCAGTCCCTTTCCCTTTGGTAACTGTTAGTCCATTCTTGGGTTCTGTGAGTCTGCTGCTCTTTTGTTCCTTCAGTTTTTGCTTTGTTCTTATACTCCGCAGATGACTGAAATCATTTGATACTTGTCTTTCTCCACCTGGCTTATTTCACTGAGCATAATACTCTCTAGCTCCATCCATGTTGTTGCAAATGGTAGGATTTGTTTTCTTCTTATGGCTGAATAATATTCCATTGTGTATATGTACCACATCTTCTTTATCCATTCATCTACTGATGGACACTTAGGTTGCTTCCATTTCTTGGCTATTGTAAATAGTGCTGCGATAAACATAGGGATGCATCTGTCTTTTTCAAATTGGGCTGCTGCATTCTTAGGGTAAATTCCTAGGAGTGGAATTCCTGGGTCAAATGGTATTTCTATTTTGAGTTTTTTGAGGAACCTCCATACTGCTTTCCACAACGGTTGGACTAATTTGCATTCCCCCCAGCAGTGCAGGAGGGTTCCCCTCTCTCCACATCCTCGCCAACATTTGTTGTTGTTTGCCAAGATCAGTTCTTAAACGCTCGCATCAGTATCTCACCTGCTGACATTTTGTATGTCTTCTATTGATGCTCACATTCCCTAGTTAATACGGTTGCGATTTTTGGCACTGCAAAATACAAAGAAACTAACTTCAAGTGCATTGTAATTCTGTCACTGGAGGAGAGTAGGTGTGGCTGGTCTATAAAGACAATTTTGGAATTTTTTATAAACAGTTTCCCTTGTACCTAAAAAGCCCACACTCTAGTCAATTCTGTTATAGTGGGAGTTTCATTGTTAGGCAAATTTCTCTACCAGAATTACAGAATAACTTTTTATCAATTTTCTAACTTTCCTATGGCTTAGTAGTTCTCTTTGTACACGTACAAAGAAGCAGGAAGGTTCAAGGTAAATAGAATGAAGATCCGGATTGAGAAAACTGGGTGGTGACCCCTCCCGAGAAAAACTCCCTTTGGCTCCTTTACTTCGAAATGTCTTTTGACAGTGCTGGCACCTCATCAGGGAGAGTGGAGACATGCTAACGATGTTCTGTGGAAATGTTACTAGATGTAGCAACATAGCCAAAGCGGTTTCGGGGAGAGAGTTATATTGAACAGTATATTTGCTCTCAATGGTGTATATTGACACTGAAAAACAGCTGATAGGAAAACCACAAGCCAAGTGTAAAATAATCGTGACTCTGAAATAGCAATCTTGTTTGTGCCACAGGTTCAGGGGTAGGAAAGAATTTTAATATGCTTAGGATGGGCACTTAACCTGATATCCTGATATGTGATAAAGTTGAAAAAATGTAACTTGGGATAGGAAAACAGCTTGTAAGAGGGCAAGGAAATTTGTGGCTTTTTTCCATTTGAAAATAATTATGGTTTCCTTTAGCCAACTTCAGGAGATTTAATAACGTTTTGTATTGGAGAAGGATGGCCTATGTCACATGGATACCCCCTGCTTTTGTGTTCAACCAACAAATAGCACAATTTGGGAGCCCAGGACAATTTGTTCATTGTACGTCTATGTTGTGATTCTTCTTTATGTCTTAAAATTATACTCAAGACCCCTTTCTGGCTCTTGAATTGCCTTTTTAAAAAGTCAACTGGCAAGAGTTTGAGGGAATAATTTCTAAGTGAGTGACAGTAAACTGTGCCCTTTCTGCAAACCATTTCAAAATACACTTTGATGAGTCCATAATCCATTTTAATTACCTGTGCAAATATCCCATTTCTAATATTGTGAGCAGTAAATGGCCTTGTAACTCTGTGTAATTGCCTGGAATATTGCTTCTTAGATATAGAATACTTCATAAAGGACATCTACTCAACCACAAAATTAAAGGCCAGAGTATTTTGAATTTTGAACTAACATTCAGCTAGGCAACACTGGATAATTCTAGCCAGTTTTCCTTTCAAATTCTCTGTAGAGAGAAAAGGAAAACATGATTTCAGAATGTTATCGTATAGTTACAATTTATCAATCATATTATATGATTTAATTCAGGCCGAATAAACATTGATTTCAATAGATGTAATAATCAAGGAAGTAGTTACAGTATTCTGCTCGATAGGAACAGGAAAATATATGAATATATGTTAAGCATAATTAAAAAAAAATAAAAAACAAAGAACACTTGAAGAATTTAATAATGATTTCTATTTTCCAAAGTAGACTCAGGGGAAATTTATGGCTACTTGGTAGACAAAAATGTATAGAGGATGACCACAATTACTCAGATTCACTTTTATTCTGAGTAATGTTTTAGCTGTAAGGCGCTATCACTTAGTAATCAGAAGCAAATATCTTGAATTATCAGTCAACTTAATATTTATTTTTCCAAACATTAATAATGGTGACCACCAGATTAACTGTAAAATCTTTGGTAATCCTTAATAGTAGTATACTACTTATTTAAATTATGATAATTCCTTCAAGTCATAACATCTATTTTTAATTTTTAAAAAGTAACTGTTCACTGTCCTTAAATGAGTTGCTATCTTTAACCCTAAAACATGGAGTTGGGGCTATCCTGACAGTTAAGGGGGTATGGTAAACATAATACTGATGTCGTGTGCTCTTATTTTGTTTGAATATTCTATTAACTCATTGCAAACTATTTACTGACATGGTGAATTAAAATGAGTCACTATACTTTAGCAATTTAATCCACAATGCAGATTAAGTAATTACATGAAACACTAGCCTTCCTTGAGCCAAGAGTAAATGACCATGACCAACCATTCCAATACCGTGGCTGACTTCCAATACTCAGTCTAACTACGTGAGGCCAGAGTGAAGATGGTGCTCACGTTGGCTGGCCCTACAGCACAGGTATACGGACACAGTCTCAGGGTAGGACGAGTGCTCTGGCTTGAGTTGACTATGCCGGGATCTCAGTGAGGAAGAAGTGCAAGGACTATCCACTACTCAAGGAGGTGTTTTATAAGGCGAATGGAAAGAAAACATTGTTGGATGAATTGAATTTGGTTCATTTTGAGTTTAATGTGATATTGGGATGTTTCAAGACTAATTCTCAAGTGGTAGGGAACCAGCTGCACAGCGGTGTACACTGGATCGTGTAGTGTCCCCCAAACTCGTGTCCACTTAGAATCTATGAATATGACCTTATTTGGAAATACATTTTCAGATTTAATCAAGTGTAGCTGAGGTTTTACTGAAATAGGATAGCCTTAAATCCAGTATGACTGCTGTCCTTATAAGAAAAGGGGCGTTTGGATACACATACAGGGGAGAATGCCATGTGAAGATGGAGGCAGAGGTTGTAGTGATGCATCCACAAACCAGGAACACCAAGGGTCACTGGAACCACCAGAATCTCAGAGACAGGCAGTTAGCAAATTCTCCTTCAGAACCTCCGAATACCTTGCTGACACCTCAGTGTCACTCTTTTGGCCTCGAGAACTAGGAGAAAATAAATTTTGGATCTTTTAAGTGTTTCAGTTTGTGGTGATTTATCATGGTAGCCCTGGGAAACTAATACAGATGATCAGTGGGTCTGATAGGGAATCAGTTCACTAATGGAGTAACTAACTGTTGATAAAAATGTCAGCTTAAGATCAAACTCCTGTGTGATAAGAGGGAGGAGAAAAAAATCATGTAACTATCAGAAATAACTCAAAGAAGCTCTTCTTTTCAGAAAAAGAACACCATTGTCAAATATAATGGAAATCATGAGGAGATGAGAACTAGAAAAGTGGGGTTGGCAAGATGTATGTTATTAGACATTTTTAAGAAAACATTTGTAGGAGCAGTATCTCTCCATCTTGAATATGCAGAAGAGCCACAGACAGACCTTAAAAATACAAGTCCTAGTACTGCCTTTGTAGTTGCTGATTCTGCAGATGTAGGCTTAGGCACAGAACTCTGCATTTTGACAAGAATCCCAGGTGATTCTGAGGCAGGAGCGTCTTAAACTTTAATTTGTGAAAAACTGCTATAATGGTGAGGGGTCAATTCATGGTTTGTGAAACCTGAAACAAATATGATTTGGGGGCTTTCTCTAAGAAAAGTAATATAAAATTATACATATAAAATTATGAACAACGGGGACATTTGTTTGGAGTTAGAAAAGAAATAACAACTAATTACAAATTTTAAATATTGTAATTATTTCACTTAAAGGACACTTTGAAGCTTCTACCACTTTTCTTTCTTTCAGTTTACATGTTTGGCTTCCACTGCAAAACTACTTCAGAACATATTTGATTTTTAATACTACTGAAAATTCTGAAAAATTCACCAAATTAATTTGAAATTAAAGTATGCTCAAGAGTATTCAAATGCATTTAAAAGTTGTCATTACATTATACTGAGCCACACAACTGTGATTAAATTACTCTTATGCTACCATTGGATGACTTCCTAATGAACATATTGGAATTTTGTCATTGGAATACATGTTTCTTCAGGCAATTTCTCAGGGCTGGTAGCAATTGTGTATGTGGCTTTGAGTGGAAGATCTAGTGTTTAATCAGGACAAGATGTGTCAGATATACTAAGAGTCCATCTCATAATTTGGGATGCATAAATCACATTAATTAAAAAATAGATATATTGGCTTTTTGTAACTCTGCTATAGATGAGTATCCTACAAATGGGAATTCTGATTAATTTCATTCATTATGGCCTCCATTAAAAAGGAAAAAATATATAATGCATATGTAATTGCCTGTCTTATATTGATTAAGTACTTTGTGATAAGAAAGAACATTCATTTTGGAGAAGCATCAGTGAGAATGAATCCTTCATTTGAGACTTTCTACAGATCAGCTTCTGGCTCTGTACCTTTCAAATCTTGATTCTCCTTCATATTAACATAGTTTTGGTGTCAGGTACCATACTGTGACACAAACTTTGGCCCTAAAGCAAGTTTTTCCAAAATATATGTCTATATAAATATATTGCTGGGGCCATTCCCAGGGCTCTGGATAACTGGCCCATTTAAGAGAGGGGCCCTGAAGCTTAAGCTTTATTAGTTTAATAGAAGATCTAACACTGAATAAGGGAGCAGAAGGCTGTCTGGTGGACAGGTAGATAGGAGTGCTTATTGGAGCCTGAGAGTTTGGGGAACTTAAGCAGGAAAACAGAAGAGATGGATTGGGAGTTAGAAAGAGGCGTGGGATCACATGAAAGGATTCTATTTGTGGAGTTGTGGATTACATTTTTAAGTTTGGGTATATGAATACACAGAAGATGGGGAGGAAGAGGAAAGAAGAAAAGAGAAAAAAGAGGAGAACTAGGGAAGAAGTTTCTAAATTTCCAGCCACAGACCCTGGTCTCTTTCTTCTTTCTTGGATTGGTCTAAATTTTCATGGCTTTCCATGTTGTCCTGGTACTGGGGTATCCTCCCTCTTCCCTGACTTTCCTAAGGAGCATCTCCTGCCACACATTGGATGTCAATTGTTGCCCCTGCCTTTGAGGCTGTTGCCACAGCTTTTTCTCCTTGTGGCCTCTGGGTATCAGACCCTTAGCTTCTTCATTTTTCTGCTACCAGCCGCAAAGTATTTTCCTATCCCACATCCCTTCTGAGGAACCTCTCAGACAGTAAAGGAAGGATTAGGGGAAAGGCACAATAACATGGTGAGTTAAAAATGGGGTCTATAGGAAGCTTAAGACAGATGATCTCAATATACATATTGTCCCATGAAGAGTAGAACATTAATACTCTGCTTACTAAAATCTATTGAATAAACATACAAATTCATTTAATGACCTTGATTTTTGCCATTATAAGTGTTCAATATAAATTCTTTATCAAAATGAATCAAGAAAGACTGCATTCAAATAGGCTTTCTTTGGATATTGAATGGCTAGGGCTTCTAAGATATTTTAGGATCTGCTGCCTGAAAGTAAAAGTGCCACATTTGGCTCTGCTAATATACTGCCAAAAAAATTCAGAAAAGTGAAAAATTAACTCATTTATCTGGAAGTTTCCAAATATCCAGATGTTTGTCATCATGCGGACTATTAGGTGACTAATTGACTGGGTTGCTCATATTCCACATGTTTGGCATTGTAGAGATAGATTAGTGTTCTGTTTTCAGATAGTGAAGTATAACGTGTTTTATGTACTCACTGGGGACCCCAAGGCTAATGGTGTCAAATGGATTTTTCCTGTTTGACCCCCATGAACACAGTTCAGTTTCACTCATGTTTTTTGGTCCTACAAAAATGCAGGTGCAGATATTTTATTGCTTTTGAATCTCATAAATTACTAAAAGATTTGAATAAGAAAAATAGTTCTGTTCCAGCAGAAATCATTTCATCCCCAGGAATAAAATTTTCCTCTAATTTTTCCAGCAAATGAACAATAAAAATACATGAAATCACAGTATCACCAAGTTTGAGAATAAACATAAAAAACTTGACTGTTTTCTTCCTTAAAAGGCAGAACTAGGAAACAAGGTTTTTTTTTTTAAAAAAGGACTTTTAGTTAAATTGTATCTAAACATGTGTTATTAACACATCAAGATTTAAAAGAGTTAGGAAAACAGATAGGTAATTTTCACCAAATATAGTGACTCTTTGAGTTCTGTTTGCTTAGAGTTTATTTTTTGTCAAGTATTTCCCAGTTGGGCTATACTATTTGTTTCAAATCGACTGTGTGTTCTATACGGAGCTATAATAGAAAACTGGGAAAACAGATCAATTTAGGAACCAGACAGCTACCACACAAGAGATACTTACATTAACTTAAGAGACTTGGGCCTGCAAGCCTTTCCTTCAATATATCTAATGACTTAATTTGACAAATATTGACTGAGTTGTTCCCATTTGAAGATCACTTGCCTTAGTACCATGGGACATACAGAGTTGACAGGGTAAAAATCTTCTACTCCAGTTTCCTCTGAATTAGACAATATTGGACTGAAGCAAAAATACACTGTAGGGAAGAAATGGTATCTATCAAATAGAAATTAGTTATCAATATCTACATTTTAAGACTGAGACTTAAAACAGTTATCAACATATTCTTAAGGAAAAGGAATAAAAATTAGGGATCGTTTAAGGAAATTTAATTCTTCCTGTTTCTTTTTGACACAAAAATCACTAAGGAGAAAATAGTGCAAGACAAAAGTAGGGAATGAGGATGACAGGATTTATTTTTTTCTTGAACCATTTCAAAGTATATGCCAACATTAAAACAAGCCTTCAAGAATTCTAGTGAGTTAGCAAGCATTTGAGTGATAAAAGTGCTAATAGTATCAGGGCAAATCGATACAAATGACAGAACCTGATGGATTGATTCATTCAGAAGAGATCAAATTATTAAAAGATCAAGTGCAAAGGGAAAAATCCATAAGTATTGCTGTCTTGAAACACAGAAAAAGAACCACACAACAGGAAAGCTTAGCTGTGGGGTGGATAACTAGTAATCACAAGTGGTACGTAATTAATGCAATATACTGTGGCAAATAAGTAAATAATATTTCTTAGATTGAGCCTCTACTGTGGGCTGAAACAAAGTAACATAATACAGAGGGCATAACTTTGAGAGTATTTTTAGAAGAGACTTGCTACACCATATCCCAGAGCAGATTCAAAGTATCCTTGCTGCAGTGAAGTACATTCTACTAATAGAATAGTTTTAATAAAGCAGAAGATTTTTCTCACCTCTGAAACTGTCCATTTTAATAGAAATAAGAAAAATATGGCTATGGGAGAAGGGCTAAGCAAATAAAGAAATAAGAGCATCAACATTAAAATGGTTACTATTACAATTCCAAAAAACCACTTCCGTAACTATAATAGTAATCAAAACCTTCCTGTGCTTTATTCATTTATACAAATAGAATCAGGTGTGCATGAGTACAGATCAATATAAATGGTCAAATGTGGCATTTTGACTTAGTCAATTGAGATAAAATATTGAAAGATCTAGTGTAAAGGGGAAAAAAATCCATAAATATGTATGTATGCTGCTACACTGAGAGAAACACAAAACACCTAAAGGCAATGTGAAGAAAATACTCTGTTCTTGTGTGGAGTTTAACAAAAACAGTGTCAAGAGAGAATCAATTGAGGTGGCAACTGAGTTGGATTTTAAAGGGTAAATGCATTCCCAGAGAAGAAGAGAATAAATCGGGTACAAAGACATGGGAACTCTGATCAACAAAACAGGCTTGGATGAGGCATGCTGGAGCTCCATTGGTGGGCTGAGAAGTACAAGTTGAGAGAACTGGACCCATTAGGAGGTAGACAGTCCAAAATCATAGCGGCAATGGAGGATTGTCAAAATGCAGCCTAATTTAAACTACTGAGATCTATGGGATTTGATCTGGTAAATTATACCATTACAACGGGGAGGCCCAGGATGCAGTCAGATTCAAAGGCAGCTTCACAGTCTGGTAGCTTGCTTGGTTTGCCAAGCGATCCCGCATCAGTGACTATAACAGGGGCAGTGTGCAAACCTAGGGGAGGAAAAATGGGAAGGGGTTAAGGAAGGCGGTCAACAGCTAAGTGAAGCAAATTTATTTTTGGGGAAGTTTGGAGGCTGAAGACCTAAAGTTGCCCTTGGTTTCAGCTCAGCACCCTGAATGCTGGTTTTACAAAAGAAAAACTAAATTTTGTGCACAGTGACAGCTGGAGACCCTAATGTGGGGCCTGCCTTGGAGAAATGAGATTGTTCAGGCCAAGAGAATTTAGTGGCCACGTGTTAGAACTCAGTAAAAGGACTGAAGGAGGAATGGAGGTCATATTCAGGGAAAGGGATGTTGATTCCATATTCAAACCCAAATGCCTGCCTACTTTCATCTGAAGATTGTTTTCTAATATCTTAAGTTTGAAATATCTTAAGCTAAGCTTTGATATTCTCCTCCAAACTAGTTCCTCCCTATTTTCGTTTCAGACACAGGCATGTAGTTGCTCAAGCTAGAAATTTAAGGGCCATCTCTGAAGCTTCCGTTTCCTGTACTCCTTTCATTCGATCGATCACCAAGTCTCATCAATTGTACATACAAAATGCTCCTGGTCTCCCTATCTTTTATGTCCTCTGGACTAGATGGTTCCCACCAGGTTCTCCGCTTTTCCTTTCCCAACCCGTTCTCCTGGAGCAGGTTTATTTACAAAACAGATCAAAGTACTCATCTTCTTAAAATAACTTCAAAGACCTTTTGTTGTTCTTAGCATAAAATTAAATTTCTCAGTATGGCCTGTGATAATTTGCATAATCTGGCCCCTGTCTGCCCTTCCAAGGTATGTTTGGATGGCTGTTCCCCAATTTCACCATGCTTTAGGCACACTGATATTTTTCAGTTTTTTCATCACACCAAATCATTTCTCAACTTAGGGCCATTATATCCTTCTGTGGAAAGCCTATTATTTATTAAGTAGCTATGTCTGAAGAACTTGATAAGTATTTATGTTCTAATAACTTGATAGATGTTTAAAAATGCATGTAAACTGAAAGAAAAATGTTGAATTTCATTCTTAACCACAATTACGCACGAAGGGGATGTGTACAATACTTCTTGCAGCAGAAATTCCCCAGCCTTGGAATCAGACTGGGTGCTGCCATACTCCTTTTCCGTCCACATCGGGTTTTCTGTGCTACCTGATGTTTATTGCAGCAACTGCTGAAAATTTTGTAAACTGGCTTTTTACAAAGATGCATACCGAATGTATTTATGGATTGATCAAATTAGACATCCCCTAATTGAGTCACATTTCTGGAGGATGATTCTTACTGAGAAGTGTAAAAAATGGTCCTGTACTAGGGCATTACACGATGTCCCGTGTCTTGCTGGTGCCTGTGGTCAGTCTTCACATCAGGATAATAGATTTGGGTGATGTGGGGAAGTTGGCAGGACAGAACTTCTGCCCTCCATTTGTTTAAGCCATTCAGGTGATGGGATCCATCCTGGACCCAGTACAGCTCCCTGGGAATCTATTATCGAGTACCTTGATTGCAATAAAATATTCTTTTTGTCTTTGTCATGGGAAGGGACTAGCAGCTGATAATCACTGAACATGTATAATGTATTTGGCAGCATTCTAAGTACTTTTTGCATTTTAAGTAATTTAGTCCCTATCATAATTCACTTAGGGAGATAATGGCTTATCATTTTCATTTTCATCTAACAGCTGAAGAAATTGAGACTCTGAATGCTCACCAAGCTGCTGAGCTCGTGGTTTGAACCTTAGGTCTGCTGCTGACTAGCTGCCTTTCTCTTGGGACACTCCGTGCATTGGAGCTCTAGTGGAAACAGAGCAGAAGCAGAATGGCCCCTGTCTCAGGCAGTGCCGTCAGTGAAGAGTGGGGCTAAGCCTCGTGAGCTCTTCTCCCTCGGACAGCATGCACATTGGCGCCAATAAATGTTATTACTAGTATAGATAACCTGATGAACCATTTCTTATATCCTAGGCCTCAAATCTACTCTTTGATAATGTCAGCCTTATCTGCTGAAGTTCATGCCTTATTATAGATATTTTTCTTCTTTTAACTAAAAATAAAATTATGATTATTCACCTGCATTGGTTTCATACATTTCTTCTTATCTCTAACTTTTTTTGTGTGTGTGGCTGCTCTCCAAACAAGCATTCATTCTGAGCAATAACACCTCCCTTTCTGATAAGTTGCTCATCCGTGTGGCCTTGTTTCGGTCTGACTGGATTTAGACCATGGTTCAGATTTGCTCGTTACTCTAGAGGCAAAAACTAGGAACTGGCTCCTCAGTATACTATTAAATAAGCTTTTCTTCTTTTAAATAATTTTCTTATCAATAATATAAAACACAAGCACACAATAAGGAGAAGAGGAAAAAGAAAGGTTGAAAACTGCTGGGAAAATACCCAATCTTTTGTTTGTTCTGCTTGGTGATGGAAACTGATTACGAAACTTGCCATCATTTGTTTCGAACAGACTAGAAAAAGGAATAAAGCAATAGGGATTAAAACATGGGAGGTTGTTCTTTATCAGGGGAGTTAAAAGGAATTTGGTGTGACAGAGGTTATATTTGGCATATTAGGAGGTGGACGGGAAATAAAGGAGCAGCATAGAAATGAAGGTAGAAGGATTTTTTTTCATTAGGTTTCTCAAGCTAAGCTGAGGTTTATTGGGACTGAGCTTTCTCTTAGGATCAAGTTACTTAATGTTGACTCTATTTGTGTTATTTGTATTTTATATAGTGCTCAGGAGCGGCACCAAACCTGTGAAGTCCAGGATTCTTTAGGCAAAAGGCAGGGCCACCTGAGAAGGCTAGTTCTTTGGTATTTGGCTCCATGATTATGTTAGCAAATTATCTATAAGCAATAATCCAAAAGGCTTTCAGAGGCATCTCTTCCTGATTTCTGCCTCTGTTCCTGAGAAGTCACTGGAGATTTGTTTCTTTAGTTTTTACCTTGTACTCCAGATTCTGAGTGCGTGGATGGGCAGGGCATCAACTATTTGTGTGGGAAAATGTGTCATGTGGCATGGTTGAAAAATGAAAAAAGATCATTTAGATGAATGAGTATTCCCTTAAGACGTACACACCCCAAAATACACCTGCACTGATTTTTCCTTCCTTCTTTTAGAAGTTGCTCATTTGGAAGCATTGTCTCAAGATTTATTTCTGTACAACATATGCAGTTGATGGCCTCCCTTTTCTATCCTAAATGAAGAAGATACCCTTATAGGACAGAGTGAAGTGTTTGGGTCTGGGCCACTTTGCAGGGCCAGCTCTTAGCAGAACTTTTGGTGTGATAGGATCCAATTTCCATCACGATCAGCTGCCCTTCTGTACCCTCTGAGGCTGTAAGTACTTGAGACATTTCATCTGCACTCTTTCCTCTGGTTCAGCAAATGCAGAGGCAGTACAGGGAGCTGCTTACAAGCAGGAGCCCTGGAGTCAGTGCCTGAGCTTGAATTCTGGTTGTGCCATTTGCTGGTTGCGTGACCTGACCAAGTTTCTTACCTGCCTTAAACTTCAGCATCTTAATCTTAAAGTGAAAGTAAAAATAGTCCTATTTTATGAGATTGTTACTGATAATATATACATGAGACCAGATAACTAGCCCTCTGCTGGGCAGTTAAAGCTCTACAAATATGACTTATTATTATTGTGCATTAACTAGATCTATAAGCACAGGGTTAGGGCCATGGGGAATACAAAGAATTATTATATCCCATCAAACACTCAGAGTTTATATTCTTAGAGGAGAGATAAGATAACTATACAATAACAGCAGGAAATTTATGATGGGAGTAGACTTTTGAGCCATGATTTTCTAGAAGAAAGCTTTACACAGAATCTAGAGGTAGAGCTGGGCATTGATGCATGGTATGCTTTAGAAAGGAAGATATTCCTTTTTCTTCCTTACTAAAGCCTACTCTCTAGAAAGAGTATTGCATAAACCATGTATGTAATTTGATATGGAAAAACTTCTGTAGAGATTGCTTACAAAAACTGGGATTCTAAAATGTAGTCAGATGACCTACAGTTATACCATAAGCTGAACATTTCAACTAAATTTAAGTTGAATTTTGGATGCTATTTCTCACTGGGGACATTGGTAGGTTGTATTGGTATTAGCCAGCTCAGACATATATGTAGCTATCTCTTTAAATATTGAACATGCATACATGCATGCATCAGTCATTCATCACTTACTCATTCATTCATGGCCAGACCCTATAGTAGACATTTTGCATGTAAAACATTCCACTGTGTGTAATTCTTTAAATGCACTGGAAAAGAACCCCAACTAAACATCACATAGCACATTACTGATTCTGCAACAGTTTTATGATATGTAGTTGTGAAAGGGGAACAGATTTCTGTTTAACTTGGATAAGCAAAGTTAACTGTGAAATGAGCCTAATCATAACAGGAGAATATGCTTTTCCCATTTAATGGAATCATATTTATCAGTGGGTAGTGTTAGGAGATTCCTGATACTAGTTTCTCACTACTGATCCTTGTTTTTTAGACACTAGATACTGTTCCTATACATGATTCCAAGGAGAGGAATCGCTAGTCCTGCCCATACATACTGGGGACTGACCAAGCTGAGCTTGCTAAGAAAACATAGCACTAAATGTCTAGTTCTGCATTCTGCTCATTATTTCTGAGGCAAACATTATTATTCTGAATATGTCCATTGATTTTCCAGAAAGTCCAGATACCTCGTTATCTCGATTCTCCTTCAATACAGTGCAATAAATCTAAAAATCTATGAAATCTATATCCTCTCCCATTGCCACTGACCAAGTTCAAGCCCTCATCATTTCTTAGACTCTTGTAGCAGTTGCCTAATGTCTCTTGAATCCATTCTTGGACTTCCAAAGTATATCCTTTGGCATTTTAAACACACACATTTATACATAAGCTGACCAAATTACCAACCTACTTAAAAGTCATTGATGGTACTCCACAACCTACCAAATAAAGTTATACTCTTTAATATGCAATGCCCTTTATAATTCTTTCCTTTTGGCTCCCACAGCTTAAAGTATTAC
Organism: Smutsia gigantea; assembly: GCA_032199065.1. NCBI lineage: Eukaryota > Metazoa > Chordata > Mammalia > Pholidota > Manidae > Smutsia > Smutsia gigantea. The sequence goes on along the minus strand of JAVSCE010001874.1, from coordinate 59,049 downwards.
CCATCTCCTTTTTTTCTGTGTTTCGGTTATACAAAACTGGCAGCGATCCTTGTGATACAGCTATGCAACCAAAAAAATTTTACTCCAAAAATATATAGACAAAATTGCTTTCCCTTTGGATAGCAGTACAGAAATTTAAATCAACAAGTAATTGTTGACCACCTGAGATCTACACTAGGGACTGTGACAGATGCAGAGAGTATATAGGGTGACTATTAGTCCTGGTGTGCCATGGACACCCTGTTTATGTCTGAAATTCCAGAATAATTATTAATACTTCTTTTTACTCTTAGTTTGGATGATAAATTATGTGATTACCTATCATATAAGGCACAGCCTTGTTATGGAGGTGCTATTTAAACATGCACACAGGAAATTATTGAAGAGTAATATAAAATTCAATGCAAACAAGCATTTAATTTTCTGGTAGTACCCAAAGCATTATGTTCAGGATAGGTAGTGAGGGATTTGAAGTCATTAGGAAAAGCTTTAAATGGGAAGTACTGGACGGCTGGATAGACAGGGAAGGGGTGCTGATGTTCCAAGTGAGGGAGGAAGAGGAAAAAGTCTTAGTGGTCAGAATATGCAGGACAATTTGGGGCCCACTAAAGAAACCAATTGAATGGAGTGGGGAAAATGGTTTGTTGGATGAGGTATACTATTTGATGGGAAGTCTGCCTAGACTACAGAAATGGCTATGGCATTCAATACACAAGAATGAGAAAACACGGCAACACTGAGGACTTTGGAAAACTGGCCAGAGAATGGTGAGTAGGAGATGGGCACTTGTCTTATGTGAGAAGGAAAAGTTAAGGTGAACTTGGGCAGAGGTTCTCCCCTTATATAGCCTCACTTTCCATCGAAGAGGAAATCCATGTCAGCAATGCCCTTGTCCCATGGGATGACAGAAGTCCCATGGGGTCGGAAGCCAGCTGTGGAATATAGCTGGAGGTCCCTCTGAACAGAAAACCTGGCCAGTGACCTTAGCCTACAGCAGAGCACAGCCAGAGGCTGACGTGATCACAAAATACAATCTGTGGCCACACAGAGCTTGGGGTCACAGCCTGAGTCCCCGCCTAAATACAGAGTCCATCCAGTGGCACCATCCAGTTGGGAAGCAGAGCCTAAAGCCTCACCAGCTCAGAGCCCTGCCCAATAGTGGAGTCTAGCCATCGTACCACTCTGCCAGAAAACACAGTCTGCTACCTCACCCAAACAGGAGTGAATGCAGAGACCAGCTGGTAGCTCTGTGTGACTTTGCCCATTCAGAGAGCCCGCCAGTGACCCTGCTTGAACATGGAACCCAGTCAGCAGACTCACCCAACCTCAGGTCCCACACAGAAGCACCAGCCCCACCCCAGCCTCAGGGCACAGGCAACTAGAGATCCTGATATAAAGCCACACCTACCTGTGGTTGCTACCAGCTGATGCTACTGCCCAGCACCCCAAGCTGAGCTGACTGGTGAAGTTCTTTCCCTGCCATAGCGAACCTGTAAAGTCAGGAAGAGGAGATTGCTCACTCAGATGCACAAGTGATCAATACAAGGATATAAGAATCATGAAGAATCAGGTAAGCATCATGCCACTAAAGGAAATTAATAAAGCTCTAATAAATGACCATGAAGAAATGGAGGTATATGAAGTATCTGAACGCAGTGTAATCCTTTTAAAGAAGTTCAGTGAACTACAAGAATATGTACAGAACTAAATGACATTAGGAAAATAATGTGTGAAAGAAGTTCAGCAAAAAAATAGAAATCATCAATAAAACTCCAAACAGAAATCCTAGAGGTGAGGCATGTGATGATCACACTGAAGAATTCAACAGAGAATTCAAACATCAGATGAAGCCAAGTAGAATAAAAATCAGTGAAATTGAAGGTAAGTTATTGAAATTATCCAGTAAGAAGGGCAAAAAAGAAAAAAGAATGAAAAAGAGTGAAAAAAGACTATGGGACTTATAGGAATTTTTCCATAAATGGAAAAATATATATATGCATTATGGAAATCCAGGAAGGAGAAGAGAAAGAGAAAGGGACAGAAAGTATATTTGAAACAATAATGGCTGAAAACTTCCAAAACCTAGGGACATCTAGATTCATGAACCAGAAGAATTTCAAGTAGGTTGAAACCAAAAAGGGCTGCAATGAGACACAGTATAATTGTGTCAAAAGTCAAAGACCAAGAATGTATTTTTAAGCAGTAAGAGGAAAGCAACTCATCACATAAAACGGAGCCCCTATAAGATTATCAGAAGAAACTTTGCACACCAGGAAAAAGTGAGATGTTATATTCAAAGTATTGAAAGAAAAATATTGGCAACCCATAGCTATGTCCAGACATAAAGACTTTCTCAAACAAAAACTGAGGAGGTAGTTTATCACTACTAAAACCACCTTACAAGAAATGCTTAAGGGCATTCTTCAAACTGAAGTAAAAGGATGCTAATTATCATCATAAAAATGAATATGTAAAACTCACCTGTATTTAAAAATGCAAATACATAGTCAAAATCAGATTCTCTAATATTGTAATGATGGCTCATAAATCACAACTCTAATTTAAAAGTTAAAAAACAAACATTAAAAATAACTATAGCTATAATAATTTGTTATGGAAATTGTAATGTCAGTAACCTAAAATGTTAGGTGGGAAGTAAATGTGTAAACTTTCTCTATGCTATTGAACTTAAGTTGTTATAAGCTTATGATAGGGTAACTATAAAAAATTTTATGTGAGCTTTGTGGTAACTGCAAAGGAAAAACCTGTAGTAATAAACAAAAGATTATGATAAAGGATAAAAGCATACCACCACAAAGAGTCATCCAGTCACAAAGGAAGACAGCAACAGAGGAAACAAAAATAAAGACTCTACAAAATGCTTAAAAAGATGAATAAAATGGCAATATTAAGTTCTTATCTATTAATTAGTTTAAATGTAGATTAATTAATAAATTCTCCAATCAAAAGATATAGAATGGATGAAGATAAGAAAACAAGATCCAAGGATGTGCTGCCTACAAGAGACTCATTTTAGCTTTAAGAACACACATGCACTGACAATGAAAGGATGGAAAAATGTATTTCAAACAAATGACAAAGAAAGAAAGCAGGGGTAGTTAACTTGTATCAGACACAATAGACTTAATCACTAAAAATGATCAATGACAAAGGTCACTATATAGTGATAAAGGAATCGATCCATCAAGTAGATATAATTGTATTTATGCACCCAACATCATAGTACCTAAATATATAAAGCAAATACTACAAAACTAGAAGAGAAATAAACACCAATGCCATAGTTGGACACTTTAATATCCCACTCAACAATGGACAGATTATTCAGACAAAGAATCAATAAGGAAATAGCATATTTGAACAAAAATGTAGACCAAAATGATTTAACAGACATTTATAGAACATTCCATCCCATGGCATCAGAATACACTTACTTCTCAATCATATACAAAACATTTTCTAGGACAGATCATATGTTACATCATAAAACAAGTCTCAGTAAATTCAAGAAGATAGAAATTATATTGAGCATCTTTTCCAGCCACAATGGTATGAAGCTAGAAATCAATAATAAGAAGAAAATTGGAAAATTCACATATGTGGAAATTAAACAATACACTCCTGAACAACTAGTGGATCAAAGAAGAAATCAAAAGGAAAATGAAAAAATATCTTGAGACAAATGAAAAGTGGAATCACAACATATCAAGAGCTTTGGGTTGTAGCAAAACAATTCTAAAATGAAAATTTATAGCTATAAATTCATACCTCAAGAAAAAAGGAAGATCTCAAATAAACAACCTAACATTACCCCTCAAAGAACTAGAAAAAGAAGAATAAAGTAAGCCCAAAATTAGCAGAAGGATGGAAATAATGGAGATTAGAGCAGAAATAAATGAAATAGAGGACAGGAAAGCAATAGAAAGATTAACCAAACTGAGAGTTCTTTGAGAACATAAAATTGACAAACCTTTAGCTAAACTAACCAAGAAAAGAAAAGGAATCAAATATATTCTGAATTAATGAGGATACATTTCATATGTTCCACAGAAATATAAAGGGTCCAAGAGTACTAGAACAATTATGCACCAACAAATTGGACAACCCAGAAGAAATTGATTAATTCCTGGAAACAGACAACCAAGACTGTGTCAGGAAGGTAGAAAATTGAGCGAGACCAATGAGTAACGGGATTGATTCATTAATAAAACACCTCCCAGCATAGAAAAACCCAGGACCAGATAATTCCTGGTGAATTTTTCCAAATATTTAAAGAGGAATTAACACCAGTCCTTCTCAAACTCTTCCAAACACTGAAGGGCAGGGAATACTCCCAAACTCATTTTATGAGGCAAGCATTATTCTGATACCAAAGCCAGAGATAAGCAACTATAAGAAAAGAAAACTACAGGCCAATAACTCAGATGAGTATATATGCAAAAATTCCCCACAAAATACCAGAAAACTGAATTCAAGAGCACACTAAAATGATCATACACTATGATCAAGTGGGATTCATACCCGGGGTTAAAGGACATTAAATTGATATGCAAATCTATGAATGTGTATGTCACATTAATAGAATGAAAGATAAAATTATATGCTCATCTCAATAGATATAGAAAAAATTTGACAAAATTTAACTTCCTTTCATGATAAAAACTCAACAAATTGGATATAGAAAGAATGTACCTCAATATAATTAAGGCTATATATGAGAAGCCCACAGCTATCATACTTAATGGTGAAAGGTTGAAATTTTCTCCTAAGATTAGGAACAAGACAAAGGTGCTCACCCTCATCATATCTATTTCACATAGGACTTGAAGTCCTAGCTAGAGAAATAAGGCAACAAAAGAAATAAAAGGCATCCAAATTGGAAAGTAAGAAATAAAATTGTCTATTTGAAGATGACATGATCTTATACATAGAAAATCCTGAAGACTCTACCAAAAAAACTGTTGGAATAAATGAATTCAATTAAGTTGCAGGATATAAAACTGACATACAAAAATGATGCTTTATATACTAACAATGAATTATTTGAAAAAGAAATAAAGAAATAAATTCCATTTAAAATAGTATCAAAAACAAAAAAAATTTAAGAATAAATTTGACCAACAATGTGAAAAATCTCTACACTGAAAGCAATAAGACACTGATGAAAGAAAGGAAGGAAGACACAAATAAATGGAAATATATCCTGTGTTCATGGATTGGAAGAATATTGCTGAAATGTCCCTACTACCCAAAGCCACCTATAGATTCAGTACAATACTTATCAAAGTTCCAATGGCATTTTTTACAGAAACAGAAAACCCCCCCTTAAAATTCAGATGGGAAGACACCCTGAGTAGTTAAAGTAATCTTGACAAAACAAAAATGCTGGTGGCACCATGCTTCCTGATTTCAAACTATATTACAAAGCTGTAGTAATCAAAGTAGTATGGCATTGGCATAAAAACAGATACACAGACCAATGGAACAGAATCAAGAATTTAGAAATAAGTCCACATATATACAATCAACTAATATTTGAAAAGGGAATACTGAATGGGGAAAAGATGGATGTTTTCAGTAAATGGTGTTGGGAAAATGATACTTACATGCTCAAAAATGAAACCAGACTGCTTACACCACTCACAAAAATTAAGTTGAAATGTATTAAAGATTTAAATGTAGTACCTGAAACCATAAAGCTCCTGAAAGAAACATAGGAAACAAGAAAATAGGAAAAAACCTCCTTAACATTGGTCTTGGCAATGATTTTATGTATATGGATATGACTCCAAAAGCACAAGCAAGAAAAGCAAAAGCAGACAAATGGACCACATCAAGCTAAAAAGCTTTTGCACAGCAAAGAAATAACCAACAAAGTGAAAAAGCCTACACAATGGAAGAAAATATTTGCCCTTCACATATTTGATAAAGAGTCAATATCTAAAATATATAAGTAACTCATACAACTTTATAGCAAAAAACCCCAAATAATACTATCAAAAAGGAACAAAGGATCCAAATGACATTTTCCAAAGAAGACATGCAAATAGCCAATAGGTACATGAAAATGCGCTCAACATCATCAATCATCAGGAAAATGCAAATCAAAACCACAATGAAATACTACCTCACACCTATTGGAATGGCTATTATCAAAGATAAGAGTGTTAGGATGTGGAGAAAGAGAACTTTTGTGTGCTCTTGGTGGGAATGTAAATTGGTGCAATCACTATGAAAACAGTAAAGGCGTTTTCAAAAAAACTAAAAATAGTTTATCCAGCAATTCCACTTCTGGATATCTATCTGAAGAAAATAAAATCACTATCTTGAAGAAATATCTGCATCCCCATATTCATTGCAGCATTATTTACAAGTCAAGGCATGGAAGCAACCTTAGTGTCAACTGACAGATGACTGGATAAAGAAAATGTGATATATATGTATCACATACACAATAGGAGACATACATATATATACATACATATACACAAAATAGAACATTATTCAGCCATAAAAATAGACACCTTGCCATTTGCAACAACATGGATGAAACTTGAGGGTATTAGGCTAAGGGAAAAAGTCAGACAGTGAAAGATAAATACTGCATCTCACTTATTTGTGATATCTGAATAAATCAAGCTTATTGACACAGTAGAATGGTGGTTGCTAGGAGTGGGGTTTGGGGATGGGGTGACAGAAATTGGCAAAGATGTCAAATGGAACAAACTTCCAGTTGTAAGATGAAAAAGTTCTGGGATGTAATGTACAGCATGGTGACCACAGTTAACAATACTATATTGTACACTTGATAAGAGAGTAGATCTTAAAAGTTCTCACTAAACACACACAAATGGTAACTCTCAGAGGTAATGGATGTGTTAACTAGGCTTATTGGGATAATCAATTCTCAGTATATATATATATTAAATCATGGTACTGTACACTTTAAACTTACACAATGTTATATATCAATTATATCTCAACAAAGCTTGGAATAAAAGAATGTTGTCTGTCTGTCATGGTAAGCCCTCGATTAATATTAGCTATTATTGATACTGTGTATAAAAACAGGCTCTTCCAAGAAAATATCTCTCAGTTGTCCTAGCAGTGGCAGTTTTGATACATGGCATTGGAGATGAAGAAAACTAAGCAAAAATAGACCTTAACCAAGATGAATATAAACACAAGTGAGGGGAGGGACAGGAAAACCAAGATATGTTTTATGTTTATTTTTTTTAAAACACTAATTCTTAGCCCTTTTGTTCTTCATCCGGTTTCCAGTATTTCATGGGAATTAGGACTTCTCTGTCTAAGTTGGCAAATGTGGGCAGGTCTTTTTTTACTTAATAATAGCTAGACCAAGACAGCTGTCTGGCTTAATATAAATGAGGAGAGCAGAAAATCTGAATAGTCAATTCTCACTGAGAATGATGGTTTTGGCAGAGGTTGACCTGAATGACTGAAGCCAAATGAGAGGTCCATGTGTCCACTGGTCCTTTTGCCTTTCTAGCAGGACTGGGAAGTACTACAGTTATGAACAATGTTCTAGGAAATTCAAATGGCAAAGAGGTAAAGTAGGTCCTCTAGGCCAAAGGGTGTATGTTAGATTTGCCTCTTTAACTTAATCTTAGATCTAAGAATCAAATCTGGACTGAACTTTGTGGTGCAGTGAAAGGAAAGGCACTCCATCTTCAGCTGAAGGACATGGGCTATAAACTGGGAGGCCTTACTGAAAGACTTGCTTGCCTAGATGCGTCTAACAAGTTACATCTTGATCCAAACATGGGATCTTGGATAAGATGAAAATTGGTGTGCCAATTACTACATCCAAACTCCGTCAGTGAACTTGTAGAAAGGCCATTCCTCACTTGGGCCATTGTCTTCTCAGCATACTGGTGCAGAGAGAATACTCCTCTGAAATGCGCTGCCTGGGATGCAATTTGTTTCAACTTCTCCATTTTTTGTACATTCTAGTGGTTGTTTGATAAAATATTAGAAAAACAAGGATTAGAATCTAATTGTTCTGTTTGAAAAATTACTTATTCATTTATTCATTTGCGCCTCTACCTTTATCCACGAACATTTTGAGCAGTTAGTAATCTGAAGAGATATGACCTCCTACAGAAGTTATTGGCAAAGAATATGTTTTTAACTCTTTAGGTATCTGTGAAAGATACACACTATCACTGTTGGATTTTGTCACACTCTGAAGAAATACAATCCCTTGGAATGTTTTTTCTCCCCACTGGGGTTTGGGAAGTGTCCTGCATGCATCAGTTTTTAGTGTAACTCTCTAATCATACTTGAGTATAAGAGGGACATTTCTTGGACTCTAATAAAGTAATTATGGCTGTGGTTTTCAATGGCAGTCATTGGATAAAGTGACCTAGCTGCTCCTGACACAAATATTCTCTTAATGTATGATTGAAATTTATTTTGGTTAATGTGTTCTTACAAATTACCTACCTTATTAGATGTTTAAAGACCATGCTGTATTTTGATGCACTTATCCAGTTTATTTATTTGCTTTCTATTTTCAGCTTCTTACAGCAAGTATACCAATGTAAGAAGACCTCACCTGGTGCCAAAGATAACAGAGGACTTGGAAGAGCTGGCTGCTTGGACAGTGTATCAACAACAGATCTGATCTGGCACCTGACAATTGGGTTCATTTCAGCGAATCCATTATTAAAATTTTATTAGCCAATGATGAATAAATAGGTTTGGCACTTTCCTCTCCCTCTTACTATCTTATTTGATGTAATCAGCATTGTGTAGAAATATTCCTGTCTTACTGGTTCCACATTAGTGTTTTCAAAGTAGTCAATAAATCTTCACGGTTGACTCAAACTGTACTAAGATTACAGGGCAAACATAGAGGATTATGGATGTGCTGAGTAGGAAGCCAATGAGCTGAAACATAAAAAACTGGCTATTGGGACTTAACAAATACATGATGCATTTAAACTGGAGCAACTTGACTCTGGAGAAATGTAACTTGAAGGGTATTAACCAGATTGTTTTTGACTAGAGACCTACATATAATGAGTGGTGTATTGTCCTGGCAGATTTATACATACAATCACAGAAGCTTTGGTTCTTTATAAGGCTAGGCCATGCCAGGCATCTTATTTGATAATAGAATGATACTTCAGTTTGAGGTACAGTTAAGGTCTTATATATCTTATGTATGATAAACAAACAAACACACAATTGTTCATTATATGCAGCTGACAGGAAAGAAATACCTCTCTCCATATCAGGAGCATTTCAGATGTCAATACTAATTTCAGGATGTTAGAAAACAAGATGTTAACAGTGGTAAGGCAGACCATTATTTACAAATCCATTTTTATTTATTAAAACTGTATAGTTTTATCAGGGATAGAATTGAGATAGGGACAGTACAAAAAGGTACATTATAATCCAATTTCTTCCTTTATTTTCTGACAACCATGTTAGAACGCTAAACAACATCGCTTATTAATTTGGCAGTAAGGAAATATGTTAACCACCATTATTTGTATTATTTCTGGGCCCTTTCTCTCATTTGATTATTGTAGCCATCCTGTAATATTAATACTTACTAATCTCAGGTATTATTAGCCCCATTTTCGAGATTGGGATACGAGGCTTGGATTAGATGAAGACTTGCCCAAAGTCCCCAGTTAGTGCTAGGCGGTAGTGCTGGGATTCGAACCTCTGTCTGAACTGAAACGAGTATGCTCTTTGCGCACTATAGTTCTGCCTCTCTTTGTGTCACTATTGTCTGTCTCAGCTGACAGCTCCATAACAGTTGTGAAAAATCACACCATCATTGCCAAATAGGCACATACTTTGAATTGGTTCCACAAAATTTCTCCTCATAGAAACCTCACATCCCTTTGGAACTCCCCTCAGATCTCTGAGTACATCACGATAGTTCTGGGAAGAGAATACAGCTCTTCATCCAAGTCAGTTATTATTTCAGTTATTATATTTCAGTCATGCCTTTGGGTTCATGAGACCATTTTTTACACTTTTCAAAGCATTTTATTTTTTTACATAATACTTCTAACCAGAGCATTTTAGATAAATGACCTAGGATACTTGTTTGTTTGATCAGCTTTGTAAAGTTTTCTAAACCCTTTGTACCTAGTATGAACTTTTTCATCCATTCCTTTAGCAAGGCCATCTGCCCTACTCACTTATTTAAGAGGCACTCTCTGCAGGAGAGCAAATATATCCTTGCAATCCTCTAATATTGCCTTACCAATTCTGGGAACCACAGATAATATAAGCAGAACAAAAAAGGCAGATTTTATCAAACCTAAGTTTCTTCTCAAAGGACCACTACATCAAATAAAAGGACATTGTATTCTTCCTATTCTCTCTTTTGCCTTCCTTTTGCTCGTCTCCTCCATTTGCTCACTTTTACAGTCTCTTTATGTTTGTTTCAGAATAGGATTTATGGTGGCGTAACATGGCACACAAAATACAGCAAAATGACAACTGGAAATGGGTGAGGAATCAAAGGATGTTAATAATAGGAAGAAAGGAAAATACTCCATGAATTCACTTCAGAGGAAAAGGCTAGGACCAAGTAAACTGCTTGACCAATACTCAATCCTAGTTATGATTTCAGCATGATCATTTTTAAATAAATACGGAATATTGATACTCAAAAGACATCTCAGAAAATTCAACTTCCAAATACATATGCTCATGTATCATTATTCACATTGCTCTGTTTATTTTCTAACTTCTCCTTACTAAACTGCAAGCTGTGGTGGGGTAGGGCTTTGACTTATATATGAGTGGAACAGTGTTGGTGTTCCATTCGTATTTTGGACGACTTACTTCTTCCAGGCACACCAGCTGACCTCAATCTCTTTGCCTAAGAAAGTTTTTTTAAGCTGAGGAAAGCCACTTTGCTCATGCACAGTAATTAGCACTACCCTGTATCCCCCAGCACTCCTTCATCAAAACTAACAAATATTAGTGTATAAATATCTCTGATCCCTCCCCCCTCAGCAGTATAACTGCATGGTGCGTGCTTCCCAGAGTCTCCCCCTGAGACTAAGTTCCAGTCACCCACAGTGGTAGCTGGCTTGCTTTGAATGGCTGCCTTTTCTTTCACTTTCCCACACCTCAATTAAATATACTGCTCAAATATGAACTGTTTTAGTGTCTGCTTTGGGGGGAATCCCAAATTAATACAAAAATCATATCCCCAGAGCTTCGGGACCTAACACAAATTTATTGGTTGCATAATGGAATTTAGAACAAATTTATTGTTTTAAATTATAAAGTCACAGTTATTGCTGTCCCCTAAAAAGATGTTTTTAATGCAAAGGAGTAGGGTATTGAATCCCTACGCTCATTTCCAAATGTAACTTCTTGAGAGCCAGGGGGCTGAGGTGGCAGTGTGTCTGAGGGCTTATGCAATGAGAGAGCCACATTCTAGCCTCTAAAGTGGAAAATGCTCCATGTCTGCTCCTGCATTCACTGCCTTCACTACAAGGGAGGCAATAATGCCCTACATCTTAGAGGTCTCTTCCATTACTGAGTTAAGGAGAGAGGAATGAAAACCTTTTTTTTTTTCTCCAGTAGTTCAGGTCCCTTTTTAGCATTTGTATCACATTTTTTTTTACAAGGTACACAATATGAGGATACTTCAATTCATTACACACTCTGTAGTATTAGTTGGAGTTTTTGCTGCCTCCTACCCCAGAGAGCTGTGGTGAAAAGCCAGGTCAACATGGGAAACCGTAGTGTCCCGTCACCTCTCTGCAGCTTAGAGCTTAGAGCAAATCCTCGGCACCCAGCTGCCTGCTTCCTTTCTCTGGTGCTGCCTGTGGCTGTTTAGATTCTCGATGGTACCCAGTATAAATGCAGATTTCTGCCTTCTCTTGAAAATAATCAGATTTAGTAACTCATAGTGATCCTATGTGGCACTAGTTGACTGGAATTGTATAACTGCTGTTTAGATGGAGCTCTTCTCTAGTTTCCTAACCTGTCTGCTTCCCTCATTTATGTCACCTGCTTATCAGTTGATCTTGATTCCCAGGGGCTCCTTCAAGCTCTCTTATTGTGCTGTGTGTCCTTTGTCCTAAAGGTTAGGACCACTAGGGGAAAGGATGGGGCAGCCCCTCCTACTGCCTCCCCTCTCTCTAACAAAAATCATCTCCATAGATAAACATTATCTAAACTCCCAGAAATCTATGGCAAGGCTTAGAGTTTTGATATAAAAAGGTAGGGGCTGTAGGGGTCAACTAAAGGTTAGACTGGGTAAAATGGGTATGAGACATTGAAAAGAGAGAACACATTATTTTAATTATAGAAAGACACTGTAGTTTGAATGCCACTCCCATGCTTGTTTGTGTGGAACACAAAGCACTCTTTCAAAACTGGTAAAATTACCTTGCTTCATAAAAACTCCAAATTCAGTCTAACTGTATCTTTTAGGTAAAGGGAAAGCCAGCTATCACCAAGTTCGCCTCAGGCATGCCTTGCTAGACAAACCACAGGCTCAATTAATTTGTTGAGTTGATCCTAAATATCTCCTTTTCTTGATTTTCTTTTAATAAAACAAGTTTACCATCTATATCATAATTTTAAGATACCCTGAGATCTGGGACACCAGACATGTGTAAGAACTCCCCTACAAGAGATGCTGATGTCCTGGAACACATGGAACGCAGATGGTGAGTCTGTGTGTGAGCCCTTTAAAAGCTGTTTCTTATTAGGCCACAGCCCCTCACATCTTATGGGGGTGAGTCTATAGGTCTTCAAAGCCAGATGTTCAGGGTGTTCATCTCAGGCGTCAGTCTTAAAGTTGGAATGCCTGATGTGGGGTATGAGCCTTTTGCTTCTCAGGAAGAAGCTCCAGTTTGGGGCTCCCTCTTGATTGTGGGTTACCATTCTAGGAATGAGATTTCGATGAGATTGTATCTCAGCCTTTCCTATGGGCCTCAATGTGGCTTCGCTTTCATTTGTCCAATGTGAAAGAGTTATTCCACTAGATTCTAGGTTCTTTTCAAGGAGTTATTCCATATATAGCTGTATTTAGGGTGTCCATAGGAGGAGGTGAGTTCAGGATCTTCCTGTGTTACCATGCTGGGTCGGAACCAGACTTACTTATCCTATTACTCCCTTCTCCAGTACAGTGGGCAGCCCATTACTGCTGATCCCACACCTCCTAGGCTCTAACATGGATCACAAAACAATCATTAACTTTGAAAAATCTCAACTGTGAGAGAGGTTTGTGGTGTGAAGAGACAGAAAGTCATCAGGCACTTCTTTATATATGCAAGAGACGATTTTTATTCTGCACATCATCAGTACCACATTCTTGCATCCATTGGCACACACGGGTTTTTAGACTGTATGCCATTGATATTATATTATCTCTGTGTCATTTCACAAAGGGATTTTGCCAACTGCTTTTCTGCTTTCCCTCCAAACATAGAGGTTGGCATTAACTTGTGAAAGTCTTAACATTTTCTCAGAAATGGTATCCTTTGTATCTGATTTTGCCATGGTAAATGCAACTATGGCTACCTCAAGTTTTGGGCTCATCACTATCTTCAGCACCAAAATTCATACATTTCATACTGCAAATCATTGATTTCTATTTGTTTTGGACAGAAGAACCCATTCTACCTTGCTTTATAATTATGCAAACGCTGCCAAGGCTTTATTTCTGTATTTGAGAAGTTTATAACATCATCCAGGCAGTAAGGGACAAACTGACTACTGCTGTAACAATATCTCATTTTTAGATATTTATTATACATTCTAGTTAAAGTTTATAACCTTTTATTGTGCAAAACAATAACATTTTCAGATTTATTAGCTCCAGTCCATAAATATTCATATTCAATATTAAATCTGTTTACTATTTTTTGTCAGTAATTTTATATTTAATGAACAGCTGTTGAGCCACCAATTCATTTTGTGGATAAGGACTATTATAAAAACTAGAGAACAATTAAATAAAATGATTAAGACTACTACAGGATTTCTAGGGAAATACCAATTCTCATATTTCACATATGGGTAATGTACATGGCTAAAATTATATAATCACATTTGGTCTAAAACTACCAAAGTTCCTGCAGAATATATGATATATAAATCACAAGTGAGGACACCAGCAGCATCCAGGCCATACTTCGAGCAACACAGTATTAAGAGAACAGAGGAACAGATGATTAAAAAAAACTTAAAGTCTATGAAAAGGAATCTCTGCTGAATTTATAAAAGCATTTAGTAGTGACAGTAATATTGCCAAAGAATTTCTGAGAGTCAAAAATTTGCATTCATCTAAGAAACAAATTCAGACTCCTTCTGTGCCAGACAGTAAGTTTAGAAATGAATGTATAGCATTATAACCTAATAAGACAGTAAGTACAAAAATGAATAGTTTGAATATATTTCAGTGGAAAACACAGTTTGGAAATTGGGTCTTATTTTGAAATCAAATGAAGTAGAGGTCACTTACTTCTTATGCTTACAGGACTCAAAAATATTCAAAACTTTAAAGGACACTTGGAGATCATCTGGCAAAAACTTTCTGCAATTGTTACATATCTATATATATCTATGATCTCCTTTTTACTATTTATGGTTAACGATTATTAATTATAGGGTTTACTTTACTATTCTTTGAAGATATACTCTGCTGATGGGCAGTGATTGCAGTGGGGTGGGGGGGGACTTGATAATATGGGTGAATGTTGAAACCACAATGTTGCTCATGAGAAAGCTCATATAGACTGTATAAATATACATTGCATATCAATGATACCTTAATTTTAAAAAAGTGAAGATAGCTTAAGGTTCTTATAGGACAACATGAAACAAACAAACATTTGCATTATAGGGGGTCTCAGAAGATAAACAGAGAATGAAAGAGGTAGGAAACTTATTTGAAGAAATAATAGCTGAATGCTTCCCAAACCTGGGGAAGGAAACAAACATCCAGATCCAGAAAGCCCAGAAAATTCCAAGTAAGATGAACCCAAAGAGACCCACACCAAGATACATTAAAATTAAAACATCAAAAATTAAAGACAAGGGGATAATATTAAAAGAAGCAAGAGAAAAATAACTTTTTATATACAAGTGAAACCTCAGAAGACTACTAGCATATTTTTCAGCAGGAACTTTGCAGACCAGAAGAGAATGCCATGATATATTCAAAGTGCTGAAAAAAACTTCCAACCAAGAACACTCTATCCATGAAAGTTATTCAGAATTGAAAGAGAGAGAGAGACAAGCAAGAGTAAAAGAGTTCATTGTCACTGAACTGGCTTTACCAGAAATGTTGAAGGGACTTTTTAAGCTGAAGAGAAAGGGTAATACATAGTAACAAGAAAACAAATGAAAGAATAAATCTCACCAGAAAGGTAAATATATAGTAAAAGTAGTGTCCCAATCACTTATAAAGCTAGTATGAAGGTTAAAAGAGAAAAATAGTACAAATAACTGTAACCACACAAATCAGTTAAGAGATACATAAGATAAAAGATGTAAAATGTGACATAAAAAACATAAAGCACTGGGGGAGAGAGCAAATATGTAGATCTTTAAAAAGCTTTCAAACTAAACAACTTAAAATGGACATACATATAAGTTACATGTAAGCTTTATGGTAACAACAAAGCAATTTTTATTATAGATATACAGAAGATAAAGAGTAGGGAATCTAAGCATACCATTAAAGAAAGTCATTGCCTAGAAGAGAGAAAGAGAGTAAGAAAGGAACAGAGGAACTACATAACAGCCAGAAAATGATGAATAAAATGGCAATAAATGCATACCTGTCAATAAATACTTTAAATGTAATGAGACTAAATTATCTAATCAAAAGCCATGGAGTGGCTCAATGGATTAAAAAAATTCATCTATATGCTGCCTACAAGAGACTCACTTCAGATATAAGGACATCCACAAGTGAAAATGAAGGATGGTAAGAGATAGTCCATAAAAATGGAAACCAAAAGAAAGCTGAGAAGCCATGCTATGTCAAACAAAATAGACTTTAAAACAAAGATTATAATAAGAGCAAAGAATGATTTATACAATGATAAAGTGGTCAATCCAATAACAGGATACATTTGTAAATATTTCAGCACCCAACATAGGAGCACTTATATATATAAAATAAATATTAACATACAAAAAGGGAGAAATAACAATATAAAAAATGTAAGGGATTTTAATACCCTGCTTACATCAGTGGACAGCTATTCCAGACAGAAAATAAAAGAGGAAGCATTGGTCTTAAACAATACATCAGATTAGATGGACTTAACAGATATACAGAGAATGTTCCAATGTACCATCCAAAAGCAACAGAATACACATTCTTCTCAAGTGAACAGTGAACATTCTCCAGGATAGATCATAGACTAGGTCACAAAAAGATTCTTAAAATTTTAATAAGATTGAAATCATATCAAGTATCTTTTCTGGCTACATGGTATGAAACCAGAAATCACTTACAACATACTACTAAACAATGATTCAGTGAAGAAATCAAAGGAGAAATAATAAAACACTTTGAGACAAATGAAAATGGAAATACAACATACCAAAGCTTATGGGATGCAGCAAAAGCAGCTCTAAGAGGGAAATTCATAGGAATAAATGTCTATGCCAATAAACAAGAAAAATCTCAAACAACATAACTTTATACCTCAAAGAACTTGAAAGATGACCAAAGACCAAAATTAGTAGAAGTAAGGAAATGACAAAGATAATATCAGAAATAAATGAAATAGACTAAAAATACAATAGAAAATATCAATTAAATCAATAGCTGATTCTTTGATAAGACAAAATTGATAAACTTTTAGCTAGACTCATCAACAAAAAGAGTACTCAAAACAAAAATTAAAGAGATGTTACAACAGATATCATAAGAGTTAAAGGATAAGAGACTACTATGAATAATTATATGCCAACAAATTGGACAACCTAGAATAAATTGATAAATTTCTAAATAATACAACTTCCCAAGACCAAATCATGAAAGAAGAGAAAATATCAATAGATTGATTACTAGTAAGGGGATTGAAGTAGTAATCAAAATCCTCCACCAAACAAAAGTCCAGGACCATATAGCTTCACTGGTAAATTCCACCAAACACTCAAAGAAGAATTAATACCAATACCTTTCAAAATCTTCTAAAAATGAGAAAAGGGGAGAATACTTTCAAGCTTGTTTTATGACACCAGAATTACCTTGCTGTGTCAAAACCACAGAAGGACACTATATAAAATGAAAATCGCAGGCCAATATTCCTAATGAACATAGATGCAAAAGTGCTTAACAGACTAGTAGCAAAGTGAATTGAAACACATATTAAAAGGATCATATACCATGATCAAATGGGAATTATTCCAGGGGTGCAAGGATGATTCAACACCCACAAGCCAATCAATGGGATGCATGATATTAACAAAATGAAGGATAAAAAAATCACGATTATCTCAATAGATGCAGAAATATTATTTAGTAAATTTCAATATCCTCTTATAAAAACTTTCAACAAAGTGGGCATATAGGGAATGTACTTAAATATAATCAAGACCATATATGACAACCCAATAGCTAACATCATACTCAATTGTGAAAAGCTGAAAGCTTTTTCTCTGAGATCAGGAACTAGACAAGGATTCCCATTCTTGCCACTTTTATCCAACATAATATTGAAGTCCTAGACAGAGGAATTAAGACAATAAAAAGAAATAGAACACCCTACAGATTCCACCAAAACCTGTTAGAACTAAACAGTGAAAATTAAATAAAAGTAAAGTTGCAGGATACAAACTCAACATACAGATACCTTGTATTTTTATATGTTAACAACAAACTGTCAGATAAATAAAGAAAACCAGCCCATTTACAATTGTATCAAAACAATAAAATATTTAATTTAAATAAATATTTAATTAAAATAAAATAAAATAAATTTAAATAAGGAAATAAAAGATCTCTACATTGAACAGTATAAGACATTAATGAAATAAACTGAAGAAGACACAAATAAATAGAAAGATATCAGTGTTCATGAATTTGAATAATTAATATTGTTAAAGTGATCATATACCAAAAGCAATCTATAGATTGATTGCAATCCCTATGAAAATTCCAATAGAATTTTTCACAGAAATAGAACAAATAATCCTAAAACTTGTTTGGAACCACAAAAGATTGCAAAATAGCCAAAGTAATCTTGAAAAAGAATGAAGCTGGAGGCATCATGCTCCCTGACTTCAAACTATTACAAAGCTTTAGTAATCAAAACAGTATGGTATTGGCATGAAAACAGACAGATCAATGGAACAGAATAGAGATCCCAGAAATAAACCCATGTATATGTGGTCAATTTATTTATGACATAGGAGCCAAGAATATACAAAGGTGAAAGGACAGTCTTTTCAATAAATGGTGATGGGAAGGCTGGACAACCGCAGACAAAGAATGAAACTGGACTACTCTCTTACACCATACCCCAAAATTAATTCAAAATGAATTAAAGACTTGAATGTAAGACTTGAAATATTATAAAACTCCTATAAGAAAACATAGGCAGTTAGCTCCTTGACATTGGTTTTGGCAATGATTTTTTTGTACTTTACTCCAAAAAAGCAGATAACAAAAGCAAAATAAACAACTGTGACTAAGTCAGACTAAAAAGTTTCTGCACAGCAAAGGAAACCATCACCAAAATGAAAATGTAACCTACAGAATGAGAGATATTATTTGTAAATCATGTCTCTGATAAGGGGTTAATATCCAACATATATGAAGAACTTATACAACTTAATGGTGAAAGAAGAATCTGATTAAAAAATGACCAGAGGATCTGAGTGGACATTTTTCCAAAGAAGACCTACAGATGACTAATAGGTATATGAAAATATGCTCAAGGTCACTAATAATCAGGGAAATACAAATCAAAACCTCAATGAGGTATCCCTCCATACCAGTCAGGATGGTCCGTATCAAAAAGACAAGAAATAAAAGTGTTGGTGAGGATGTGAGGAAAAGGGAACTCTCATGCATTGTTGGTGGGAATGCAAACTGGTGCTGCCACTATGGAAAACAGTTTGGAGAATCCTCAAAAAATTAAAAATAGAAATACTATATGATCCAGTAATTCCACTTCTGGGTATTTATTCAAAGAAAACGAAAACACTAACTTGAAAAGATATATTCACCTTCATATTCACTGCAGCATTATTTACAATGCCGAAGATAGGGAAAGAAACTATTAATGTTCACTGATAGATAAATGGATAAAGAAATGTGGTGTATAGATATATAATGGATTTAGCCATTAAAAGAATTAAATCTTGCTATTTGTAATAACATGGATGGACTTTCAGGATATTATGCTCAACTAAGTCTGAGAGAGAGAGACAAATACCGTTATTTTCTCACTCATACAGAATCTAAAAAACCAAATGAAACGAGAAAAAAGCAAGCTTATAGATACAGAGAACAGATTGAAGTAGTCAGGAGTAGAGGGTGGGTGTGGGTGAAATGTGTGAAGGTAGTCAAAAGATACAAATTTCCAGTTATAAAATAAGTAAGTCATGGGGCTGTAATGTACATTATGATAACTATAGTTAAAAATATAGTGTTGCATATTTGAAAGTTGCTTAGAGAGTAGATCTTAAAAGTTCACATCACAAGAAAAAAATTCTGTAATTATGTATGGTGATAGATAATTAGACTTACTGTGGTGATCATTTCATAATATATACAAATATTGAAACATTTTATACAAATATTCATAATATACACATATATACACAATATATACAAATATATATCTGAAATGAATACAGTATTTCTTGTCAATTGTATTTCAAAAAAATAGACAAGTACATTCTATTTCAATGCCTATCCACTTTATTTCCAGATAATGGTTGGTGGTTAACAATATTCCTCTCTTTTGATTCAGTTTTGAAAGGAAATTGTGGAAATCAGGAATATGATCAAATCATGACTAGTGAGCACATAACTTGTCAGTGTTTGATGCAAATATGTCATGAATATGCCTACTTTTTCACACTGAAGTATGTTGATTTTGAGGATAAACATGCTCACATTACTTTTTTTCATGGAGTTTATTTTTAGAGCCGTTTTGGGTTCAGAGTTGTGTAGAAGGTACAGAGATTTCCTATGTATTACCTGCGTCCACACATGCACAGCCTCCCCCACTATCAACATTACCCATCTGTGGTACATTTATTATAACTGATGAGCCCATATTGACACATCATCACCCAAAGCGTTTCTTAGATGTATTTCAAAATAAAAACAAAATAAAAGCGTAAGTATGAGATGCCCAACATGGGTGTGATATCTGTTCCCTTTTTAAGTTGTTTCTGAGGTCTGCCCCTAGGGAAGAGATACAGTCACAGATTCTTGGGGTCTGCCCTCGGGGCCACCTAGACGCCCTAGGTGATGTGGTAAGGATCTTTTCCTTTTCCTTGTAAGTTTTTAGTATTTTTTAAAACCACGCCTCCTATGTATTACATTAATCACGGCATTACTTTGAATTCACACACACATCCTAAATTTTTGACCCTGACCCTTATATTTTCTCTCTACCCTAGTTTACACAGTTCCTAATTAATTTTTAATTAAAATAATAAATATTATGTAGTATAGAAAAGCTTATAATAAAAAAACACACTATTTCTTGTCCCTTCCCTACATTTTCCCTGACCTATGCTCACAGCCAATTACTTTTAGCTGTTTATTTTTGGGTTTTTCTAATGAATACTCATATCTATACATATATTAACTTTAGATATTGTCTATTAATTTTCTACAATGGATGTTGCAGAAATATTTTAGATGTCTAATAATTTTTTACATGAAGGTTTAACTCATGTCATTATCAGTTTGTATACTCTTGTTTTTTTGCCTTTTATGTCTTCTTTTCATTTTGTAAACATCACAAGCATCCTTATTATTCAGGATTTTAGAATAGTCTATTATTTCCAGATTTAGGGCTAATGATGATTCTCCTGTGTTATGTTTGGTAATTCTCCTTCTTGGTGGTTTGTTTGTTCTTATGGTGTGATTTTTGTTTTTATTATGAGCATAGTATGTGTTTTCTTAATGGAAATTTTGTTCCCTGAGAATCTTGTGTACCTTAGGCTATGTAATAACATGGACAGAGTGGTTTTGCATTTGTCTGGGTTCTTAACTGGCTCTGAATTGGGTTTCTTAAAAATTCAAATTTAGGGGTTCTAGCCCATGTGGTTGGTATAAATTTGTACCTATCATCCAAGCGTTGAGCCATCTTGGGTTTTTAGCTTCTTGCCAGTAACTCTTCTTCTGCCTAGAGCTTTGGTACCAGCTTGCTGTAGTTCTTCCTGCTTAGTAAAGCAGTTTGGAGGGCACAGTGGTTCTATTTCTGTTTCATAAGGCAGACACTTTATGAGGTTCCCAGCCTTGTTTCAAAATACACAGCCCTGAGGACCCATCTTCTGGCCAGAAGGTCATTAAAATCCCATCCATCAACACCTACTAGCCACATCTAGGTACTGTACTTGTTTGGACTCCAATTATTTAAGCCTTTTCTTATGACTCAAACATTGAGATATACCTTCATTTCTGGCACCTATAGATTTTCCTCTCTCTCTCTCTATCTTTTATTTTTTGTTTTTTTGAGAATGAGTCTGATTTTACAAAAAATGTTTTAGGCATCCTACCTAGTAATTCCATGTCATTGGAATAAGAAGGCTTCTAGTTTGACTAATATTGACTGAAAGGTTAAGTGAATTTTTCCTTAATTTTTATCAGAATTTTTTCAAAGGTATACACAATTTGTTTTTATCAAAGTTATACACAATCACAGCTTAAAAAAATCAAATAATATACAAAGCTAATAATCTATAGGGATCAGATAATGGAATCCTGGACAAAGTTCACGGGGCCTGAGTACCCAGCCAATGACCATTTCTGCAGTCTTCAAATGTATAACTGGGATTGGCCTTCTTGGTAGTTGGCACAATCCCCATATTGGGTCCTGGTCTGAGGGGTAAGATCTATCACAGCGGGGAAGACAAAGAGGAAGCCCCTGAACCAGAGCCAAAGTGGTAAGTCAACAACCATATCACATCCTAGTGTGGACGGGTAGCAGAGATTAGTGCTACCTTAAGGATCTGAAGCAGGGTTTAGGAAATTACAGACCACAGGCAAAATCTGGTGCACTGCGAGTCTTTGTAGAGCCTGCAAGCTACTAATGGTTTTTACATTTTTAAAGGATTATTAAAAAATAATGCCACAGAGACCATATGTGGTCTGCAAAGTCTAAATTATTTACCATCTCAGTCTTTACAGTAAAAATTTGTTGCTTTATTATCTAGAGGATGCAGGGATGATGGTCCAATCATATTTATTTAAATCACCTGCTTTGCCTCTGCAGAAAATGAATGGATCCTACAGGTTGACTGCAGACCACAGAAAGATCAACCAAGTTGTATCCCTGGTCACAGTTCTCATATCAGATATGTCTGGTGTCTTTGCTAGAATAGATTAATATGACTTTAGTGGTATGTAGCCACTAATCTGAGCAAACACATGCTATTTTATTTGCTAAACTGTAATCAGAAAACAGTTTGTATTCACAAAGAGTGAACAACAATATTACACTTTTGCCTTAGGGCTATCTTTTGCCCTCTGTCATAACACAGTTCAAACATATTTGGAGCATTTTGGCATCCTTCAAATCACATCCATTCATTACACTGATGACTTTATGTTGTTTAGTGAGATAAGCAACAGGTAGCCACACTGGAAACCTTGATGAGATACATGAGATCCAGAAAGTGGGAGATAAAAAATTGCAGAGTCAGGGACCATCCACATCTGAAAAATGTTTAGAGGTCTGCAGGGAGGGCATATGCCAGGATATCCCCTCTGAAATAAAAGACATAGTAGTGTATCTTGCTTCTCCTACCATGAAAAGGAGGCTCAAACCCTGTTGGCCCATAAACCAACTACATGAGCAGTCAGCGCAGACATCATCCATCATGATTGCACCAGGGCCTCTCTTTCTGCCTGTGCTTATGGCCCTCTGGGGAGCCTTGTATGACCAGCTGACATGGGAGTAAAAAGTCTGAGCTTAATTTTACAGACAGGCTGGCTTGGTATGAGGGTACAAGCTGAAAATGGATGAGAGCTGCACTGAGGCCTCAGGGGTGGTCTTGAAAGATGGTGGAAAAATCCTACTTGTGAATCACTTTGTGTGTAAAGACAAATGGCTGGGATTAGAAGAGCTGTAGTCAGGGATTCAGATCACTGATGACAAAATGACTACAATGGAGCCTTTCATCCTGGAAGGGTTGGAGATTTGTTCGCACAGAATAGGCACACACTCAGGGGTGGAGTTATTTTTCCTGCACCATTAACGGAAGCCTTGCAGAGGATTAGATGCACCAGCGTGGATTCCATGTAACATTGTATTGAATTAGGAAACCCACTTTACAGAAAAGTGGGGGTTGGAGTGGACTCATGACACCAAGATCTTCTCTTTATATCATGTACCACATCACCCAGAAGTTGTCAGCGTTACAGAGGCTTGGTATGGTTTGCTGAAGGCACAGACGGACCACCAGCTTGGACGCATATTATGTGGAAATGGGGTAACATTACCCCAGACCTATATATCGAATTGTATACAAGAGTTAAGAAAAGACCTGTATATGAACTACAAATAGAACAGGCACAGTATATAAATCAGTCCATTCATTGGAAATCCATTTTCTACTTTGATCTGCTTTTAAAGAGAGAGGTTGGAAAGAAACCCAGTCCTGGACAATATAGCTATTGACAACACAATTATTTTAACAACTCACTGCTCTTGCTGATTCAATGGTACCTTGTAGAATTTGAAGTGTTCTATGAATTGCTGCTTTCCTTAAAGGCATCTTCTGCTCTCTTGGTCTTTGGAGAATTTCCTGATGATATATTACTGACTCATGCTAATGGTCTATATCTGTCAACTGTGCAATTTACTAACTGGATCAAAAACAATAAAGGTGTTTTGCATTAAGATTTAGAGTTTTGTTTGGAAAGAACACATCAAATTTTCTCTTACCATTTGTTAAGGCTGAGTTGAAAATACATCTTTTGCCAAATTCTCCCTAAAGAAAGATAAGCCAAATTCTCCCTAAAATTCACTAATTTTATTGCTTTTGATTAAACTCAAAGTTCTGTTGAAAAATTCCTCTCTGTAAAATGCATTTTTTAAATCCAATTTTCACATTGGGAAAATCGTTTACCTTATGTAACTACTCTTTACTGTGCTTCTGTGTCACTTCAAGTTAACATGGAAGAGACTTGCTTTCCAAAACTCTACTCTGCCAACAGGACTATAAATGCTACACTTTTTTGATATTCATGTATAAACTATTCCCATACACCAGTGGCTGTCTCTGTAGAGTATAATTCAATAATGAATTAGTGCAATTATCCAGAACATTTGCATTAAATATTGAGAAAAAGCCTAGACATTTTGGCCTGAATACCTACCATGACTTCCTAGACTGACCAAATCCAGAGGAAGGTTGCTCTATTTTCTATATCAGAGAGGCAAAAATTCTAATATTAAAGGTCAAGCTGTTTAGAGACAGGCATAATGGAGGTTTCAAGCAGTTGAAACTAAAATGTAGCCCAGTCTGGGTGCGGTCCCCTCCCATCCCTGAGCTAGCGGCCCTCCTGGCTTTTTCATCCCTGTCCCACAGGCCCTGAGGAAGCACCCTGCTTTTTTGTCTCTGGGCTGTGCTTTTTTCTCTGTCTACTTTTTGGACTGATAGTTTCTCTAATTCCCTTCTTTTCTTACTTTCACCAAAGAGATTCACATGACCCTTCCAATTTTCAGTGTGATACTGATAATTAGCTATGTGGCTTCATACAAGATAACTTTTCTGAAGAATGAATACTTTATAGTGTGGTTGTGAATATTAAGTGAGTTGCCTTGCACAGCTGTTTTAGTGGGTATATAGTAAGCAGTTCTCTCTTTTTTTCTCTCATTTTGTATACAATTTGGAATATGCAGGATTTTAAAAAATGGTCAATAATATCATTTTATATTGGTATGGTAATTGATGGTTTATAAAATATTTTCATGTCTCATCTTATTTGCTGTGTCCACACTAATTTGAGTTAGGTAAGATGATTATTTATTATTGCTGCTTTCAGATAAGGAAATTGAAGCCCAGGGAGATTAACAGAAGAGTCCATATTCATAAGGCTTTAACCACCAGGTAGAAATGGGAGGAAGATATGACACTTACTCCCTGGGTTGGCGTGTTTAGTAGGGACACCTCCTGTCTGGGTTGTGGTACCAGAAACCAAAGTGTAAATCCTGGAAACAATGTCCCAAATATTGGTGGAGCAAAGCCAGGGGAAGCAGTCAGAAAACAGATTGCCATTCTAAACGGCTGGACAGATTAAGGCAATAAAAGTAGGAAAAGAAACCATAGCTTGTAAGAATTCCCAGGAAGAGCCTAGGTTCCCTGGGGACACATAGGTGCATTTGGAAATGAATAGACAATGTTGAGTGTAAAGAACCATTAAAATGTTTCTACTGGGACTCATTACTTGTTTTGTCAAATTAGCTAAATTTGGTTATATGTGCAAATACTGCCTAAATCTATTAACATCAAAATCAGGCAGTAACATTTAATGTGTATGCATACATAGAAACTCTACTTGGATTTCTTTGAATGACATACCTATGAATGTACAAGATTACCTGTACTCTGCCATCTTATTTAACAGAGCTTTCTTGTGTACATGGGATGGGCCTGCCAGTCACTCTGCTCAGTACAAAGGACTATATGCCAGCAAAGACTGTCACAGAGTTAAACCAGTGGAAGAGATGTTTATAGCTTAGTAATAGGAAAAGTCATATACAAAACACAGAAACTTTTTTCAAACTAAAAGAAATGAAAAATAGAAAGAAGAAACCATAAACATAGTTTAATCAGAATTTCCTTGTATCTTGAGGTCAGCAAACTGGTATTATCTGTCTTGTTAAATTTTTATTTTTCAGAAACTTTAGTAGCAAATAGAAACAAACTCATTTTTGGGGGGCCATAGTTGTATCAGTTGTATACATTTTAATGTTTTAACTGTATATGTTTAATGTCAAGTATACATTATTATTTGTTCTCCACTATATTAGCTTGCCCATAGAGCTGAGCAAAATATACTAATATACTAATATTACAATACAATTATTTTGAATTCCATAAGCAAATATTTATCACATGCTATAGAACCCTTTTCTTTTGCTTTCACTGAAGGTACCCACTAATTTCAAGTTTTTTAGAATAATGTTATGGGGTAGAATAGTTCTATAATCAATTTATTACAGGAAAAAAATCATAGAGGGGTTGATTTGTTTAATAAAAGTTACACAGCTCAAAACTGGTGGGATCATGATTAAACTCAGTTCTTTTTGATTCCGGAGTATATTCTCTATTACATATCATGTAATTTCACTTCTTCTACAATAACTGTATGAGTGCCATTTGTAAATCCTATTATTCTATTATTTCATTTTTAATCTATTTCAATAAAAGTTTTACTTTACTAGAATATTGTATAACTGATACAATCAAACTAAATTTCTGGATTTTTAATTTCAAATTATTAAAAGCTTGTATATGATTGCAGGGAATTGATTCATTTAGTGAATATTATGGACCTATTATGTACTAGACAGTTTTGTATTCTGAAAATTAAAAAAAAATGTATAAAACTAACTTGGCTATTAATTTTTCCAGCAGAAAATACTCTTATCTGCACCATCTGCCCAATAGAATCTGCATATGTGATTTCTAAATTTTCTGTGTTTTATTAAATTGAACTAGCTAGAAATGAAAAGTTTAAATTATTACAAAGGAACTTAGTATCAATTAAAGAGAAAAACAGTCATTCAAAGTTATGAATAATCAAGTAATTTCATATAAAGGTCTATATTAAGAAATAGGTAAAATTCTTCTTTATTAACATTTCATTTGCAACAAATTAATATGCTGAAATATTTGAGGTTAATTAGGTTAAACATTTTCCTTGCAATTGTATTTGACCATATTATGTTCCTATTCATAGTCTTAGCAAGCCTTTTCTTTAACATGAAGAAACTCCAACTGGCATCAGGTCAGATTTTCAAAGAAACATGAATTTGTTGGTGCTACATCCATGTATATTCTTCCTGTGCACAAGTGAATTTTAAGCTATTTTTTCTTTGTTTAAGAATTGAAAATGTATGTACATGGAATCAATGGGACCAATTTATTACCTGTGGTAGATAAAGATCCAGGGATATTTAATCTAAGTGCCTGTAGCTTGTAATTTTTTCTGTCTGTTCTATTTCAAACAAACCTGGTTGAGTAGGGGCATCATAGAAGCAATCAAGAAAATATCATTCCAAGATGTATGCTTTGTTACTGGAATCTTTGAGCAAAATAGAGATTTTTATGTCTGGAAGACCACATTATCTGAGGCACATTCTAACAGATGGAGAGGGAGAAGTTTCAGACTTTTAGGTGCACAGAGCCACAATTTACCGAATTTAGACTTGGTAACAGTCTCTGGATGGGAAATAAAAAGAAATTGCAGTCTGGGTTTACTTCTTACAGGCTTTAACATGTTGAAATTAGAAGCGGCTTTGGGAGGACATAGAGTCTGACTCTCTGGATACGAGAAATAGAACTGGGGGCATAACTGCTTCTTCAAGTTCACGCCAGTGGTTGGTAGTGGATCAAGGAGCCAACTTTGTATTGTGTCCTCTCACAGTCTCTTTCCATTTGAGGGTTTCCTTGGAGGGTAATTCAAACCAGCAAGGACCTTAAAAAATACGGCTTTCTTTTCTTTTGAATTATAAATTAACCTTTTGAATCAGTGCTACAGAGTGTTAGGTGATATAGTTCTTAATAAGCCAGTTAGAGGCAGTCATCTAGAGGAGCTAGAAACAATAGTAATACTAAGACCTGATAGGTAATGGATAAATGGCAAAGAAGACTAAATAATATGGTGCATAAACATGTATGAAATAGGAAATTTATATTAACTTTGATTCATCCCAAAGAACACATAGTATCTTAGTGCATTTTATTAAACAATTTGGGGAAGTATAATGCATTCTGTAATGATGTCTTTCAAAAAATTAACTATTTTTCAAAAAAATAACCTTAAAGTTATTAACCTTAGATTTTCAAAGAATACATTTATATTGAATATGTAAATCCTCAGGAATATTAGATAATTTGTTTAGATTAGAAACAAATATCATTATATATTTAAAAAGGAAAGACAATTACTTCAACTTTATATGTACTAAATGGTTTAATTACCAATTTGGGGCTTTTCTGAAAACAGTCTAGAGAAAGGCCAAAGCTGGAAATATCCCAATCCCAGATTTCAAATTATGCTGCAGAGATAAAGTAATCAAAACAGTATAATACTGGCACAAAGATAGATACAGGTTGATGGAACAGAGAGTCCAGAAATAAATTCAAGCTTATATGGTCAATTAATCTACAACAGAGGAGACAAAAATATACAGTGGGGAAAAGATAGTCTGTTCAGTTCAGTGGTGAAAAAACTGAACACTACATGCCAAAGAATGAAACTGGATGTCTTTCTCACTCTGTACACAAAATAAAATAAAAATGGATTAAAGACCTAGTACCAGACCTAAAACCATAAAAGTCCAGAAGAAATCACAGACAATAAACTCTTGGACATTAGCCTATATTATTCTGGCTCTGTCTCCCCAGGCAAGGGAACCAAACAAATGAAAAACAAAATAAACTACTGCGAATACACAAACTAAATGCTTTTTCACAGTGAAGGAAACCATCAACAAAATGAAAAGGCAATCTACTAAATGAGAGAAGATATTTGGAAATAATATATCCAGTAAGGGATTAATATCCAAAGTGAATAAAGAACACACACAACTCAACACAAAAAGACCAATCCAATTAAAAAATGGGCAGAGGATCTGAATAATTTCCGAAGAAGACATACAGATGATCAAAAAAAGATTCTCAACATCATCAAAACATCAGGGAAATGCAAATTGAAATCACCATGAGATATACCTCCCATAAGTCAGAATGGCTGTCACCGAAAGGACAAGAAATAACAAGTATTGGTGAGGATTTGGAGAAAGGGGACGCTTGTGCACTGTTGGTGGGAAAGTAAACTAGTGCAGCCACTAAGGAAAACAGTTTGGCAGTTCCTCAAAATATTAAAAATAGAAATACCATATGATCTAGTAATTCTACTTCTGGGTATTTACCTGAAGAAAATAAAAACACTAATTTGAAAAGATATATGCATCCCTATGTTTATTGTAGCATTAATTACATTAGCCAAGATATGAAAGCACCTAAGTGTCCATCAGTAGATGAATAAAGATGTATATATACAAAATGAAATACTACTCAGCCATAAGAAAGAATGAAATCTTGCCATTTATGACAACATAGATGGGCCTAGATGGTATTATGCTCAGGGGAGTAAGTCAGATAGAGAGACAAATGCCAAATGATTTCTCTTGCATGTGGAAACAAATGAACAAATAAGCAAACAAACTAACAAAAAACAGAAACAGACTCACAAATACGGAGAACAGGTGGTTGTCAGAGGGAAGGGGGTGTGAAATAGGTGAAGGGGATTAAGAGGTACAAACTTCCAGTTATAAAATAAACAAGTCATGCAGATGAAAAGTACAGCACAGAGAACATAATCAATAGAACATATCTTTGTACGGTGACAGATGGTAACTATAATTATTATGGTGAGTATTTGTAATGTCAAATCATTATGTTGTAAACTAATACAATATTGTATGTCAATGATACTTCAAATAAAAAAATAAAATAACAAACATACCTAAAAATTTGGGGTTTTTCTGCAAGTTGAGTGAGGTAAAACATGTGAAGGTGTTGGCAAGAAATTATCAGCCTGGGTGAAATGACAGTGAATTCCATTATGTGTTCGGTATGTGTCCAATTTTTGTTTCAGAAAATATGTTACCGTTAATCATCTGTGGTTCAATTTTGTTCGGTTATATAATAAATTAAGAAGAGAGATGGCAAATATTTTGTTTTTTTTCTGTCATCTCTGAGTGATTGGTAACAAGTTATTTTGCATGCTACATTCTAGAATGTTTTGTGGTTGTATCTGGATTTGGAGGGGAAAAAGAGTAAATGATTAGCCATGTTTGAGAAAGGCATGGAAGAGGGAGAATATTTGGGACATTTATTTGCAATCTCAGGCTTAAACTATGTCCCTTTCTTATCATTTCAATTTTCCTGTTACTACAAGTAACCAGCACTTTTGTGTGCCTGAAATCTAGCAATTTAGTATTAAATGTATTATTCTATGCTGTAGTGGATGAACAGGTAGATTAAATTTGAATCTCAACTTCCCTAAGGACTAGGAATAGCATGAACAAGTTACTTAATTTCCACAAGTCTCAGTTTATTCATCTTAAAATAGGCATAATAATACTTATCTTCTATGGATTTGTGAGGATTAAGTTGAAAACTATAAGTAAACATTTAGCACTTTACCGTAAGTCATTTACCTGTCTTCTTCCCTAGCTAGTGCCCATGTGTGCTTGGGGAATATGACATTTTGATATTAGTTTTAAATGGAATTCTCTTGGAAAAATAAATGTTACACAATACTTCATACATTCTAGAAGTAATATACATGAGGTTTAAACCAAGCTATTTCACCTAAATGAATATAGACAACTGAGAAATATTTATTTAATTGCATGTAACATGTATAAGCTAAGTAAAATCGATGTGCAAAGGTTTTTTATGTATTCACTCATGTATTTTATGTTATGAAAACTCTTTGAGATCAAAGTGCAGAGACACAGCTTAAAGCCGTTAAAATTAAGCACATAATATACAGGCATTTAATATTATAGATTTATAGCAGCAATTCCATTTACTCTGAAATTTAGCCTAGCTTGTGCAGAGGTGATCTTGTTCCATACACCACTTTCTCTTTTGCTGGTCACACAAATGAGTTTTATTTTCAGAACTGCAGCCTGTCGTCACTCGCCCTCTACTGGTTCATGTTTTTGGTGCACCAAGCCTTAGTTCCTAACAGATCTAACAAAGGAGGGCCACTCACTTTTTAGAGTAAAAGCAGGCATCCTTCCAAGGAAAGTATACAAACACACACACACAGATTATATTCCAGACGCCTGTATTCCAGTTTCTTATCTTATCACACGATTTGCTCTGTGAATTTATTTCCTAGAACTCTGTACCACTTCTAAAGGTTGACAGCCAGGATATCCTCATTTCATTCTTACATTTAACACACACATGCATGGAGTTCACACGATGCTTAGGTATAGCTGGAGAAAAGGAAGACAGACAGACAAAATCTCTGCCATCTTGGGGGATCTGGTTCTTCTTGGAGAGCCAAACAATAAACAAGTGAGTTAAATTTCACATAGAGACAATCACTGTGCAGAACAGAACAGTGTAACGCTGTGGGTGGGAGACATGGGTCATTGTGATAGGGTGGTCAAGGAAGACCTCTCAAGAGAGGTGAATTAGGGAGAACAGGCAGAAGTTCAGTGGAAGAAGTAGGCAGGGGTCAGATCACTACAGGACCTGGAGATCATAAGGATATTTTTTTCAATGTACTGGGAATCCATTTGAAGTTTTAAAAAGGGGAGTGATATCATTCAATTTATATTTTTAAAATGTAACTCTGGCTGTTCTGTGGAAAACAGACTTTGAGATAATAAGAGTGCCAGCAGAGAGACAGGTACTGGAGCGATCCAGGCTGGAGATGATAGCACGTCCTGCTAGGCTGATAGTGGTGGAGATGGTAAGACAGTCATTCAAGATGGCTTTCCTCCCTCTTTGGCAGTCTTCTGAAGCTTATCAGACCCTTTTAGAATAAGGTTTAAAATGTATAACATACGATACAAAGAAATACAAAGGAAACCGATTATATTAAAATGTAGGTATCAAAATGTTTTAAAAAATTTGTGAAATACTAATATGTGCAGTTTTAATCATTCCTTAAATAATAAGAGTTAGTGGGTCTGATAACCACTGTAATTTCAAAGTAGTGATAAACATTATTCCAGGATAGCTGATATAATAGAAATATATGAAAAAAATCTGTAACTCCTATTGGTGATAAAGTAAAAAATAATACCACTGTGTTGACAACATTCATGTTGGAAGGAAACGTTAAATTTCAAAATCTACTGAATATAAAGATGTAATTTATGGCCCCTTCAAAGCTTCCTGACCTCCTGTTTTAATGGTAGCAGAGAGAGGGCTTGGGTATGAACTGACTTTGAATAATAAAGGGTGAGGAAAAGGAAGGATCTAGGGATAGATGGTGGCCTAATTCAGGTGTATAGGTTCTATGTTGACTAAATAAAATGACTAAAATAACAGTGACTGTGGCTGGGCTAAGGGCAGAGACTTTTGTTTGTCCAGTTATATGAGTATGTGGAAATTCCATTTCCTGATCTCAGCACTGGTAGAGAGGCAGATTTAAAAGGAAGCTATTTTAAAAATATGCTTCAGCCATACCATAATAGGGCTTTCTGCATGCAAAAGACTAATTATCACGTAAAGTTTAATTCCTAAGGATTATTACTGCAATTAGAAAGATATAACATTGTGTAGTTTGGGAAGTAGATGTTTAATTATTGTTTTGGAAAGGCTGCTAAGAAATTGCAACAGAAGGAGCCACTCAGGAAAATGAAGAGCGATGACAAAAACAATCAATAAGTTTTTGGTTATTCATTTTTAAACTGTAGATACATGGAAAGAAAGAGAAGAAGATATAATAAAGCTCATGATTATTGTAATTAAAATGGAAGATATCACTTTGGCAGTTCAGGAAATCCCATCCAGCCAGTTCTCTCTTAAAATGACAGGCTGCCTCATTTTAAGACATAGCAAGAGCACAATAAATGAAATGCAATTTCCTTTAAAATTTTCTTCGGCTGGTTCAGTGGCTCAAATTACTTCTTCCTTTTCTCAAGATAAAGAAACTAGAGAATGCCACTAGAAAATACATAGACATTTTTTTTTTATTCAGTATGACTGGAAGACTTAATCAGAATACTAAAGGACAGAGGCTGTTTTTCTGGAAGAAAGAACTACTGTTTTCACAGCAGTGGAGCTTGTTCTTACTTTTGGAAAGTATGCTTGCAAGGTTAATGACTCTGGAAAAAGATATTTAAGCTAAATTTTGGCTTTCTAAATTAATTGTGAATTGGAATTTCACATAGGTTGTAGGTTTCAGGGTTATCATAGAAGATAATATTAAAACTTGACATGGGAAAGTTAAATCCTAGCAATCTCCATTTAAGTGTTACTCATGCTGCCTTTATGGTTGGGTGAAAGCTTATTGCAGCAGGAATTACATATGCTGAGCTGAAAGCAATATACCTTTACTGTCTTCAGAGCCCACTGAGTTCAAAGTGTATAAAGTTGGGTCAATGAAGTATCTACACGGTAAGTAGTTGCAAGAGGCAAGGCTAATTTTTTTTTGAGTCAGAGTTAGAATTCCTACCTTAATACCCAGATATTGCATCCTATTTCATAGAGCTATTGTAGAACAACAAAATATTATACAAAGAACAGTCATTTTCCATCCATTAGCCATCTGACAATAAGATTTTATAGGGTTTTCCCTTCTCCATATAAATTTTAGACTCTAGCCAACTTGTGAATACATACTAACACATATTCATCATGTTTTTTACACCTAAAGAGAGTACTCTCAAAAAGTTTTTGCTATTCAATGAACTGTACCTTTTCAATGAGATGTTTTCTTTCTATTCTTCAAATATATTGCCTGTAAGTAGCACAAAACAAAAGATGAACTCACCAAAGAGTTTACAATGATGGATACTGAAAATTATGTTTTATTTTTAGAGAATCAAAACAAAAATGAGCATTGGCTATGTGTATATTGGAATATGAAGACTTGCAAATCTGTAAGCTTGTCCTTACTCCCCAGGATCCAGGTGCCTCCCAGATGTTCAATCTTCCTAGTCTTCTATTTTACTCTTTTATACTTTAAACAATACATGTTTTACTTTGTTAAAGTATTATAGCATAGTAGTAAGAGTATGGGTTTACTAAATACCATGTTTAGAGATAGACCTGGGTATAAATTTCAGCCTTATCACTTAACATTTTCCAGGATGTCAGGCAAGATGCTTCTTTAATCCTCAATTACTTAACTATAAAGTGGAGATTACACCTGCATCTTGGGGTTTTTGTGAGAAGTAAACAAGATTAAATATATATCTCAAGAATGAAGATAGCTGAATGTAAATACTCAACAAATGGCAGCTTATATATTAAACTCCTGCTCTCAACTAGGTAACAGGTAATTGTAGTGAGTATTTCTGATGTTTATGCACCAGAGGAAAATTTCTACTCGTACTATAGTTCCTGAAGAAATTCCTAAAGTCCTGAGTTTTGGTTTCTTCTTTACAGGTAAATATCATAACTTGTTTTGTAGTGTATTAGTCAGTTGTTCTATTACATATATTCTGTCATTTGATTTTACTTAAAGCATATGGGCTCTCTTGGCACTGGAAGTAAAATAATAGGTTTAGGAGGAACTTTTCAGTACCTGGTTATTGATCTAATTTTTCTATGTAATCAGAAAAAGTAAAGGAAGTCTGAAAGAGGAACAGACCTTACAGAATAGTTACAAGCAAAAAAGAAAAGACTGCATACCATAGGAGGGACTGTTTGCTAGTCAAACAAGATTCATGAGGCAGATGTCAGCAATGAGTAAATGATGTAAATTTCAAGAGTGGGGTACTCTATGCTACATACAGAAAAAATAAGTGGAACAGAATTAAGAACAGATGGCTGACTTTGAAAGAATACCTTTGTGAAATTAGGAAACTGTACCTTATCCCAAAATTCAATGACTATGTGAGATGGCTTAGCTAAAAGAAGAATTTAGTATTACCATTTAGTTGAGTAATATATTGGCAAATTGAAAGTGTGAAGGTAAATGTGAGAGAGTTCAAGTGACTACGTCCAAATCTTTTATTATTGTCTAGAATACTCGGGCAGTAGCAACAGTCACATACCTGTTATAAATGAAAATACATTATTCATTCAACAGATATTTATTAAACACATGAATATTAACAAACACTTCTAGAAAGCATCTAGTAAGACATGTGCATAGGTAAAATTTAAATGTTGGGAAATTTTATAAGGGAGGCAACATTTTCTCTAATTGCCCAGATTTAGAACTAGAAAGGTAGGAGAAAAAAAGTTTTCTGGAAGCATAAATAACCAAAATAGTTTCTGATTATCTGCACAGACCCTTTGCAAGGGAAGATAGCTGAGAAACTATATAAACAGTGGGAAAAGAAGATTCATCACATTAGTTAAGGATGAAAGTGTGAATTTAAAAGAGTGACAGTATGACTTAGAAGAGACAATGTGAAAACAATTCAAAATGTTGGCAGGAGTAATGTAAAAGAGGAAATAATTTGAGTTTAGGTGGGGAGGAGAAAGCACACTGGAGAATAGGTCAGGCTGTCCCCTACTCTATAAAAGGGCTTTAAAGAGCTCCAGGTGAAAGTTTTCTAGTGCTGGCTATTGCCTAAACGCAAAAAGTTCAAGGAAGTGGCCCATTTAATTCTCCCTTCACAATGAGGACTATGTATATGAAAGTCTGAGTGGAGCATAAAACCCTAAGCTGAGAAAACTGACCTTTACTCTAAAGGAATTTGCAGATATAAGACAAAACTGGAAGGAAAAGAAGAGCAAGTTTGGTGACAGGGATTAAAAGAAAACAAATGAGCCAGAAGAGTACTGGTTCATAAGGAAAATTGCTGCCAAAGGCTTGATGGTATGTCATGGTTATTGACCTTGGTGTTCAGTGATGGTCCCTACTTATATTGTACTCTTTGATTATCCCAGGGATCTTCAAAAAGCAAAGGTAAATTGTTCAAAGGGGGTAGGTAAGTAATTGTAGGAAACCAGATTAGGTACTATGAAACGCACTTTGTGTAAGGGATTGGATTAGAGATATTGAGAAAAATTCTTACACTGAAAGGAAGTTGAAGCAGTTAAGAAGAGAAAAAAGGGGACAGATGCAATATTTGAAGAGGTAATGAATATTTTCCAAAGCTAGTAAAAAAACAAGAATCTATAAATTAAAGGACAGTTACAAAGCTGTATCAAGAATTTAAACAAATAGCATACAAATTACACTAGGTGCAGCCCACTAAAATGCCTAAAAATGTAAAGAGAACCTTAAAAGTAGACATAGGAAAAGATAGTCTGCTTTCAAAGGAGCAACAATAAGATGCAGAGACTTCAAGAGAAAAAAATAGAAGGCAGAAGACAATGGACTACCTTCAAAGTACTGAAAGAAAATAACTGCCAACCTAGAATTCTATACACAGCAAAAATAGCCCTCAAACTGGTGATATAAAGGTATTTCCAGACAAAGCTAAGATAATTTCTTAACAACACACCCACACTAAAGGCAACACTTAAGGGCATTCTTCAGGCAGAAGACAAACAGATGAAAGCTCAAAGAGAGTGAAAAAAAAGTATGGAAGAGGTAAATCTGAATAAATATTGGCTATATAAAGCTATAATAATATTTTGCAGGACTTAAAATATATATTGAATTAAAATGAATAAAAGCACATAATTTAGGAGGGCAGCAAATGGAATACTGTAAAGTAATGCAACTGCTAATTTATCTTAGTCAAGAAGAGGAGTTGTAGTCCCTGCAGTACTACCATAGAATTTTCTTTAACTTAAACTTAAATAGACACACATGTCTAGCGGCTGCTATTTGACAAAGCAATTTTAGGGTACACATACACAAAAGAAGAGTAGAGTAACTACTAAGGTAATAGAAAATATTATATTAAAAAATGAAATATGACAAGAAACAAAATAATAAAATATGCATAAAACAATAAAATATAAGGTAAGAGATGAAGGAAACTGGAAGAGAAGAGACCAACAGAAACAAATAATACGATGGTATATATACAACTAAATATATCAGTAATTACACTAAACGAACAAATTAAAGATTATCAACCTGCATTTAAAAACTATACATAAGCATAGTTGCATACTGTTAAATGTAAGAACATACAGAAGTTTAAAAGTAAAAAGGATAGGAAAAATGTTGACTATGTGAGGATTAGATAAATTAATACCCGACAACTAGACTTTAAGCCAAAAATATTACCAAAGATAATGAAAAGCATTTCATAATGATAAAATGTTTATTAGGAAGATACAGCAATTCTAAATTAGTATACTTTAGTATACACCTAATAACATAGTTTTAAAATATCATAGCAAAAGCTGACAGAGTAGATAAATCTGTAATCATAGCAACTTTTAACAGATCTCCTTCATTAACTGACAGAACAAACAAAAAAGTGGCAAGGTTTGGAATATTTAAACAGTGAAGACAGATCACTTAATCACTTCTGGTGATTAGATTAGATTAGAACTCTTCCTTCTCCTCCATGTTCCCACATGGTAAATTTTAAGAGGCGTTTCTTATTTGTAATGGTGAGATAGAAATGGCTTTTAGGAGCTGATAATGGTACTACAGCTAAATTTTTACAGTTGTTTATTTTTTTTTTACAAAATTCCAGTATCTGTGGTGATCGTCCTTTTTTAGATTGGAAGTGTCAGCTTAGATAGACTAAATTACTATCAGTTCCACAGGTGTTTGTGGTAATGGTAAGACCTTAGTCTTTGATTCCAAATCTTTTGTTCTTTCTCCCATAAGCTGGCTTTTAAGAAATTTAATCAGGAACTTTCTGGTTCAATAGTCACATTGCTCTTCACAGAGCACCTACTTCATGCCTTCTTCTGGAGGGGCTGCTGTATAATGGAATAAAACGGATGTGGAGTCTGGTGATCAGGGTTTGGGAGTTGTCTGGTTGGTATGGTCAGTATGCATAAATCTCCCTGATTCTCGGTTTCCACATCTATATAGAATTAGTATGAGTCTTAAGGAGCAGACCCATGCATTTTCCAGGTCACACAAAGGGATGGCAAGAATGCCATCACAAATCAACATTTCTCTGACTCCACCTTGAATTGTTCTGTGAGATTCCTGACATCTTTAGTTCTGGATGCCACTAAAAATACCAGAAAAAGGCTGTAACCTGGGTAGGGATATAAAATAACAAATAAGTAGAATAAAAAATTTAAAAAGTCACCATATATAAAAATAATTTGTGAATTCTAAATCAGTGTACTAAAAAGCACTGGGTTCCTCTTTAGTGTCAAGATCCTAGAAGGATAGAAAGGATACTAGAAAGATACAGGGCCCTGCCTGCATGAATATTAGCATAATGTTCCATTTTCCTAGGGCTCTAGGTATGAATTAAACTGAAACAAATTTTTGAGCCAGTAATATCTGAAGAAGTGATAATCTGTAACTCAGTGTGTGTGCTGAACTTAGTTTTATGCTTCAAATAGAGGTTAATGCTTTTCAAACATTAACGTACATATGAACCATCTGGGGATCTTGTTAAAATGCAGATTCTGGTTGAGAAGGTCTGAGATGGGGCCTGAGATTCTACATTTCTAATCAGCTCCCAGGTGGCCCATTGCTGCTGGTCCAAGGACCACACTCCAAAAAGTGGGATCCTGCACCTTCTAAAGAAAAAATTTTTTTTTTCTGGTAAAGGTCCTATTTATTTTGGTTAGGGTGCTTCATTACAAACAATTTCAACCTAACTCTCTCTGGTAATGTTAAGTAAAAAGGAATTTATTAGAAGAATATCAGATAGTTCACATCATTGACAGAGATGCTGGAAAAACATGTTCAAGAAAGTGAGCAGGATAAAAGAGAAAGGGTGGCCTCAGTCATGTCAGGAAGTCTGCTTAGGACTGTACTGCTAGCACAGCTGGCTAGACCTCCACAGCGATGCTGGGTCTTGGCTGCCGTAAATGCGGCCACTTGTCTTTGGTTTTGAAACTTTACCTCACTCTCTGAGCAGGTTCAAAGTCACAGGCTTGAGATACTGATTCACTATGCAGAGATAGAATCCTTCCCTCAACTTCTGGTACTGCCCTCCCTTCAAGGTATGGCCTTCTTCCCACCTTAGAATTCCCCACAAATGGGAGGGCCTTTGGATGTTGGCATTGGACAGCCCCAAATGGCAAATGTCACTATACTTTCAAATATTAGAGAGTTTTAATCCATAAGAGACCATGCAGTCCAAATGCATCCATTTGATAAATGAAAAATGTAGTTCCCAGAGATGTTATGAACGTTGCTAAAGTTTTTCATATAAAAGTTGGTGGGGAGAGATAAGACTAGAATTTTCAAATTATGTCCAATTTCCACCCTATCCCATCTCCTGAATCCCTTGAGGACTTCTCCTTTGTTTATTTAATTCATACATTTTATAGATGTTTAAGAGAAAAGACAAAAAGATGGTAGATTTCAAAAGCCAGTGTCATTTTATAGCTTATGTTGTGGATACTGTTGGATAAAACAGATTAGTGTGTGTTACACAGACAATCAATAAACTATGATGATAGAGGAATAAAACTGGATTTAAGTACACAGAAATTAGCAAGACGCTGGAAGGGAGAACAATGGGTAAAGGAAAAGATATCTCTATGTTACACTGAACAGGTAAGGTGTTTTAAAAGAATTTCTTTAGTGGGGTACAGATGAAATTTCGAGGTAAAAACTTCATACTTAAATCACAGGGAAAATGTTTTACAGTGTCTCTTTAAGAATTGTCTAGTGAATTTCTTTTACGGAGTCCAGATACACCATTTGCCCTGCCAGTGGGTTTCAGCCCTGGACAAGTTCATTATGGATTCAGTGAGACTGAAGAAATGACAGTGGAATGTTCTTGGAGTGAAAGGGTTTTACCCAACTTTATTCCCACAGTGGGAGGTCAGTCACTAGAATCCCGTCCACTCAGAGCAAGTCTGCTTGTAGCAAGCCAG
Source organism: Smutsia gigantea (assembly GCA_032199065.1). Classification (NCBI taxonomy): domain Eukaryota; kingdom Metazoa; phylum Chordata; class Mammalia; order Pholidota; family Manidae; genus Smutsia; species Smutsia gigantea. Next base: position 18,978 of record JAVSCE010001874.1, on the reverse strand, counting down.
TCTCTGCCTCTGGGCCTCTCTGCTTCTGCAACCATGTCAGTCTCTGCCCTTGGTGCTACCACCACTCCTGCAGCCTTATAGCTGTGCCACCCTGTCACCCAGAGCACTGGGTAGAGCTCTTTATATAGAGTCAATAACAACGTATTGCCACACGTGTGTAGTGAGCTAGCCAACCAGGGCCAGGTGAGAATCCTGGCCATAGGAACCTTCACTTTATCCGCACTGTTGCTCCGCCTAATCACCTATTGATATGGAGATAGGCTACTTCGCTCTACCCCTTGGAAACACCTATTGATATGGAGATGCACTAAGGCCAGGCAAGAGATTCTGGAAATATCACAATTTTACCCACAATCTGTCAGCAGCCCTTGACACAATTGATCACTTCCTTCTTATAAACACTTTCTTCACCAGACTTCAGGATATACTTCTCACTTCTGCCTCCCTGGACACTCTTTTCCAGGCTCTTACACTGCTTCCTCTTGATCTACCAGACCTCTAAACTTTGGAGTGCCCCCAAGGTCCAATACTTGGACCTCTGCCTTGTTTATGTATTCCAGGTCATTTTCATTCTGTCTTATAACTTTTATGTACCATTTATATGCAGATGACTTACAGACTTTAACTCAGACTACTCACCTGAACTCCAGCTTCACATATCCAGCTGTCTACTCAACATCTTAATAGGCAAGCTCCAAACTCCTGATCTCATGGTTGCCTTTCCCATCTCCCATCTTTCCAATTACTAAAGCTAAAAACTTTATGGCCATCCTTGACTGCTCTCTCATACCCACATCTAATCCTCAGCAAATCTTGGCTTATTATTACAGAGCAGCAAGAGCAATTCTTTCAAAATGTAAGTCAGCTGTCACTCCTTTACCCACAGCCTTTTAATGGCTTCTGTCTCATTCATAGTTAAGCCTAGTTCCTATAAGTGAGGCTGTCGTTCCAACACTGGAATAATGAGGCCACGCTCCAGCTCATTGCTCCTCCTGCCAAGTCTGCCCAGAGAAAGAGGCACTTTTTTCTCACCTACCCTAAATTGCCCAATGGGCTAGCAGTAGTCCTGCCTTTAAGTCCCTCTATCTTATATGATCTGGAAGCTACCTTTCTGATCTCATTCTTTCTTCTCTCGCTTTCTTGTTATCTTCTAGCCCCACTTCACTTTTTTCTACTCTTCAGACATACTGTTCTGCCTTGAGGCCTGTGAACTTGCTGCTCCCTCTGCCTCAACCACTCTTCTCCCAGGAATCCTATGACTTACTGTTTTCATATTGCTGAAATGTCACCTGATCAGTGAGGGCTTTCCTCTTTGACTTGATGCCTTATATAAAATAGCACCCTCTCACCTTTCTTACTCTCCCCCATTCCCTGTTTTATTTTTCTCCTATATAATCCCCATTATGTCATACTGTATTTTTCCTCATTTGTTGTCTGTCTCTACTTGAACATAACCCCTGGGAGGTTAGGGACTTTGTTTTGTTCAGTGTTACATCTCTAGTGTCTAGAATAGTGGCAGAAAAATAGGTGCCCCCCAGATACCTACTGAATAAATAAATGCAGCACAACTTAAGCATTGCCTGGGATGCTTCCCCTGCCCTCTCCCACAGACTAGTGAGATGCCCCTCTGGGCTTTTGTAGCCTTTTGTGCCCACCTCTATACCACTGCCTTGTCTGCTCTAGCAATGGCTTGTTTAACTAGACTCAATAGACTTGGCTGGGAACCCTTGTGATTTGTTTTCTCTGTATCCCTCTAATATGAGTGACTGAGTAAAGGGTAATCTGAATTGGTTTATGTAACTTTGTGGCATTCTGGAAATGCTAAGGAACAGTCATTTTAGCTGTGTTCTGGTTTGAAAGCACCATAAGACATCTCTTCTGAGAAGACCAAATATTGTTCAGGGGTTATTGATTATTAAGCAGATTTTTTTTTTGAGTACGTTCTCTGCTAGAAACTGTATTATGCACTGGATTGAATATAAGTGGGGAAGGATAATGGAGAATGAAAATAATGTGGTTCCTGATTTTGTCAACCTTACAGCCTACTGAGAGAGACAGAGAATATAAACAGAAATTCCTTAACACCATGTAGCTGAGTGATAATACCATGATAGAGGATGTTCACAGTACCATAAAAGAACATAGGAGTGGCACTTGGCCAAATTTAAGGGAACCCAGGGCAGCCTTCCTGGAGGGAAAGGCTGAGGTCTGAAAAATTAGTAAAAGTCAAGGGAATGAGAGTGGTAGAACATGTGAGTCTTGGTGGCGAGGGGAGTGGTGAGAATGGGGGTAGGGAATGCAGGGATGTGGAGAGAAGCAAGATCTTAGGTTCAGGGTAGTGAGGATGGGAGTTACGAGGAGTATAGGCATGAAAAGGCTAGATTTGGTCATAAAAAAAGAGTCCCTAGTTCCTATATATAGGTCATTCATAGATGAAGTAAAGGAACTCAGATTTTATATTCTTAAGGGTAATAGGAAGCCAATGGTGTTCAGAAGTGACCACCCACTCCCATGGGATAACACCCATTCCTTCCTCCTCTGAATGTTATATTTTACTGTCTGAAATTATACTATTTTATAGTCAATCTCCCCTACCAGACTGTAAGCTCCAAGTTGCCAGGGACTTTATCTAATTTATTGTTGAATTTCTAGCTTAAAACAATTCCCAGCACTGAGCATTCAATAAATATAGATTAAATGAATGAACAAGGAAACTGATTTCTCATTTGGGAAAACTGTTGATCCATTTGTAGGTTATTACCTTGTTGGAACTACTTTATGTTCATTTATAAGTTGATTTTTTATTGTCCAGTTCATCAACATAAGATAAATTAGGTCTTTTAAACTTTGAAATTATTTTGGTGTCTTCCTCCTCCTCTATATGGCCTGTGGGCTGTATTTATAGGCCATAAATGTTCTTTCAGATAACCAGATATTAATTATATCGCTAAATACAGTAAAATTGATGTAGACATTTATTCATCACAGCATTATTGAAATACTATGCAATCATTAGAAGTCATGTTTTTGAAAATATGGAAAAGTGCTTTTAAAGTATTGAATGAAAAAATGAGCATACAAAACAATATAGAGAGTGACCCTAATTTTTATTACAAAATTTTTATAAAATTTATAATTATAAAAATTGGGAGAAGAAACACCAAAGTTAAATAGTCATTACCTTTGGGTGGTGAGATGCTGGATCATTTTTGGTTTTTCATGAATTTTCTTCAGCTTGTATTTTCCAAGTATTGTATTGTGATGCCCTTGAGTATATACTTCTGTAATAGGGTGAGGAGGGAGTTTTAAATGTTTTGTCTTGCCAGATACTTTTAAGCAAGCTAGAGATTCTGTTTGATGTAAATGTGAACAGATGCCAGGAACTAACTTCCATATCCAACTCTAATTGGATAATGATTCTTTCAAAAAAGCAGTAGAATGTAGCTGCTTGAAAACTGTATTCAGAAAGGCACTCTTTTATCATTGACATCATTGATAGATGGATTTTTAGCAGAAGTTCTGACATCTTACTTTTCAGTTAGTGTGTTCATATTAAAGACAATAATTATAATAAAGTTTATCATAAAAATAAATTCATGAATCATAATACAGCTATTGTGTGCTGGACAACTGTGGCTGGGCCAGGTGGGCATGTGGGTAGAGAAGTATTTGACCTTGTCTGTGTCATCAGAGGGCTTCCAAACTAGTTTTCCCACATGAAACAAATGAAATGCTAAGACTTCTGCTAGAAAGTGTTGAGTTAAACATAAGAAACCATCTAATTATATGACACATACGTTTGGTTCATAAGAAAAGGGCTCTTTATTGACCGGTGTTTGGTAATTTCTATGCCAGAGGAATAGCACATGAAAGTATAGACAAGACCTTTTAATTCATAGGTTGAAATATTTATCTCAGATATCCATGGGACATTCTTTTTCCTGAAACAAATATGTATAGTTTAGATCAATATTTGATTTGGTTTATTTTAACCTTTAGATTAATTGATGGTCTTTTTTTCTTTCAGGTTTTTATCACAGTTTTGGCTTTTTTGCAAAAGCAAGTCAAGACTTATCTCTCTGGTGAACCAGTGTGCAGACTGTGACAAATGTCAGTCCAAGAAATAAACAAACATGCAGTTCTCCCTCCTATCATTAGTAAAAGTGACAAGGAATTTTTGGAAAGTATGCGCAAATACATAATTACAGAAACTGAAAAAGTGGGCTGTAATGAGGAAGGACCTGCTGATGAATATTACATCATATACCGAAATGTTTTTGATAAGGTATCATAATGCTCTTAAAACAATGGAGTTTTCATGTGGTAGAAATGGTCTATCTTGATTGACAACCAATATTCCTGCTTTAGTAACACCACTGCTTGTCTGGCTACATTCCATTTATCGGTTTTGAGGTTTATTCAATTTGTTGGAAAGGACTGATAGGGAAAAATACAATGCTGGATTTATATTACTATATAGTTAGTGAGGGTTTCAATTGTTTTAGCTTAAGTAGGTTGTCAGTTTTTGAGCAACAACCTTGCTGTGCCCTCTAACATCATTTTAACCATCCATCTGAAAGTATTAGCTGATTTGTTAAGAATTTAGCTGCCAGGAGGAACCTGATAGATAGTTCTTGTTGTTTTGGGTTTGTTTGTGGTAGCATTGAAGTGTTTAGATTTGATCTAACATATTAAATTGAGACCCCCTTGCAGATTAGAGGTATAGGTAGACATGGTAAACATGGTAAGCAAGAGGTTTGACTACACTGAACATTGGAAATGTGGAGATCATATTAGAAAATGCTATGGCTTTACATAACATTTGATTTTGCTTTTCAAGGTTTTAGAAATACCTGTTTTTTCTTATAAAGAATTGCAGTTTGCCCATCAATCCTTTTTTTTTTTTTTTTTTTTTTTTACCACCCCCTCCCACCCCACAAAGTAAGTGATAGTAAACAGGTGAAATCAGTATGGCTTCCTCCTTACCTAGAAGAAATAATTTCTTACCTGAAGACTTCTGTAAACTATTGGTCTCTGAGTAAAACAGCCACAGGCAAATAAGAATTCAGTCTTTTCTTTAACTTTTAAACATTACACAGTATGTGTTTTATTTCTTGTCTAAGTAAAAGCATAGTGCCTTTCTCTAAGAAAAGTAAGCACATATACCTACCAGTGGAATTAAGAAATTTGATGCAAATCCCTAAGAATGTAAAACTGAGAAGCCAGAGTATTTTCTTCTTTTTAAGTCCTCTAGAAAATCTTTTAGAATTGGTATATTGACAGGTTAGCTTCATTTTATATGTTGTGATCAGTGATACTGCTTTTGGTATTTTAGTCATTAAGGAATGTTATTAGATGAATGTTTAAAGGTAATGTTTTGAATAGGTTTCATTAATATCAAGAATCATGCTGACATTCTCCTTGTGTGAAATCAATGAAGGAGAATTACCAAAACTGACATACTTCTCTTTGCATTCCAAATGCTAATACTTGTCAGACATTTTATTATATAAAGAGCTGTCTGCTTTAAGTTAGTATAGTTATATTGAAATCATTTTGGGGGTGGTGGTAAATTTAATTCTTTGAGAAAAGACATGGGATTAAATAAAAGATAATATCTCTATCTATAGTACTTTTCTCCCTATTTCCCAAGATTTCCTTGTAGACTGTTTATACATTATGCAAATAGATGTATGAAAGTACATTGTAAAGAATCCTATTCTTCAGAGGGAAATAGAAATCATTTGGGACTTAGAGAAACTTTCCTTCTAGCTTCTCAATAAATAATCTGCCTTTCATTTTCATGTTATTCCAGCACATTTGATTGTTAACAAACTATTAAACACTGTCTTCTATAATCATGACCTTCCCTCTTGGAAAGATCCACTTAGGCAGAAAATGGGAGTATCGGCTTTCTTCTCTGAATACTCAGAATCAGAGAACAAATACCAAATTCTGTTTAAAATCAAAGATAGAGGGTTTGACATGGAGAACCATGCCTGAATCAAAGCAAGGAGGACCTGAGACTCATATAACAAAAGTTGAGGGTAGGTTGTAGAGAGAGCCAAGAACTTAGTAAGCAAAAAGACCAAAGCTTAGAGAGAGTGAGCTTCTATAGAAATAGGTGAATTATGGAGGCAACTAGACTCTGGAAAGTGGCTGGCCTTTTGTGTTCATGGTACCATGTTGCACAAATAGTCTAGATACATATATAGGAATGGAGATGAAATGTATGCCATTCCTCTTCTCCCTCAGATTCCTGTACCAGTAAGTATATCTCTGGTTTTCTTGGGTTTAATGGAAGCCTTAATACAGAGGCCAGGAAGGTCACATAAAAGAGTCAAGTGGGCTGGCTATAAAAGAATAAGGAATCATGAGGACTGTGGTAAAATAATGAACCAATACAATCTAAAGCTCCAGCTGATTACTGCCATTACCAGAATGGGGACCCATGTTAGTAGATTTTCAGAGTTTTGTTCAAGAGAAGCTAGAAGTATGTTTCTTGGGAAATTTTCTAAATTTTAATACATTTTGTGGGTCAAGCAAAACTTTATTCTACCTGTGGCATGACAGTTCGCCTCTTTTAATGCATTTTCTGTGCATTCTTAAAGGTTCCATGAGTGTTCTGAAATCTGTTTCTTCTAGCAGATATGGGAGCTGATCGTGGGGTCAATACAAATTTATTTTTTATCCATTGATGTATCTGAGTTGTGTTGGGTTGTTGCAGCACATCACAGAGACATGTGGTGTGGAGGATGGCCAGGAACAGTGGAGTGTGTAATTTGGAAGACCACAGATTAATGGTCTCTATTTTATTAAAGGTTCCTGAGTGGTAGACCTCTGATTTGGGTAGACAGGTAGTACAGTCATGTCAAAAAGACAACCGATATCTCCCACTCAGATATCTTCTGGTACTTGCCATCTTGCCATTGATCAATAATCTCCCTATGCCATTTCTTGGTAGACCAGATGTCTTCCTAGATATTGTCTAGGTAAGAGAAAACCAGTGAGGGATACAAGACACTACAGATGTAGCGGGGGTAGAAAACATAACTATAGCTTTCAGAGAAAATTACAGATTTTCTATTACTTGCATACTTTGATCCCCTCTGAAATCCTCATGAGCAGAATTTGGAAACCAAGACCAAACTTTTATAACTCTTTTGTTTTTTAACTTATTTAAAATGTTTCTTAATTATTTGGTTTTGCATAGGTAATACAAACAAAAGATTAATATGGAAGAAAAGGAGGGAGGAAGGAAAGGGAACCAATAAAGTCAGGTCCTTCTTATCTCAGACCCTGCTTCTCCTTTCCCCTGAAGTCTCCCACTGTTTCTATTTTCTTCCATTATCTTTCCAGAGAAATTCTGTACTTAAACACCATTGGAAACCATTAAGGTATAGTTATCAGGGGTTTTCTACCATTGCACCTGATGTCTTGGGACTAGAAATGCAATTTGGGAATCGAGAGTACTGATCAGCCATTAGGAACTGACAGATTAGAAAAATAGGGAGGTGAAGGGAATCTAGGATTTCAAGGTCTAAATGAAGACTAGATTTGAAGGTAGTAAGGGATGATATGTAATTATATTCACAAGATCTAAAATTAGGATAATTAGACCTGGTACTGGTTTTAACTGACATCCTGTAAGTGTTCATACCCAAGTAGAACAAAAATACGGTCCCTTTTTTCCTCTTTCATATTTAAGCTCACAGTATTATAATGATTAACAAAGTGTATGTATTCAGTAAATATTGTCTTTCTTACCCAGTCATACTTGATCTTGCTACGTGCTCAAATCTGTAAATTTTTAGATTTCTAATTGCTCATGTTTAATTTAAAAATAATCTATAAAGATATTTGCAAAGTTTTGATCCATAGTATATAAAAAAAATTCAGTACCATAGGCAGAAAAATCATATTTCAGGTAATAGAGTATGTCACTGCATACAAATCCATTCTTTCTTCAATCAAAAAAGAATATGATGCTTTTATTGAGACAATAAAGAAAAGCCAAAGAACTGCATTTAATCTTCATGGCAAACTTAAAGTTTTGGCAGCAGAGCCCACAACATTGGTATATCACAGGAAAAGAACAATCCAACTTGAAGCAAAGTAAGTATATTAGTAAGTAGCCCAAAGGTGATAACTGTTACTTGGTTATATTAAGTAGTCAGTATATCTACAACCAGTGGTTCTTAGTCTATTTTAATTTCAATTTTTTAAAGCCAGGTTGTGATGTTACTCTTCCTACCAACTTGAAATTATTAATTCTACTTGAGAATTTTATAATATCTCCAAAGATAATTGGAGGCATATTGTAGTATCACTAAATGAGGAATGGAGATAATTGCTCTAGGTGATTTCTTGCATGGAAGATTTGAGAGTGCAATTTCATGATTACCATCTCAATTAGAGCACTTAATCCTGGGATGCACAAAGGTAAGTAACCTACTGAGAGAGGGTTAAATGCTTACTCTTGAGTAGTCTCATATTTTTAGTGTTCCATATGATAAATGATGTGTAAATTATTTTTATAGATAGTTTCAAATAAACTTGGACAATATATGCAAAGTTTGACCTCCATTTCTGGTGATACAGCTGGATAGATTTGGGATAGAGATTACTATAGAGGAACAATGCTACATAAAATATATTTTTTTAAATCTTAACAAAAGCAACATGAAGCTGACAACATAGTAAGAGATTATTAGAGCAAAACTGTACCAAGAGGAGCACTAATGCTTCTTTTGCCACAGGAGCATTTAATAAAACTAGTGAGGATAAGCTTTAGTTTTTACTGTGGCATAGGGGAATAAGAGACAGAGCCCAAGATCTATCCAAAGGCTGTAGTCTACTGGGAAATCCTCCCCATGCAAAGCTGGGAGGATAAAGGGCTATGCCTTTGTAGAACAAACCAGAAGTCAACTGCCCCACCGTTAGGGACTGCATGGAAAAACTGCCTTCTGCTCAGAAGACTGTTAATGGGTATAAGGCACATTTTTGGAGTGATGCAATGTTCTGGAACTACAAGTGGTAGTGGTTGTGTATCTCTGAATATACTAAAATTCACAGAATTTTAGACTTTACAAGGGAGAAATTTAAGGCCTGTGAACTATATCTTGAAGCTATTATTTAAAAATACATAGGGGATAGGGTGAGAAAGTCATAATATGTTTAATTACAACTCTAAAAAAGAAGAGAATATAGGACCAGGATAATATTTGAGGAGAGAATGGCTGAGAATTTTCTAGAACTGATGAAAGATACCAATTCACAGATTCAAGAATCCCAAAGAATTCCAAGCATTGTAAATAATAAACTAGATTTATCATAGTGAAATTGTCAAAGAGAACATGAAGGTAGCTATAGAAAGGAGCAACAATCAAAATATCAATGGCATTTTTCAGTGAACTAGAGCAAATAACCCTAAAATTCATATGGAACCACAAAAGACCCTGAAGAGCCAGTGTTCCTGAGGAAGAAGAACAAAGCTGGGGTTATTATACTCCCTGACTTCAAGCTATACTGCAAAGCTACAGTAATCAAAACACTAAGGTACTGCCATAAGAACAGATCCATAGATCAATGGAACAGGATAGAGAGCCCAGATATAAATCCACACATATGTAGTCCATATTTGATAAAGTAGGTATGAACATACACAGAAAAGAGCTTCTTCAATAACTGGTGTTGGGAAAACTAGACAGCTACATGCAAGAGAATGAAACTGGATTAGTGTCTAACTCCATACACAAAAGTAAACTCAAAATGGATTCAAGACCTAAATGTAAGACATGAAGTCATAAAACTCTTAGAAGAAAACAGGCCAAAATGTCTTGAACATAAGTATGAGCAATTTTTTCCTGGTCACATCTCCCCAGGCAAGAGAAACAAAAAATGAGCACATGGGACTACATCAAACTAAAAATATGTACAGCAAAGGACACCATCAGCAGAGCAAAATGATAATGTACAGTATGGGAGAATATATTTATAAATGGTTTATCCAATAAGTGGTTAACATCCAAATATATGAAGAGTTCATATACTGCAACACCAAAAACAACCCAATTAAAAAATGGCCAGAAGACCTGAACAGACATTTCTCCAAAGAAGAAATACAGATGGCCAACAGACGCATGAAAAGGTGCTCCACATTGCTAATCATCAGGGAAATGGAAATCAAAACTACAATAAGATACCACCTCATACCAGTCAGTATGGCCACTACCCAAAAAAGACAACAAATGTTGGTAAGGATGTGGAGGAAAGGGAACCCTCCTACTGTGTTGATGGGAATGTGAATTGGTGTGGCCACTGTGGAAAGCAGTATGGAGGTCCCTCAAAAAACAAAATAGAAATGCCATATGACTCAATAATTCCACTTCTAGGAATTTACCTGAATAAAACAAAATCCCTGATTTGAAAAGATATTCGCACCCCTATGTTTATTGCTGCATTATTTACAACAGCCAAGATATGGAAGCAACCAAAGTGTCCTTCAATAGATGAATGGACAAAGAAGATGTGGTACATATACACAATGGAATATTATTCAGCCATATGCATCAACATGGATGGAGCTAAAGGTATTATGCTGAGTGAAATCAGGCAGAGAAAAACATACATATGATTTATTTGTGGAATATAAAAACAAAACAAAATGAAAAAAACTGCAGTAGACTCAGAGACACTGAGAAGTGACTGGTGGTTACCACAGGGGTTGAGGTGGGTGGGTGGTAAGAGTGAGAGGGATAAAAGCGCACAAAAATTCTCAATCATAATGTAAGGTGGTCATGGGGATGGTAGTACAACATGGAGAATATAGCCAGTGATTCTGTAATATCTTCCTATGTTGACAGTAACTGCACTAGTGGGGGTGAGGATTTAATAATATGGGTAACTGTTGAACCACTGTTCTGTATATTTTAAACCAATGTAAGATTGTATATCAATGGTATTCCAAAAAAAAAAGTAAAAGTTGGATACCTTCTCATCAGTGTTGTAGCATGTATTGGAACTGCCTTTTTATGGCTGAATAATATTCCATTGTGGTATATACCCTATTTTGTTTATCTGTTTATCTGTTGTTGGATACTTGGGTTGTTTCTACCTTTGGCTATTGTGAATAATGCCACTATGAACATTCATGTACAAGTATCTGAGTCCTTGCTTTCAATTCTTTTGAAAACGTGTTTACTTTTAACATGCCTTTCTTGCACAAGCATAAGTTTATTTGGATGAAAGCCAAAGGATATTTTGTTTCCAAAGTCCCTCTTTCATAAACACTGCAAGCTCTTACTCTGAGGCTTGTATGGCCAAGAAGTCTGTATAATAATCACATGCAGGCATCAATTATCTACTGACACACTTGTTTTTAGTTTGCCAAAAACCCAGTGACATTCATGTATCTAATTTATTTTAATCTTTTATTTCCTCTCTCGGTTAAAATATCAGTGACAAATTAGGATGTAACTTGAAATAATGCTTAAAAGAAGTTTCTATCTACCTGGTCTTTAAGATCCCCATTTCAGGATGAACTCAGCTTTACCTCAAAAGAAATACTATCATGCTACTAATTCTAGGATCAAAATTACTGTAGTAGGCCCCAAAGATATCAGGTCCCAATCCTGGGAATATGGAAATGTTATCTTATTTGGAAAAAAGGCCCTTGCAGATATGATTACATTAAGGATCTTGAGATAGGGCAGTTATCCTGGATTATCCAGGTGGGCCCAAATTCCTATCACTGGTGTTCTTATCAGAGAGGCAAAGGGAGTATCAACACAGGCAGAAGGGGAGAAGGCAATGTGACCACAAAGGCAGAGGTTGAAGTTATGCAGTCCCAGAAGCCCAGCAGTCCCCAGCAGCTGGAGGAGGCAAGGACTGGATCCTCCCCAGGAGTTTCTAGAGAAAGCACAGCCCTGACCCTGATTTTGGCTGGTGATACTGATTTTGGCCTTTGTGGTCACATTGCCTTCTCCCCTTCTGCCCTCAAGAACTATGAAAGAATAAATTTCTGTTGTTTTGGCCACCAACTTTGTGGTAATTTGTTATAACAGGCACAGGAAATTAATACAACTGCTTACAAAAATAATTTTGAACTGCAAAGGTAATTTTCACCTAAAGGGAATAGACAGTAATTTGTGGCCCAATTATTAGATTTAACACTTAAATATCCAATAAGGTTATGAATCACAGTCACTGTAAGGTTTTATTTATGCTCTAAGAGAAAATTTTTCCTCCCTTGTGAAGTTAACTTTTTCTGGGCATTGTTCCATAAACTTCTACCTAAGTCTGTAATGGTTAAACATGATAATTAGCCAAAATAATGATTTACTTAAAGCTTATGTTTATCCTAAAGCTTATCATTAAATAATTAAATTAGTCAAAATAAATGTAAGAAAGTCTTTCTGTTTTTCAGAATGAGGGTTATTGAAAATAATTCCTCAAAGATCCAATTGCAAATAGACAAAATGAAACAACTTAGGGCAGAGCACGACACGAAAGAAGTAAAATACTGTACTTTCTCCAAAGATCCTTCAAAACCTATTCCAGGTACTGTGTTTTGTTTAAAATATTTTAGAGAAAGTCCAACTTTCTAGTTATTACCTATTACACAAATTAATATATATGTGCTGCTTTTCGTATGTTTCAAGTGACCAAGGAGTTTAGCTAGACTTTACAAACTACTTCAGGCAGATACTCTAGGTGGATACAAAGGGAAAGAGAAAACTTAACCCTAGAATATTAAGAGTTCCAGTCAGGTTGGATAATATAAAGTATAATGCAGTGATTCTTATTAAAGTGTGGTCAGAAACTTGGGATAGGATTTGAGGTGGGGTGTGGTGGAACCCAAGAGTCAGGGTTTTAACAAGTTCTCCAGGTTATTCTAAAGTTTGAGAACCATGGTATAATATATGAAAAGGCTGTCGTGTGTCAAGTTCTGGTGAATATTGTTGATTCATACTGATGTCAGCATTCACTGGTTCCTCATCTTCAGTTAAGCTGTGTTTTAAGAGACTGAAGTATATCCTGGAATTCATCTAGGATATCAAGAATTTTGTACGACAGTGAATAGAGGAATTGCAAATACCCTGGAGAAAAGAAAGACTTTGAGAATAGATAACTATATTAAAAACTTGTAAGGATTTCAATTAGTGTTTATTCAGAGGCAAAATCAATGAAGCAGGATCTAGATTCACTCTCAAAATATAAAATTAGGACTAGTAAACTACATACAAGATACATATAAATAAGTGCAGAATACCCGACGAATTGATTAAATGCTGAGAGGATTCAAGGTAAGGAAATATTAAAATCAAGTAGGATTATCCAAGAGGATTTCTGGGACAGAATTCTGGGATATGCCTTTAAAGGCAACAATTGGCCTGAATAAGAAGAAAAGTCATTGGAAGTGTGTGTGTGTGTTTAAGTGTAAGGAATAATGAATAGAGGGAACAGAGAGAACTGAAGATCTGACAGGCATTTATAAACTTTGTGTTGGAGAGAATAAACAGACTGCCCTGGGATTAGCTGTAGCAGATTAATGGAAAGTTTGATTAGAGGGAAGAAATCTTTGGAGAGAAAACCTTGTTAGGCAAAAGCTTTTGGTGTTACTGGGTTTGCAAGCTGTGGTGATGAGGGTATTCAATTTTTTTTTTTAAGATGCTAAGGTTTGGACAGTCTTCATTGAGTCTTCATCGATGATATGTTGAAAACCACTAGCCATTTATAATTGTATGCTAATTCTGTTTATGTTCAGTAAGCTACAAGTTCATGCTACCATTTCTTAATTATTTCTTAACATAGTGAACTATCTGACCTATTTTTCCAAGAGGTGCTGTTTGAGCACAAGAATTCCACGCATGGCTTCTTGGTTTTTTGATTTGCTTCCTTTTCCCACAGGCATGACTCTCCAAGAATCTGTCAATTTAGATGCTCTCACTAAATACTTGAAACATCTTGAAGATAAATATGCAGAAATTAAGCAACTTATGTTGAAAAAATACATACCAGCTCAGAGGAAGGTGGATTTAGATGAAGAAATGGTTATGACAGTAAAACGGCGAGATTTAGCTGAAAATCTGAACAAAGATTTACAGTTTCGGTATGAAAGTTGATTATATATTTTTAAAGTTTGAAGCCCTTATTTATGTTTATTCTAATATTCCACTGTTTGATTTTAGGTTCAGTGTATTGTTGATGCTTTTTATCTTTTATAGTCATCAAAGGCTGCAGATTATTTCCTGTGCATTTACTTCGTGGATAAAGTCTGATAAGAGCAGCTCATTTAAAGACTTCGTGAAGCAGATTCAGAAAACTAAAGATTTACATGGTAGTTTATCTGTATTTTTTTAATTAACACAAATAATGGAAAACTTTTTTTTTCCAAAAGCTTAAGAGTGGGGATTTTCCTAGGCTGAGTTTAAAGAAAGCAAGAATGTACTTACTACTGTTAGGTCTCTGTTATCCTGTGGGCTTCTTCCTTCAATAGCTGACAGATAATTGGTAAAGAGTAGACTTAGTGAGCCAAAGAAAGAATACCTGAAAATGTACCTGAAAGTAAGGAAGAAAGGGACAGGGAGGCCACTTGGTTTAGGAAGAAGTCGGTGCTGTTAGAAACCATGTCACTAAGTTGCTGGTGTTCAACATATGTATATTTATTATTTTCTATTGATTAATAACCTTAAATATCATCCATGATGCTTTGAATATTTACAGATGACCAAGGCATTGTTGAGGGACTGTTTGAAGATGACCCAGGCAAGGCAAAAGAGGCTGAAGTTTCGCTTTACTACATTGAAAGGCAAATATTTTAAAAGCTTTGATTTTCCTTGTTAATATGTTACAACATTTATTTAGTATTTATTTAAATACTTGTAAAATATTTAATATTTATTAACTGTTTAGCATTTATTTAGCATCTTGATGAGCTGTTGTCTCTAGTTTTTGTACGTTTTAAATTCTACTGTAGTAGACAAATTAGAAAAAATTTTAAATTCTTTGTAAAAAAAAAAGTGAGATTGGTAGTCTAGGGGAGTTTTCAGAGGACATACGTGAATTGCAGTGTTGATTTAAGTTTTATGTATATTTTTCTTGCATTCCCTAACCATCAACCTGATTTTTTTGAGAATGTCTTCTTGAGTCAGATTATCCTAACCAGTTCAGTACTTTTTTTCTTATTATTTCCTTCCTATGACATATTAAGAAGGCATATTTCTCCATAATATTTACTAAGTTATTATATACAGTGTATAATAGAGGCTTAAAGAGATCTAAGACTTTATTCTTTGAGAGATTAATTTATAGGCTATAAGGCCAATATGCAATGAACATACATAAATTCCTAGTCTTGTATGTTAAACAGTTTTCAACTGTTGATTTGCTTGTTGATACGTTACAAAAAAGGGGTAAAGATCATTCTGTGGAGCACCAAAGCTTGTGTTATTTCCTTACACTGTGTGCTTCTCTAAGTCTACCAGCTTTAATATAAGAGAAAAACCCTTGTCAAGGTTAAAAGATTTTTATATTTGCTTAATATTACTTTGTTTTTCTCCTCTGGGGTTCCACATTGATTTGCAGCACTGTGTAAATCCCGTGTGCCATAGTTTTATTAATTGTGAGGTAAGGGCTGATTTAAAGACATTTTGTCCTAGAAAGAGTAGGGGCTTAAGTTATCTGAACTATTATCTTTCCTTCTGTGTTAGTCTAATATTTAATTGAGAGTCTGGTATCTGGTAGAGCAACATAGGCCTCTGAATACCAAGGACACCTCTTAGTTTCCAACATGGCAGCCTTTGTGCTCAATTAGTATTTCTGATAGGCCGAGCCTCTGAGTGATTGTCCTTCTTTCCCCTGAAACCCCTTTACATTTGGAGATAATACAAAAGTAAAATTCTGAACTCATTATAAATTCACTTAAAATTTTTTTTCTATTTTCTATGGCTTACTATAAATACTATAGGAATAAAGTAAAGGATCGGGTTCAATATAGGCTGACAGGTGAGAGTTTTATTCTGAGGCTACAAAAAATGGAATATTAGGGTTAGAGTGAAAGAACATTGTACAGAGTGAATGAATCTAGTTATAATTTATTAGAATTGCTTTTCTATATTCATGCTACTATGTTTAGTCTGTATTAGACATTTCTAATCAATTTCTTTCCATTTTTGTGTACTGTTATAATACATAATGAAATGCAATGGCTGTAGGTTCAATGAATTAATTGCACTTGGTGAGTATGAAAAGGCAGCTGGTTTTGCAGCAAACAGTCCTAGAAGAATTCTTCAAAACATTGGGACAGTGAATAAATTTAAAGGTAAGCATTTCTCTGATAGAATGGATAGAATATTGAACTGGGAGGCTAAAGATATAGACCCCAGCCCTATTTCTATGATGTTTCAGTTTCCTTAGCTGTGACATTAAGGAGCTTGATTAGGTTTTCTAAGTTAAGCAATGAAATATTTAAAGTTTACAGAAAAATATGATGGCACATAAAAGAGCCAGTACTCATTATCAAGATTTAGTATATGTTAATATCTTGTCAATTTGCTCCTCTTCCTTTTAAAAACAACTTTGTTGTGGTAAGGTGATGTACATAAAACATATTGTACATATTTAAAGTGTACAGTTTGATAAATTTGACATATGTATCACCCAAAAGTTCCTTTATTCCTTTCAGTGACCCCTCTCTCCCATTATTTCCTACCCCTCCAATTTTCTTTCCTCCCACAACTTCCCCCAAGTCCTTAGGCAACTACTAGTCTGCTTTCAATCATGATAGATAATTTGCATTTTCTAGAATTTTATATAAATGGAATCATATAGTAGGTAGTCTTTTTAAGTCCATTCAGATATATGATTTGCAAGTATTTTCTCCCAGTGTGTGACTTGTCTTTTCATTCTCTTAACCGTATCTTTCTAAGAGTAGAAATTTTAAATTTTGTTGAAGTCCAGTACAGAATTTTATGGATCATGATTTTAGTGTTGTGGCTAAGAAATCTGTGACTAATCTGATCTTTCTTCTATTTTTTTCCCTGAGGAGTTTATAGTTTGAATTAATTTTTATATATTGGGTGAGGTATAGTTCAAAATTTATTTTTTTGCCTATAGGTATCTAATTGTCACAGGATAATTTATTTAAGAGACTTTCTCCACTGAAGTGCCTTTGCACCTTTTTTGAAATTCGATTGTCCATGTATTTGTGAATCTGTTCTATTTTGTTGATTTATTTATCTTGATGCCAATACTATAGTGCCTTGATTACTATAGCTTATAATAAGTCTTGAAATCAGACTGTTAATTTTCAAATTCTGTTCTTTATCAGATTTGGTTTGGCTATTCTAGGCCTTTCATCTTTCTGTTTAAGTTTTTAGAATCAGATGGTATATCTCCCCATTTATTTAGGTCTTTTAAAGTTTCTTTCAGCAATGTTTTATAGTTTTCAGTGTTCAGGTCTTTTTTTTTTGCAGTTGAAATTTTTAATGTACTAAAAAATTTTCAGACAGCATATAAATACCCAGGAAATCTTTCTTTGGATGTGCCCTGAAATCAGTGTAAGTTAAAAGTGATATTAATATATTCCTGAATTTCTTTATCTTCTCCCCTTGACTTGGTCTGTTCAATGTATAGATTGCAAGTGTCAAGAAAAATTAAAGCTTGTAATTGAATTCTTAAATAACTTCCAGTGAAATTGGAAAATATCCAGCTTTTATTGACTTTCTAGGTATGTGAATCTTATGCTGAGAAATTCACCAATAGTAGACTAGTGGTACTTTACTGAGTATTGCTTAGAATTGCAAAATGTTACTTTATTTTAAAACTAAGCTGCATTTTTAAAAGGTGAGAAACTCAGATGTATAAATAAAAGAGAGGTATAGTTAATGGAGCTTGCAAATACAGATTAATTTTTCTTACTATTTTCATTCTAAGTGGAAACTTTCGATGTCAAGCATATACAGTCTGTTTTTCATAAGTTTCACCAAAAAAATCTTTAAATTCAACAGTTAAGTTTGAAAAATATGTTTTCTTCAACTTTTTACCTGAACACAGGAAAACTGTTGCCATACCA
Organism: Smutsia gigantea; assembly: GCA_032199065.1. Lineage (NCBI taxonomy): Eukaryota > Metazoa > Chordata > Mammalia > Pholidota > Manidae > Smutsia > Smutsia gigantea. The sequence continues at coordinate 902 of JAVSCE010001874.1, read as the reverse complement.
TACATGTATGCATAGTGCGTATAAACATGTGCATTTATAAAGATAACATGACTGAATTGTATGCAAACGGACCCATGTCATATTTTTGCATGCATGATTTTCAGTATTCTATCCTGGTGTATGATAACACGATGTCCAATTCTATAGTTTTTATTCAGTGGACTTGAAATCAAGAAACCATCCCAACAATTATTTACTATTTAATAACTGAATGAGTATCAGATCATGTTACACTGCATAAGTATTCATACATCATGAATGCTGACACTGTGCATTTTGGGTGTTAAACTGTTCATTTTATAAATATGAGGTTTAATTGGAATTTTTAAAAGTAGCCAAAGTCTGAATAATGTAGTGACAGAAGAGGTTTCTACCACAGAGCATTTATAGTTTTATAAGGAACACAGAGCACAGAGAATTAAGTGATTTTTTGATCAATGTTTAAGTCTTGTACATGTTTTGTCAGGCTTATCCCTAAATATCTTGTATTTTTTGTGCTACTGTAATTGTTATTTCAATTCCTGAAATTGTTTATTGGCAGAATATAGAACTACAATTGACTTTTGTATATTAGTCTTTTGTATCCTGTGACTGCTTTAAACTCATTTATTAGTTCTAGTACTACCATTGTGGTTTCTTGGAATTTTCTGCATAGATAATCATGTCATCTGCTAATAAGAGTTCTACTCCTTTCTTTCCAGTATAGATGCCTATTATTTCCTTTTCTTGTCTTACTATACTGGCTAGATCTTCCATTACAGTGTTGAATAGAAGTAGGGAGAGCAGATATCCTTGCCTTGTTCTTGATCTTAGACATAAAGCATTTAGTTTTTCAGTATTAAGTATGATACTAGCTATAGATTTTTTTCATATATGCCCATCATGAGGTTGATGAAATTCCC